>JAZHEH010002739.1:0-446897 GCA_036589455.1 Ateles fusciceps | reverse complement strand
TCTAGGGGAAGGAAAATATTTAGATAGTATTGAATGCAGTGGAGCTGCAACTACTCAGGAGTGAAACTGTTCTAGCCGTCTGTCTCTTGGGTATCTGAGTGTCTATGAAGTTTTTTTGTTTTTTGTTCGTTTTTTTTGTTTTATTGTTTTTTGGGATAAGAGTCTTGTTCTGTAGCTCAGGCTGGAGTGCATGGCGCTGTCTTGGCTAAGTGTAACTTCTGTCTCTCGGATCCCGGTTCAAGCAACTCTCCTATCTCAGCCTCCCAAGTAGCTGGGATTACAGGCACGATCCACCATGCCCAGCTAATTTTTGTATTTTTTAGTAGAGATGTTGTTTCCCCATGTTGGGCAGTCTGGTCTTGAACTCCTGACCTCGTGATCCACCCACCTGCGCCACCCAAATCGTTGGGATTACAGTCATGAGTCACCGTGCCTGGCGGAAGGTTTTTAATGTTGGTGGTTTTTGTCGACCTCAGTAAGGCGGGATCTATAATATAACAGTAATTGGACTTTAGAGGTTTTAATGTTTTAATCTTCTTTGAAGGATATTCCCAATAACAACATAAATGTTTGTATTTTGATTTTTGTACACTCAGCTCTCAAACATGTCCAGTTTTTCAGGGGCTCTGTGTAGTGTTCTAGGGTAAACAGAATCAATGCGCACTCTTTAAGTAGCTTACTTGCTGAATATTGAAGACTCCCATTTTCCAGTGACACAGATTAGTCTGAATCAGAAAAATATAATGGAGAAGAGACAGTGCATTTTCTACCTTGATTTAGGTTATCAGGTTTATTCCAGTTCAGTAGCAAAAGTTCTTTCAGATAGCAATTGGATTTGCAGTTTAGCCTTTAGGGTAGATAATTTGTAAGGACAAATTATTGTCTGGCTGTGCCATTGTATTGCCTGTCAGTATTTGTTATGGGTTTAAGGGTGAGAGTTCTTGGATATTTCATAGGTTGGGAGAGGTGGAGGCAGAAATAGGTAACTAAAATGTTTTCTAAAACAGAGACCGTATCTAAATTATATCAAGAAATATTATTTAATATACAGGTAACTGACCTTCCTCCGACTCTGTTTTACTATGTTTTTTGGGAGGGTACATGGATGTATAGACTGACAGTTTTTGTTTTGTATTAAGTAATGAACCTACTTATTTTTGTTGTATCTTTTTGCTCTATAGGCGTCTCCAGAGACCAGATGGTGGTGCAAAGCCTGTGCCAGAGGATGAGTCTGCTTCTGATTCTGAGGTAAAGTACTTACCTGGGAAATTAATTTTCTCACTCTGAATCTCATTTTTTAAATGTTATTATCTTCTAACATTTAGCAATTGGCTACCTGTCATTGTTTTATGTTTGTATTAAAGATTTTATTAGAGATAACCATTTCAAAGAAATAGGAGGGGTTAATTTTTATATTTTTGACTTGGCAAAAAGAAATAGTTGATAAATACTTTGAGAGCTGGGATCTGAATGAAATGGGCTGGAAAATATAATGACAGAAAAATGATGTTAGGGAATGCTTTCTTGCAATAGAGGAAATACAAATTTTGGTCTAGGCTTATTTCTGTGTCTTTACTTTGAGTTGTAAATAATGTGAGTAGAACTAATAATACTTGTGTTTAAATGAATCTTTAATAGATCAGATGACTGATAGGAATTATGGAATCACCCTGTTACACATAGCATATAGTTTCTTTTAATTTCTTGTACAGTTATTTTGATATCATACAGTTTTTTGCAGTGAGGTATTTCTTTTTATTTATCTTTGCTTCTATAATTAGACTAAAATAATATCAGAAATTGTGGAAATATAACTAGACATGGTAACATGTGCCTGTAGTCCCAGCTATTCAAGAGATGCAACTAGGAGAATTGCTTATGTCCAAGAGTTTAAGAACAAGCTTGGCAATATAGGAGGACCTTATCTCTAATTTAAAAAAAAATTGTGGGAGATTAGCAATTGACATTCTGTTCTGAAATGTGTATTACAAAGGGTTTACACTTTGTTTTCTAAGTCTTTTTAAAATTAAGAATATACTTTAAATTCTTTATCTCTTTGAATGATGTGCATTTTGTTCAACAAAATCAACCTGTTTGGAGAGAGTATCCAAGATAGCCAAACAGGAACAGCTCTGCAGTGCAGTTCACCACAAGAACAATGCAGAGGGTGAGTGATCACCGCATTTCTAAATTAGTTTTCACTGCCCACCGACCCGGAGATTCCCTGGCTAAAGGAGCCACGAGTTTCCAGTGTGGCTGTTTCAGCTGGCGCAGCAGGTCTCTGCAGAAAAACTCACTATAATCTGGGCAGCCGTTTCAACTGGGGCCTGGAACACTTGGGAGACAGAGCCACCCATTCAACTGAAAAAAAGGAGTCTAAAACAGGGAGCCAGGTGATCTGGCTTAACAGTTCCCACCCCCACAAAGACCAGCAATGTGAAACCTTCTGTACTGACAGTTTCGCAGCATGCACAGCTGGACCCTGGATGGTTCACCTCTGTCGGGAGAAGGGCGTCCACCGTTACCGAGGCAGTCCACCACTACCAAGGCAGTCCAACATTAACAAGCCAGTCTGCCATTACTGAGGCAGACCGCCATTCCCAAGGCAGTTCTAAGTCTACCTCTGTAACCAAAACTGCAAGGAAGTTCACACAGTAGCTGGGCAGAGCCCACAATAGGTCAGCAACGCCTCTGCTGGCAGGCTGTGACTATGCTACCTCCTTGCTGGGAAGGGCACCTTTGGAAAAAGGCAGCTGCATGTCAGGAACTTACAAATAAAGCCCCACCTTCCCACGAAAGAGCACCTGGAGAAAAAAGGCAGTTATGAGTTCCGTTGCAGCAGACTTAAATGTACCTGCCCAGCAGCAGCCCCACTGAATGGAACAACAGAGCTCCCAGCACAGCACTTGAGCTCCTATAAGGGACAGACTGTCTCCTCAAGCAGCTCCCCGACCCCTCTATATCCAAAGAGACACCTCATAATGGAGAGCTCAGGTTGACATCTGGCGGGTATCCTTTTGGGACGAAGATAACAGAAGAATAAACTGGCAGCGACCCTTACTGTTCTGCCACCACCACAAGTGATCCCCAGGCAAGCAGAGTCTGGAGTGGACCTCCAGCAGTCCTACAGCAGAGGGGCCTGTTAGAAGGAAAACTGAAAGAAACAGAAATAACTTCAACATCAACAAAAAGACCGTCTGCTCAGAGACCCCACCCACAAGTCACCAACTACAAAGACCACAGGTAGATAAATCCACAAAGATGGGAAGAAACCAGTGCAAAAAGGATGAAAACACCCAAAACCAGAATGCCTCTCCTCCTCCAAGGAATCACAACTCCTCACCAGCAAGAGTACAAAGTTGGATAATGAGTATCATGAATTGACAGAAACAAACTTCAGAAGGTGGGTAATAACAAACTTCCCTGAGCTAAAAGAACATGTTCTAACCCAATTCAAAGAAACTAAGAACCTTGAAAAAAGGTTTGATGAAATGCTAATGAGAATAAACAGCTTAGAGAAGAATATAAACGACTTGCTGGAGCTGAAAAACACAACATGAGAGCTTTGCGAAGCCTACACAAATTTCAGTAGCCGAATTAACCAAGCAGAAGAAAGGATATTAGAGATTGACGATCAACTCAATGAAATAAAATGAGAAGGTAAGATTATGGAAAAAAGAGTAAAAAGAAGTGAACAAAGCCTCCAAGAAATATGGGATTATGTGAAAAGACCTAATCTACGTTGGATAGGTGTACCTGAATGTGATGGAGGAAAACACTCTCGAGGATATTATCCAGGAGACAATGCCCAACCTAGCAAGGTAGGTGAACATTCAAGTCCAGGAAATATAGAGAACACCACAACGATACTCCTTAAGAAGAGCAACCCCAAGGCACACACTCGTCAGATTCACCAGGGTTGAAATGAAGGAAAAAATGCTAAGCGCAGCCAGAGAGATAGGTCGGGTTACCCACAAAGGGAAGCCCTTCAGACTCACAGTGGATCTCTCGGCAGAAACCCTACAAGCCAGAAGAGAGTGGGGGCCAATATTCAACATCCTTAAAGAAAAGAACTTTCAACCTAGAATTTCATATCCAGTCAAACTAAGCTTCATAAGCGAAGGAGAAATAACATCCTTTACGAACAAGCACTTGCTGAGAGATTTCGTTACCACCAGGCCTGACTTACAAGAGCCCCTGAAAGAAGCACTAAACATAGAAAGGAACAACCAGTACCAGCCACTCCAAAAACATACCAAATGGTGAAGAGCATCGACACAATGAAGAAACTGAGTCAACTAATGGGCAAAACAACCAGCTAGCATCAAAATTGCAGGATCAGATTTACACATAACAATGTTAACCTTAAATGTAAATGGCCTAAATGCTTGAATCAAAAGACACAGACTGGCAAATTGGATAAAAAGCCAAAACCCATCGGTGTGCTGTATTGAGGAAACCCATCTCACATGCAAGGACACACATAGGCTCAAAATAAAGGGATGGAGGAGATTTACCAAGCAAATGGAGAGCAAAGGAAAGCAGGAGTTACAATCCTAGTCTGTGATAAAATAGATGTTAAACCAACAAAGATCAGAAGAGACAAAGAAGGGCATTACGTAATGGAGAAAGGATCAATGCAACAAGAAAGAGCTAACGATCCTAAATATATACACAACGGATACAGGAGCTCCCAGATACATAAAGCAAGTTCTTAACAACCTACAAAGTGACCTAGACTCCCACACAATAATAGTGGGAGACTTTACACTCCACTGTCAATATTAGATCAACAAAACAGAAAATTAACAAGGATATCCAGGACTTGAACTCAGAACTGCACCAAGCAAACCTAATAGACATTTACAGAACTCGCCACCCCAAATCCACAGAATATACATTCTTCTCAGCACCACATCTCACCTAATCTAAATTTGACCACATAATTGGAAGTAAATCACTCCTCAGCAAATGCAAAAGAACAGAAATCGTAACAGTCTCTCAGACCACAGTGCAATCAAATTAGAACTCAGGATTAAGAAACTAAATCAGAACCGCACAACTTAATGTAAACTGAACAACTGACTCTTGAATATTGACTGGATAAACAATGAAATGAAGGCAGAAATCAAGATGTTCTTCGAAACCAACGAGAACGAAGACACAACATACCAGAATCTCTGGGACACATTTAAAGCTGTGTCTAGAGGGAAATTTATAGCAAAAAATGCCCACATGAGAGGCAAAGAAAGATCTAAAATCGACACCCTATCATCAAAATTGAAAGCGCTAGAGGAGCAAGATTAAAAAAAACTCAAAAGCTAGCAGAAGACAAGAAATAACTAAGATCAGAGCAGTACTGAAGGAGTTAGAGACACCAAAAAACCCTTCAAAAAGTCAATAAATCCAGGAGCTGGTTTTTTGAAAAGATCAACAAAATAGACCACTAGCCAGATTAATGAAAAGAAAAGAAAGAAGAATCAAATAGATGCAATAAAAATCAATAAAGGGATATCACCACCAAGTCCACAGAAATACAAACTACCATCAGAGAGATTATTACAAACAACTCTATGCACATAAACCAGTAAACCTGGAAGAAATAGATAAATCCCTGGACAATTGCATCCTCCCAAGCCTAGACCAGGAAGAAGTCAAAACCCTGAACAGACCAATAACAAGAGCTCAGGTTGAGGCAGCAATTAATAGCCTACCAAACGAAAAAAGCCCAGGTCCAGATAGGTTCACAGCTGAATTCTACCAGATAAACAAAGAGGAGCAGGTACCACTCCTTCTGAAACTATTCCAAGCAATCCAAAAAGAGGGAATTCTTCCCAAATCATTTCATTAGACCAACATCATCCTAATGCTAAAACCCTGCAGACTCGACAATAGAAGAAAATGTCAGGCCAATATCCATGATGTGAGGCAAAAATCATCAATAAAATACTGGCAAACCCATTGCAACAGCACATTAAAAAGCTTATCCATCACGATCAAGTAGGCTCCATCCTGGGGATGCAAGGCTGCTTCAACACTCACAAGTATATAAACGTAATCCACCACATAAACAGAACCAAAGACAAAAACCACGTGATTATCTCAATAGATGCAGAGAAGGCCTTCGACAAAATTCAACAGCCCTTTATACTAAAAACTCTCAATAAACTAGGTATAGATGGAATGCATATCAAAATAATAAAAGCTATGTACAACAGATCCACAGCCAATATCATACTGAATGGGCAAAAATTGGAAGCATTCCCTTTGAAATCTGGCACTAGACAAAGATGCCCTCTCTCACCACTCCTATTAAATATATTATTGGAAGTTCTAGTCAGAGCAATTAGGCAAGAAAAAGAAATAAAGGGTATTCAATTAGGAAAGGAGGAAGTCAAATTGTCTCTATTTGCAGATGACATGATTGTATATTTAGTAGACCCCATCATCTCAGCCCAAAATCTCCTGAAACTGATAAGCAACTTCAGCAAAGTCTCAGGATAGAAAATCAATGTGCAAAAATCACAAGCATTCCTATACACCAATAACAGACCTAAAGAGAGCCAAATCAAGAACAAACTGCCGTTCACAATTGCTACAAAGAGAATAAAATACCTAGGAATACAACTAACAAAGGATGTAAAGGACCTCTTTAAGGAGAACTACAAACCACTGCTCAAGAAAATAAGAGAGGACACAAACAGATGGAAAAACATTCCATGCCCATGGTTAGGAAGAATCAATATTGTGAAAATAGCCATACTGCCCAAAGTAATTTATAGATTCAATGCTATCTCCATGGAGCTACCTATGACCATCTTCACAGAACTGGAAAAAGACAGCTTAAACTTCATATGGAACCAAAAGAGAGCTCACATAGCCAAGACAATCCTAAGCAAAAAGAACAAAGCTGGAGGCATCATGCTACCTGACTTCAAACTATACTACAAGGCTATAGTAATCAAAACAGCATGGTACTGGTACCAAAACAGGGGGTACAGACCAATGGAACAGAACAGAGGCCCCAGAGGCAATGCCTCACATCTACAACCATCTGCTCTTTGACAAACCTGACAAAAACAAGCAATGGGGAAAGTATTCCCTGTTTAATAAATGGTGTTGGGAAAACTGGCTTGCCATGTGCAGAAAGTAAAAGCTGGACCCCTTCCTTACACCTTACACTAAATTTAACTCCAGATGGATTAAAGACTTAAACATAAGACCTCACACCATAAAAGTCCAAGAAGAAAGCCTAGGCAAAACCATTCAGGACATAGGCATAGGCAAGGACTTCATGACTAAAACGCCAAAAGCATTGGCAACAAAAGCCAAAATAGAGAAATGGGATCTAATTAAACTCCCACAGCTTCTGCACAGCAAAAGAAACAATCATTAGAGTGCACTGGTAACCCACAGAATGGAAAAATATTTTTGCAGTTTACCCATCTGACAAAGGGCTTATATCCAGAATGTAAGAACTAAAACAGATTTACAAGAAAAATCAAGTAAACCCATCCAAAAGTGGACGAAGGACATGAACAGACACTTTTCAAAAGAAGACATTTATGAGGCCAACAAACATATAAAAAAATGCTCATCATCACTGGTCGTTAGAGAAATGCAAATCAAAACCACATTGAGATACCATCTCACGCCAGTTAGAATGGCGATCATTAAAAAATCTGGAGACAACAGATGCTGGAGAGGATGTGGAGAAGTAGGAACACTTTTACACTGTTGGTGGGAGTGTAAATTAGTTCAACTATTGTGGAAGACTGTGTGGCAATTCCTCAAGGACTTAGAAATAGAAATTCCATTTGACCGAGCAATTTCATTACTGGGTATACATCCAAAGGATTATAAATCATTCTATTATAAAGACACATGCACACGTATGTTCATTTTGGCACTGTTTACAATAGTAAAGACCTGGAACCAACCCAAATGCCCATCAATGATAGACTGGACAAGGAAAATGTGGCACATATACACCGTGGAATACTATGCAGCCATAAAACACGATGAGTTTGTGTCCTTTGTAGGAACATGGATGAATCTGGAAACCATCATTCTCAGAAAACTGACACAGGAACAGAAAATCAAACACTGCATGTTCTCACTCATAGGTGGGTGTTGAACAATGAGAACTCATGGACACAGGGAGTGGAGCATCATACACTGGGGTCTGTTGGAGGGAGGGATTAGGGGAGGGACAGCAGCGGGTAGGGAGGCTGTGGAGAGATAACATGGGGAGAAATGCCAGATATAGGTGACGGGGAGGATGGAGGCAGCAAACCACATTGCCATGTATGTACCTATGCAACAATCCTGCATGTTCTGCACATGTACCCCAGAACCTAAAATGCAATTAAAAAAAAATATATATATATATATATGCGCCACTTTTCACCAGGTGGCCACTTGATTCAGTCTACAAAGGGTATGCACTAACTCTTACTTTCCATGAATTCCAAAGTTCCCTACATGAATAAAATCTAAATAAAAATTTCTCCATTTGTCCTGTTAAAAAATAAATATATTTCTCCAGGTGGAAAGTTGATGGAACTTTTTTTCTTTCTCTCTCTCTGTAGTAAGAATGTTTCAGATTTCAGATGGATGATCATGTTTATCTCTTGGGATGTCTTATTTTGTAGCAAACAAATTGAATTCTTTATTATATAAGTATTTACACAAAACAAATTGTAGAGTAAGTGCTAACCAGTATAATTGAGCTTATAGTATGAACACAAGCTTTTCTTTTAGGCTCATGTCTGATTGACTGGTCATGTCTCTCTTTTTGTTTGTTTCTCCGTCCTTCCTCTTTGTGTAAAAATGGTTTACCTCAGTCTTAATTTTTTCCTTGCAGAACACATGTCTTTAGTGTCTGTTTTTTTCATTTCACCTGTGTTTCTCTTATCAGCATACTTATTACAGCTTTCTTTTTAGCTGCTATGTGTGGCTTTCATTCGTCAATCATTGCTCTCTAAGGTGCATGGTTGGTTTGTTCTCTCTTTTTGGGAAGGAGCTGAAGTTATACAATAATTTGTTCTTAGCTTTTAACACAGAGAATGCAAGCAACTTGCACTCTTTGGAATGCCAACCCATTTACATATAGTACTACTAAAAACCACAGGCTCACATTTTTTTCCCACAAAATGTAATTCACACAGATAGATATAATGCATAGATATTTTGAAAAATACTGTGGTTAATTTACTTTTGTATTATTACTTTTATTCAGTGATACTCTAAATTACATACAAGTACATTTTTGTCCTAGGTTGTTGTGGATAGGAAAAGAAACTAATGAGTATCATAGAATTTGTGTAATAATCAACTAGGGTTAAAAGGAGTTACATTTTGAGACTATATGTATCACCATTCATAATCATCATGGCATTAGAATATGTAGATAAGTAAATGGCAGACTCGAGATTTGAATCTACATATGAGTGACTTCAGAACATGTACATTTTGTGTTAGATCATGTAGTAATGGTGGCTATTGTAATTATTTTAACTTGCATGTGATTCTTAAACTGATTGTGTTTTTCTTCTAGATTATTGCAAAACCATGTGAAAGAAAGAGGATTCCTCATGAAGATTCTTTAGAAAATTGTAAGCTATTTTAGCCTACTTATTTTATTATTTACTGATTCTTTTTTTGTTTTGTTGTTTTCTTTCTTTCTTTTTTTTTTTTTTTTTTTTTGAGACTTAGTCTTACTCTGTTGCCCAGGCTGGAGGTCGGTGGCATTATCTTGTCTCACTGCAACTTCCACCTCCTGGGTTCAAGTGATTCTCCTGCCTCAGCCTCCTGAGTAGCTGGGATTACAGGTGTACACCACCACACCTGGCTAATTTTTGTATTTTTAGTATAGATGGGGTTTCACCATGTTGGCCAAGCTAGTCTCGAACTCTTAACCTCAGGTGATCTGCCTGCCTCTGCCTTCCTTAGTGCTGGGATTAAAGGCGTGAGCCACGACACCTGGTTCTTATTTCCTCATTCTTAATTAGAAGCATTTCATCTACTCTTCACTTTGTTTTCACTGTAGTACATGCTGCATATGGCATTGAAAAAACGAAAATGGAATCTTGTTTGAAAACCAAAAGAATGATAAGGTAAATGAAGATGTGTTTAAAACCTATCATAGAATAATCAGTCTTTTCCTGTTTACCAACTCATCCTCATCTATTAATGATCTTAGCTTTACAAGGTTAAATCATTTTATTTCGAAAATACTTTTCCGATTCTTTATTCACGTACCATCTCCCCATCTTTATAATGATTACCAGGATTCCAGAAAGGAATGGAAATTCTCAAGATAGTAATAGAAAACAAGTGTAATAACAAGGGAAATACATGCACATGACTGAGATTCATAAAAGGTGGTGGGTGTAAATTATTCTCAAGTTTGCCATTAGGGAAGGAAAGAAGTAGAAAGCAACCTGAAAGAATAGCTCAACAAATTCAAAGGTGAGGAAGGGAAAGATGTAAGAACACGGAGACTGAATAAGAGAGTCAAGGTGACAAAGATTCATATAAAAACACCTTAGAAATCGTGAGTTTAAACGAGAGCAAAATGTCTCTATAATATAGAAATTATTTTAAATGCAGATTAAGAAAAGAAAGCTAAGTAATAAAAACATGCTCAGATTTTTCTGAGTGACTTATGGGTAATTTTAATAAGGATTGAAAGAAAATTCATGGGTGACTACAGTTAACATTATTGTGTTATACATTAACAAATAGCTAGGAGAGAATAATTTGAACATTTCTAGTTTAAGTAAAAGATACGTATTTAAGGCAATGCGTATCCCTGTTACCCTCATTAGATTATATAGATGGATCAAATCATCACATGTACACTGAAGATATATGCATCTATTTATTCATTTTAAAACTCTAAATGGAAAGAAAATTTAATCCTCCCTTTATTAAATTTTAGTAAAGTGATGTCTTAATGCTGTGTTCACAGATAAGGCAAAGTAAGATCTGATTTAGGCTTATTAGGTTTTGAATGAATCATTAATTTTTGACTCTGGTTAAAAGTTTTTTAAAGTAGTATTTGGTATATTCATAAGTTGCTTAACTAATTTATTTTATTTTTACATAATCTTGGCAGCTGTTTTAGCCTTTTTTGATAATAGAGAACAAATAAATAAGCATTTATTTTATCTTTCATTAATAAAAATTAAAATTTCTGGTTATTTTTAAAGGAGGTTCTTAATTTATATTCATCGAATGAGAAAATATGTAGTTTAACCTGCAACCCTCTTAAATGAATTATTACTTATTTCTGGAGATAGTCCAGAAATATCTGTATATGACTTAACTAGTGCTGATAACATCTGTACTTAAGAACACACATGAGATGAATGCAATCAACACTCATGATTGTTTTCTAAACAAACTACCTATTTTCATAGAATCATAAAGAAAGAAATATTGCCAACAGAATACACAAAATTATCTCTGGAATATTTTTACTTTTAAAACTATCTGTCACAGTTGGGACATTTTCTATTATTCTCTGGACGCTTTATTAACTTTAGTATTTACAGCTGTTAAACCTTGCACATAAATTTATTCCACTCTAAAACTCAGGAATCCTTTTGACTTTATTTTTATTTTTATTTTTTTGAGATAAGAATCTCACTGTGTCACCCAGGCTGGAGTGTAATGGTGTGATCTTGGCTCACTGCAACCTCCCCCTCCCAAGTTCAAGCAATTCTCCTGCCTCAGCCTCCCAAGTAGCTGGGACTACAGGCGTGTGCCACCACGCCCCGCTAATTTTTGTACTTTTAGTAGAGACGGGGTTTCACTATGTTGGCCAGGCTGATCTTGAACTACTGACCTCATGATCCATCAGGCTCAGCGCACCAAAGTGCTGATCTTGCACTCCTGACCTCAGGATACATCCGCCTTGGCCTCCAAAAGTGCTGGGGTTACAGGTGTGAGCCACCGCGCCCAGCGCTTGACTTGATTTTTTTTTTTTTTTTTTTTTTGAGATGGAGTCTCACTCTGTTGCCCAGGCTGGAGTGCAGTGGCACAGTCTTAGCTCACTGCAACCTCCATCTCTGGTGTTCAAGCAGTTCTAACGCCTCAGCCTCTCGAGTAGCTGGGACTACAGATGTGTGCTACCACACCTGGCTAAGTTTTGTATTTTTAGTAGATACGAGGTGTTACCATATCAGCCAGGCTGGTCTCGAGCTCCTGACCTCAAGTGATCCTCCCACCTCAACCTTCCAAAGTGCTGGGATTACAGGCGTGAGCCACCGCACCTGGCCGACTTGATTTTTAAAATAAATTTATTCTCTCTTCATGTGAATATTGGGTCCTGATTGACAGTCACAGTATATTTGAAGACATGTAAGTCTTCAGCTTGCATAATCATATGATTATTTTACTTGATCCTTTCTCTGATTTTTAACTGTCATCTTTATGACATAAGTAGGCAACTGGAGCTATTAGTATATCATTTACAGGATAATCAGAAAACCATACAAACTTTAAAATAGGGTTTTACATTTCTCTCTTATTCTTTAGTAGTACTTAAAATGCCTCATAATTCTATAATCGAATAAACATTTCTCTTCTACAAGTTAAAAACCTGTAAGATAAGTTTTTTAAAATGAGTTTTCTTATGATACCTTGAATTACTGGTTTAGATAACTGTTTTCCTTGAGTTTAAAAATGCATATGACCATAATATTTCAGAAATAAATTTCTGCATATGTTAAGAAAATATATTTCTTATCTATTACTCCAGCATAGAAATATATAATTGAAAATTTGAATTCCATGTTTTCTTTTTTATTTTCAAAACTTCAGAGTTCTTCAATGGTTTAAATTATCGAATCCTATCAGTTTCGTATATTTTACAAATGTTGATCTCCTCAGCAACATATGGTTTTTTTTTTGAGTAAGGTCATCTATTTATACTCCAAATG
Organism: Ateles fusciceps; assembly: GCA_036589455.1. Taxonomy (NCBI): domain Eukaryota; kingdom Metazoa; phylum Chordata; class Mammalia; order Primates; family Atelidae; genus Ateles; species Ateles fusciceps. Next base: position 433,947 of record JAZHEH010002739.1, on the reverse strand, counting down.
TATTTACCCAGATCAGTCTTCTAAGTCCCCTTTGTGCCTCCAATTTGATAGGTCTCAAACTGAAACACATTGTTGTTGATGCCTTCCAGATTCTTTCCTGACTCTTTGTAATATACTCTGCCATCTGTCTTCCCAATTTTAGTAACTAACACCTAGTAAGTAGCAATGAAACATTGAAGCAGAAAAACTGCACTCCAGATTTTCCTCACACTGCCAATCCAGTGATGCACCAAGTTTTGTATTTTCAACTTTTTACCACTTCTCATATCTTACTACTGTAATTGACTGTCTGACTTATACTTTTGGAATGTTCTTTTTTGTTTCTCTCTTCTCCCCACATTTATCTATGTGTATATGTCTTTCAGGTTGACCTTTCTTAAATGTGCTTACTTTGATGTAACTCATCTGCTTATGGCTGGATCCTTGTTACATGAAGGAAACATTTACATTCTGATATAACACATATTTTGTGGTTTGGCCTATGTCTCCCATTTTATCTCTCCACCCATTTTCTCTGATTATGTCCAAGTTTTACCACATTATTGTGATATTTTTTATTTGCTGTTTCATGCCTTATTTTTTTTGCACATGCTGCCCTGATTAGAAACCCTTCACACTCTTACTCTTCACTTGTCTATTTTTAAAATATGACCCTAAATTTGCAGTGTCTCAGGAGCTTTTCAGGTAGAAATAACTATTATTGCCTTTGTGCTGTTACTGTATTTTATTGAACTGAACTGCAGAAATAATGAATGTTACTTTCTGCTTTTGTTTTTCTACATTTCTATTTCCAGTGTAGGAAAAAAATTAGTATTTTATTCATATTATCAGTTTTTTCTAGGATAGACCCTATGAATTTGTAGACACAGCAGATGTTTCTTGAATTACGGACTGACTGAGTGATAAATACAACATTTTCTGAAGATTTCTTTTTTCTCTTTTTTTTAATAGGAAGGAAAAGTACTACCAGCAACTGGAAAAAAAGCAAATGGTATTGGTATTATAAAAAGTGCTCCACGAGAGCAATCAAATAATGTTATGATTATCAATCAATCAAATAATATTATCTGATTATGTTAAAAAATAACATAATCAGATAATATTATTTTTTGTGTACAAGAAAACAGAGGTGGTGAGATACTGAATATAGCTGAATAATTTTCTATGCTTTAGTAATATAATTTTTGAAAATAATGTAATTAGCTTACATATAATTTAAAATAAATTTGAAATTAAATGTAAATTACATTAAATTATAAACCTAATTTAAATTAAACTATAAATATAGTTTATGAATTTTAAATAGCAAATATTTAATTTATACTTTTCCTTAAAACTTTGTTGAACAATTAAACTTGTTGACCAAAATATAGTATTCATTATTGAGATATGAACATTAGATTTACAAAAAAAAATGTGACGTGGGATGATGGCTAGGTAATTAGGAGGTTTCTGATGAGGAAACTGGAGGGAACTCATTTTATGTGGACTCAGTATATTCCCACTCAAAGAGAAGATTAAATTATTGCTGCTTTGGAACTTACTAGAGTAGAGGGTAAAAGAATGACAGTAAACCACAGGAACTCATTTCTTCTCTCTATAGGAGTTACACATCAATGATATGTGCTTCATTCATGTTCATTAGCAAACTGGGAGGCACTTGGATATTAAAACATTGGCTGTTTTCTTTAAAAAAAAATGCTGTTTTTGATGAAATAACCATTTTTTAAAAAGTACCTCAGAGACTGCTATGCTATAGCATATCAAACTGACTTTAGAAAAAACAAACAAGAAATTTATTTCTTGAGTACTAAAAGTGTAACTGTCAATAATCATGGCTAAGATTTTGGTATATAGACATTGCTAGGCTGGGCACAGTGGCTCACGCCTGTAATCCCAGCAGTTTGGAAGGCCAAGGCAGGCAGATCACAAGATCAGGAGATCAAGACTACCCTGGCTAACACAGTGAAACCCCATGTCTACTAAATCTCTAATTTTTGTAAAAATACAAAAAAATTAGCCAGGCGTGATGGCACATGCCTCTAGTCCCAGCTACTTGGGAGGCTGAGGCAGGAGAATTGCTTGAACCTGGGAAGTGGAGGCTGCTGTGAGCCGAGATTGCGCCTCCGCACTCCAGCCTAAGCAACAGGGTGAAACTTTGTCTAAAAAGAAAAAAAGTTGATTGTTATGAAAAAAAATCAGTGATTGTTCACAGATTTTGGTTAGAGTTTTTAATATGGAAATCTGAGTACTTATTATTTATTAGATGTGTATTGTATACATTTTTTGCCTAAGTGAATGAAAAGGTACCAAGAGAACGAAAGTTGAGAATCCAGGCAATTTTAAAATACCAGAAGCCTTCATGACTGTGAACAACATGTGTATTTTTATAAACTATTCTTCTCCAAATAGATACCTAAACTAAAAATTGAAAACACTTTCTGCAAGCAGAAGTGAATGATACATTTTAAAGTATTCTCATCTCAACTTCATAGTTTCTAAGTTAAAGGACGAAATGAAGGACAGAATAACAATTGTAATGTAATAGTTTAAATGATTCTTCGGTGATTTCTTAAGGTATGCCATAGCATTCTACCATGGACTTTTGACATTTATCCTTCTGGGGCCCTATTTGGTCCTCTCATTTGACATCACTTTTTTTGGTTTCATTCATCAGATTCACATTGGTAGAAGTACTTTTATATCTTACTTGTATTTATGTGAAACCTAATCTCACACTTGCAATCGGGGACTGCATGTTTTATAGAATCTATACTGTGATTTTCATGTGTATATTTCTGTCACGTTTGTGTGCTAACCAAAACAAGAGCAAAGCAACCCATAGCCTAATGGGTAACAATTTCAAGGCCAAGCAAAAAGATCTCAGCTGGATACAAACACTGCATGATTGATGGTAGGCTGTGTCATGTTTACCTGTAGTCAATTATGTGTTTTTTTTCCTTTGTAGTGTCTCCTGAGCAACTGCCTTTATTTATGGTAAACATACATATTTTCTTTAATTATTAATAAAATGCTCTGTGATATATACATGAAATGTTAATCATTATGTTGTCAAACCCATTCAGCATGCTGTGAAAGATAGAGATCACATTTCAACTACAGTCGTAGGAAAGGTGGATTCAACAACTTCCAGAGAAGGTAAATTTGCCACTACAAATTTCATTCTGGAAAATGTACACGAAAATATTGAAAATGCTCATAGGTTTTTGATTCTCACTTTTTCCCAAATGGGATAGAAGGATTTTATGTAAATATGCTGATGTTCTTGTTAATATCTTTGTTTATAAAATGATATTTAAAGCATAAGGCAGACATTTTCACACCGTGAGCTCTAGCCCAAATGCTTTTCCTTTTAAGTTGTCATCATCTAAAGATCCCAATTTTGAATTCCTGTGCGTGTTAGGGATTCAAGGAGGTGTATTTTGAAACTGTAAAAATTTTCAGTGCTTTAAAATGAATTGCAATACTCTTCTCTCTTATCTAGAGAAAAGCTATACCTGCTGACATTACAATTGTTTTAGAGCTTCAACTCTTTTACTTCAGTGTTGTTACATTGAGAATCTTTACTTAACCACATCTTCTGATTGCTAGATTGAGTTTCTGCATGTGTATGTGTGTGTGTTTATCTCTGATTTAAAATGATTAAAGCGATTTATGATTCTTTTTTAACTCTTTGGTAGATACATTGTTTAAAAACAATGATTCTGAGTTGCTTTGGCCTTAGAATCTTTTCTTCTACTACCATTCATTACCAACAGGTAACCAACAGCCTGAGTTAATATTTTTTACTTTTTAATCACTGCAATGCACATTAAAAATATTTTACAAGATACATGCACTTTCATAGATAATATGTAGAATCTGTTTCCAAGTATCAAGTATCTCTCCCATGGCTGTGTTGATTGCACCTGTTTACCCCTTAAACCATGTCTTTCTGACACGTCATGACTCTGAGAAACTCTAGTGTGTGCTTTTCAGAGAATGACAGTAGGAATGGAAATGGCCAATGGTAAAAGTATTACTTGTCCTCTTGGCTCCCCTTCATCAATGTTAAACTCTAAACTACTCAGGTCACAACTTAGAACCCCTTTGTTGATCCCTATAAAGCATTCCCTGACGTCAAATGACAAATAGGCCCTTGATGAAGAAAAGCCCTGTAAAGCTGTATTGCTCTGGTTTGCGTGTCTGTGTGTGTGTGTGTGTGTGTGTGTGTGTGTGTGTGTGTGTGTGTGTGTATTTTTTCCTCTTCTGAAAACTGTAAATAGAAGACTTTTCATTACAAATGAAAATATTTCTATTCCATATTTATTTCCTGTCTCATGGCACTCTGCTCTCCTTGGATCTTGTAAGGATCTCAGCTTGGCTTATTTATATCTGCAAAAAATTATGCCAATGCTTCATTTTTCATGTCAATTACTGACATGTTTTCAAATCTTCACAAGTTATTTCTGAAGATTTTGGTATATCGAGGAAAGACGGTGTCATTGTAGTTGAAGAAGTTTTTAAATGGGTTATGTTCAGTAAAATTCCAGAGCCCATTTTTCTGGAAGGCATAGAAATAGTGGTGTTATGCATAAACATAAAATAGCACCACAAGGCCTTGTGTACATAAAAGTGTTTATATCTTGGAACATTCTAATTTACTGCTCAGTAATGTTTCCTGGAGAGGAAAATAGGTGAGATAGATTGCTGAGCCTGTGATAATAACTCATAATATGAAGCGAAAGCATGGAGACAAAATGTTGAATATTGGCCCCCATTCTCTTCTGGCTTGGAGGGTTTCTGCTGAGAGATCCACTGTGAGTCTAAAGAGCTTCCCTTTATGGGTAACCCTACCTCACACCAGTTAGAATGGTGATCATTAAAAAATCTGGAGACAGCAGATGCTGGAGAGGATGTGGAGAAATAGGAACACTTTTACACTGTTGGCGGGAGTGTAAATTGTGGAAGACAGTGTGGCGATTCCTCAAGAACCTAGGAATAGAAATTCCATTTGACCCAGCAATCCCATTACTGGGTATATATCCAAAGGATTATAAATCGTTTCATTATAAAGACACATGCACACGTATGTTCATTGAGGCACCATTTACAATAGCAAGAACCTGGAACCCAAATGCCCATCAATGATAGACTGGACATTTGTAGGGACATGGATGAATCTGTAAGGCATCATTCTCAGGAAACTGACACAAGAACAGAAAATCAAACAGTGCATACTCTCACCCATAGGCAGGTGTTGAGCAGTGAGAACACACGGACACAGGGAGGAGAGCATCACACACTGGAGTCTGTTGGTGGGGGGACTAGGGGAGGGATAGCGGGAGGTAGGGAAGTTGGGGGAGGGATAACATGGGGAGAAATGCCAGATATAGGTGACGGAGGGATGGAGGCAGCAAACCACGTTGTGATGTATGTACCTATGCAACAATCCTGCATGTTCTGCACATGTACCCCAGAACCTGAAGTAAAATTAAAAAAAAAAGTATATATATATATATATAAAACATTTCAGTTAGACAGGAAGAATAAGATATATATATATGTGTGTGTGTATGTGTATATATAAGATATATATAAAACATTTCAGTTAGGAAGAATAAGTCCAAGAAATCTATTGTACAACATGATGAGTATAATTAATAACAATGTATTGTATTACTGAAAATTGCAGAGCAGATTTTAAGCAGTCTTCACAAAAAATAAGGATGGGACATAATTCACATGATAATTAGCTTGCTTGAGCCATTCTACAGTGTATACATATTTTAAGACATCATGTTGTGCACTATAAGTATTTATAATAAAAAAAGAGAATAACATGATACTACAAACCTATTTTAGAAACAAAATAATATTGAATTCATTAATTGACTCTTATAAAATGGTCGTTTTCAATAAATATTGGAGTGATTTCCAAAAGTAAAAGCTTATTCATATCTAATACTTGTAGCAACTTTATTTTGTATAAGAATGTCAAATTTGATAATTTATTATACTTTTTGATGAGGTTTATATATTATACCTTGTTGCTATGAGTGGATGAAGAAACTTTTGAAGGCTAGACGAGAAGATACAAGAAATGTGAACACATTGTTTCACCAGATGGGTGTGACAAATAATGAATATTACATACTAGGATTTATTAAACACATATCCAGGCTGATCAATCCAGAACACTTCCACTTAGGACTTATCAAAGTGTACATTCAACTAAAGTGTCATTGCCATTGTGTACCTTCCCAGCTATCAGGCAAGTTAAAGAACATCATGAATATTTATAGTATAATGGTATAAATCCTTCTGATGTCCTGCATGAGTGACATGCAGAAGTGTGTACCACCTGTTTGACATTGATTCCAGGGTGTACGATTTGCTCCTCTGATTTCAGATTGCATTTGTCCTCATGACTCGGTGTATCCGCATTGATACTGACAACGTTTTAGTTTTAGACATATGACAAATGATACCGCATTTCAACTTGTAAGAGTATATTTTGTGAAGCCTGTATTCATGTTTTCTTCTGTGTATTTCTGTCATGTTCCTGTTCCAAGACACAAAGTATAAAACATCAAAGACTACACTAATACAGACAGGAAAATATTGCTTGATTCTAACACTGCATGAAAGTATGGATAAGTATGGAAAGTATGGATAACTTTATCATATTTACATATGAGCAATTATGTATCCCTTTTTCTTTTTAGTGTCTTCTCAGAAACAACCAACTTTGAAGGTAATTACACTCTCATTTATGTTTTGAATTATTAACTGTATAGTCTATGAAATATACTTTATGTATTGAATATTTTGTTTCAAATCCTATTCAGGCTCCAAGTGACAAGAAAGATTCTGTTTCTAATATAGCCACAGAAATAAAGGATGGACCAAAATCTAGGACAGGTAATTTTGCAATACACGTTTAATGTCATGTTCACTCAAGATAAAAGAGAGCGTCTCTTCCCTGAATAAATCAGCAGAGGGCTAATTGAAGCTGCACCTTCTAATTCAGCAGGCCTGAGATTCTGCATTTGTAGTAAGTTCTCCGGTGACACTGATGCTGCTGATCCTTGGTCATGATCTGAGTAGTAAGATTATAGACTTCTCTACGTTGAAATTGGGAAGAAAAACCATTAAAGAGCAGTGCAAGACATACCAGGCTCAGGGGACAGCATAATGTTACTTTAATTCTACAGCATTTTTCCATCAAGAGGAAAAAAAGAAATGAAGTAACAGAAATTATAAGCATCTGATTGTATTGCTAAAACTAGAAGAAAGAAGTGATCATAATGACCCATAACACTGTAGAATGAGAACTAATGAGACCACTTATGTAACAATTATTTTTCTCAAGAAAGAGGGATTTTGAGGCCGGAAGGAGGGAAAATAAGAAGTTATAAGAAGTTATTTATGTGATTTTTTGGGTTTCTGCTGGGGAAAGCTGTGTGAACTCACTTCAGATGTATCAGGGATATTTCATATAAGAAGATTTGATTTTGGCTGCTCCAATATTGGAAGCAGGAGAACAATGCTAGAATTGAGATAAATCACACTGATTCATTACTCCTCTTTGTTACTGTTGGGCAACAGAGATGTATATTTTGTTGATATTAGTTATTTAAATGAGATAATCATGAATATGCATACATTGACTTTGTTTTCCAAGGATATAACTTTTGGATGAAATAGCAATTTGAGGAATATGCTTTAGAGAATAACGTGGTATATCAAACCAGACTATTTTAGAAACAAAAATAATGCTGAATTCATTAATTGACTCTTATAAAAAGTCATTTTCCATGGATGTTGGAGTGATTTCCAAATGTAAAAGCTTATTCATACTTACTCATATCTAATGCTCCTAACTTTATTTTGTATGTCAAATTTTACAGTTTATTTTACTTTTTGATGAGGTTTATATATTATGCCTTGTTGCCATGAGTGGCTGAAGAAACCTTCTGAAGGCAAACTAGAGGATACAAGGACTGTAGGCATATTAATACACAACATTGGTATGAGAAATAAAGCATATTATATACTATGATTCACCAAACATATATCCAAGCTGATCAATCCGGGACACTTCCACTGAGGACTTGTGAAGTGTACATTCAACTAAAGTGTCATTGTCATTGTGTACCTGCTCAATTATCAGGCAAGTAGAAGAGCATGATGAATGTTTGTAGCATAATGGTATAAATCCTTCTGATGTCTTGCGTGAAAGACATGTGGGAATATGTACCACCTGCTTTGACATTGATTCCCAGGTATATGAGTTGCTCCTCTGATTTTAGATCACATTTTACCACATCACTCAGCATATTCACATTGATAATGACACTGTTTTTGGTTGTAATAAACATATGAAGAATATTACTACATTCAAAATTGGAAGTATGTCTTTTGTTAAGACTGTACTCTTGTTTTCTACAGTGTATATCTGTCATGTTCCCAGACACACAGTATAAAACATCAAAGCCTACTAATACAGGCAGGAAAATATGGCTTGTTGTAAACACTTCATGAATGTACGATTAACTTTATCATATTTACTTATGATTGATTATGTATTCCTTTTTTTTCAGAGTCTTCTCAGAAACAACAGGCTTTGAAGGTAATTATACTCTCATTTTTGTTTTGAACTATTAACTCTTATAGTCTATGAAATATACTTTATGTATTGATTCTTTTGCCTCAACTCCCATTCAGGCTACAAGTGACAAGAAAGATTCTGTTTCAAATATAACCACAGAAACAAAGGATGGACAAAAATCTGGGACAGGTAATTTTGCGATACACAGCTAATGTCATGTTCACTCAAGATAGGAGAGAACTTCTCTTCCATGAATAAGTCAGTGGAGGGCTCATGCAAGCTGCACATTCTGATTCAGCAGGCCTGAGATTCTGCATTTCTTGGGTGACACTGATGCTGCTCGTCATTAGCCATGATCTGAGAAGTAAGATTATAGACTTCTCTACATTGACCACTGATGTAGTAATTATATTTCTCAAGGAGAAGGGATTGTGAGGCAGGAAGGAGGGAAAAGAAGAAGTGATATATATAATTTTGGGGTTCTGCTGAGGAAACCTAGTGAACTCACTTCAGAAGCATTTAGAATATTTATGTAAAAGAAGATTTTATTTTGGCTACTTCAGGAACTACTGGAAGCAGGAAAGAGTGCTAGAATTGGGATAAACCACACTGACTCATTACTTCTTGTTACTATTGGACATCAGAGATACATATTTTGTTGATCTTAGTTATAAAAATGAGATAAACTTGAATATGAATACATTGGCTTGTTGTTCAAGGAATTAACTCTTGTATAAATAGCTATTAATGAAAATTCTGTAGAGAATAACATGGTACTCCAGATAAGACTATTTTAGAAACAAAACTAATGTTGAATTCATTATTAGTATCCTAATAGGGTTATTTTTAATGAATGTTGGAGTGATTTTTGAATGTAAAAGCTTATTAGTATCTAATGCTTGTAGTAGTTTTACTTTGTAAAAGTATGTCAAAATTGATAATTGATGATACTTTTCATTGAGATTTGTATATTATACCTTTTTGCCATGGGTGGATGAAGAAACTTTCAGAAGGCTAAACTACAGGATACGAGAAATGTAGGCACGTTATTACACCACATGGGTGTGAGACATAATGAATATTATCTGCTAGGATTCACCAGACATATATCGAAGCTGATCCATTTAGGATACTTCCAATGAAGAGACGAAGTGTACATTCAACTGAAGTGTCTCATAATTGTGTACTTTCTCGGTTATCGGGCAAGTGAAAGAGCATGATGAATGTTTGTAGCATAGTGGTATAAATCCTTCTGATGTCTTGCATGAAAGATATGCGGGAGTAGTACCACCTGCTTTGACATTGATTCCCAGGTGTATGAGTTGCTCCTCTGATTTTAGATCACATTGGTCCTCATCACTCGGCATATCCACATTGATTTGACACTGCTTTATTTGAGTTTTAGACATATGATAAATCATATCACATTTGACAGTGTAAGTGTATATATTTTGAAGACTGGACTCCTGTTTTCTTCAGTGTATTTCTGTCATGTTTGTGTCCCAAGACACAAAGTATAAAGTATCAAAGCCTACACTAATACAGGCAGCAGGATACAGCTTGATGGTAACACTGCATGAATGTACTGATAACTTTATATCATATTTACATATGATTGATTATGTATCCCTTTTGCTTTTCAGTGTCTTCTCAGAAACAACCTGCCTGGAAGGTAACTACTCTTTCATTTATATTTAAAAATACTAACTATATAGTCTATCAAATATATATTATGTATTGAATACTTTATTTCTCATCCCATTCAGGCTGTATTTAAAAGGAAAGTTTCTCTTTCGAATATAGCCACAGGAACAGCAGATGGGCAAAAATCTGGAGCAGGTAATTTAGCAATACACATTTAATGTCATGATCACTCAAGATAGAACTTCCCCCCACTCCACCAAATAAATCAGCAACGTGCTCATTGAAGCTACACATTTTGATTAACAGGCCTGAGATTCTGCATTTGTAATAAGTTCTCACATGACGCTGATGCTGCTGGTCCTTGGCCATGTTTCGAGTAGTAAGATTATAGACTTCCCTACATTGAAATTGGGAAGAAGAACCATTGGAGAGCAGTCAAGGCATAAGCAGATCAGGGGGGACAGCATAAATTTTCTTTAATTCTACAGTATGTTTTCATCAAGAGCAGAAGGAGAAAGAGATTAAGTAATAGAAATTATAGTCTTCAGATTGTATTGCTCAAACCAGAGGAAAGATGTGATCATAATAAATGATAAACACTGTACAATGAAAACTAGAGACCACTGATGTAGTAATTATGTTTCTCAAGGAAGAGGGAGTGTGAGGCTGGAAGGAGGGAAAAGAAGAAGTTATTTATTTAATTTGGCGGTTCCTGCTGAGGAAACCTAAGTGAACTCACTTCAGATGCATTTAGAATATTTGCATAAAAGAAGATTTGATTTTGGCTGCTCTAGGAACTACTGGAAGCAAGAAAGAGTGCTAGAATTGGGTAAACTACACTGACTCATTACTCCTGTTTGTTACTATTGGGCATCAGATATACATGCTTTGTTGATATTAGTTATTAGAATGAGGTAAAGGTGAATGTGTATACATTGGCTTTGTTTTTCAAGGAGCTAACTCTTGAGTATAATAGCAATTAAATGAAAAATTTTTAAAGGATAACATTCTCCTTCAAACCAGATTATTTTAAAATCAAAAATAATGTTGAATTCATTAGTTGACTCCTAAAGTGGTTATTTTAAATGAATATTGGAGTGATCTCCAAATGTAAACGCTTCCTCCTATTAATTGCTTGTAGCACCATTATTTTGTATAAGTATGTCAAATTTGATAATTTATTATACTTTTTGATGAAGTTTACATGTTATGCCTTTTTGCCATGAGTCAATGAATAAACTTTCAGATGACTATACTAGAGGATACAAGAAATGTAGGCACATTATTACACCACATGGGTGTGATAAATAAAGCATATTATATACTAGAATTCACCAAACGTATATGTAAGCTGATCATTCTGGGACACTTCCACTGAGGACTTGTGAAGTGTATATTCAACTAAAGTGTCATAGTCATTGTGTACCTGCTCAATTATTAGGCAAGTAGAAGAGCATGATGAATATTTGTAGTATAATGATATAAATCCTTCTGATATCTGGCATGAAAAGCATGCAGTAGTAAGTAGACATTGATTCCCAGGTGTATGAGCTGCTCCTCTGATTTTAGATCACATTTTACTTCATCACTCGGCATATTCACATTGATAATGACACTTTTTCTTGAAGTAATAGAAATGTGAAGAATAAGATTACATTTGAAATTGGAAGTGTATATTTCATGAAGACTGTACTCCTGTTTTCTTCAGTGTATTTCTGTCATGTTCCTGTCCCAAGACACAAAGTATAAAACATCAAAGTCAACACTAATACAGGCAGGAAAATACAGCTTGTTGGAAACACTTCATGAATGGATAACTTTATCATATTTACTTATGATTGATTATGTATCCCTTTTTTTTTGTCAGAGTCTTCTCAGAAACAACTGGCCTTGAAGGTATTTGTACTCTCATTTGTTTTGAACTATTAACTCTTATAGTCTATGAAAGATACTTTTTGTATTGATTGTTTTGTTTCAAATCCCATTTAGACTACAAGTGACAAGAAAGACTCTGTTTCAAATATAGCCACAGAAACAAAGGATGTTCAAAAATCTGGGACAGGTAATTTTGCAATACATAGTTAATGTCATGTTCACTCCAGATAGAAGAGAACTTCTCTTCAATGAACAAATCAGCGGAGGGGCTCATTGAAGCTGCACATTCTTATTCAGCAGGCCTGAGATTCTGAATTTGTAATAAGTTCTTAGGTGATGCTGATGCTGGTCCTTGGCCATGATCTGAGTAGTAAGATTACAAACTTCCATACATTGAGATTGGGAAGAAGAATCATTAAAGAGCAGTTCAAGATATACCAGGCTCAGGGGCAGCATAATTTTGCTTTAATTCTACAGCATGTTTTCTTCAAGAGGGAAAAAATAAAAAGATATGAAGTAACAGAAATTATAAGCGTCAGATCATATTTCTAAAACCAGAAGAAGAAGTGATCCTAATAATTCATAAACACTGTAGAAGGAGAATTAAAGAGACCACTGATGTAATAATTATTTTCCTCAAGAAGAGAGATTGTGAGGCAAGAAGGAGGGAAAAGAAGTTATTTATGTAATTTTGGAATTTCTGCCGAGGAAACCTGAGTGAACTCACTTCAGATGCACTTAGAATATTTTCATAAAAGAAGATTTGATTTTGACTTCTCTAGGAACTACTGGAAGCAGGAAAGAGTGCTAGAAATGGCATACACCACCCTGACTCATTACTTTTCTATGTTACTGTTAGGCATCAGAGATATATGTTTTATTGATATTATTCAAATAGGATAAACATGAATATGCATACATTGGCTTTTTTTTTTCAAAGAGCTAACTTTTGGATAAAAAAGTGATTTATGAAAATGCTTTAGAGAACAACATTATACTTCAAACCAGAACTTTTTAGAAATAAAAATAATGTTGAATTCATTAATTGACTCTTAAAATGGTTATTTCAATGAATATGGGAGTGATTTCTAAATGTAAAGCTTCCTCATATCTAATGCTTGTAGTAACTTTATTTTGTATAAGTATGTCAAATTTGATAATTTATCATACTTTTTGATGAGGTTATGTATTATGTCTTCTTGCCACGAGTGGATGAAGAAACTTTCTGAAGGCTATGCTAGAGGATACCAGAAATGTAGTCACATTATTACACGACATGGATATGGGAAATAAAGAATATTATATAGTAGAATTCACCAAACATATATGCAAGTTGATCAATTCAGGACACTTCCACTGAGAAGTTGTGAAGCGTACATTCAACGGAAGTGTCATTGTCATTGTGTACCTGCTCAATTATCAGGCAAGTCAAAGAGCATGATGAATATTGGTAGTATAATGGTATAAATCCTTCTGGTGTCTTGCATGAAAAACATGCGGGAGCCTTTACCATCTGCTTTGACATTGATTCCCAGGTGTATGAGTTGCCTCTCTGATCTTACATCACATTGGTCCTCATTACTCAGCATATCCACATTGATAATAACAAGTTTTTATTGTAGTAATAGACATATGAAAAATATTATTACTTTTGAAATTGGAAGTTTATATTTCGTGAAGCCTTTATATCTATTTTCTTCAGTGTATTTCTGTCATGATCCTGTTTCCAGACGCCAAGTTTAAAACGTCTAAGCATCCACTAATATAGGCAGGAGGATACAGCTTGGTGCTAACACTACATGAATATATGGATACCTTTATTATATTTACATATGATTGATTACATATCCCTTTTGATTTCAGTGTATTCTCAGAAACAGCCGGCCTTAAAGGTAATTACACTCTCATTTATATTTTGAACTATTAACTGTATAGTCTATGAAATATATTTTATGTATTGATTATTTTGTTTTACATCCCATTCAGGCTACAATTGACAAGAAAGATTCTGTTTCGAATATAGCCACAGAAATAAAGGATGGACAAAAATCTGAGACAGGTAATTTTGCAATACACAATTAATGTCATGTTTACTCAAGATAGAAGAGAATGACTTTTCCACCAAATAAATCAGTAGAGGGCTCATTGAAACTGTACATGCTGATTCAGCAGGCCTGAGATTCTGCATTTGTCATTAGTTCTTGGGAGATGTTGGTGCTGCTGTTCCTTGGCCATGATCTAAATAGTAAGATTATAGACTTTTCTACATTGTAATTGGAAAGAAGAACCATCAGAGAGCAGTTCAAGACATAACAGTCTCAGTGGCAGCATAATTTGCTTTACATCTATAGCTATATTTTCATAAACAGGGAAAGGAGAAAGAGATGAAGTAATAGAAATTGTAGGTGCCAGATCATATTGCTAGAACCAGATGAAAGAAGTGATCGTAATGACACATTGTAGAATGAGAACTAAGGAGAACACTGATGTAGTAATTATTTCCCTCAAGGAAGAGGAAATATGAGTCAGGAAGGAGGGAAAAAAAGAAGTTATTTATTTAATTTTGGACTATCTGCTGAGGAAACCTGAATGAACTCATTTCAGATTCATTTTGAATATTTACATATAAGAAGATTTGATTTTGGCTGCTCCAGGAACGACTTGAAGCAGGAAAAAGTACTAGAATTGGGATTAACCACCCTGACTTATTACTCTTCTATGTTACTATTAGGCATCAGAAATACATGTTTTGTTGATTTTAGTTATACAAATTAGATAAATTTGAATATGAATATATTGTCTTCATTGTTCAAGGAGCTAACTCTTGGATAAAATAGCTATTTAATGAAAATTCTTTAGAGAATGACATGATACTCTAAACAAGACTATTTTAGAAACAGAAATAATGTTGAATTTATTAATTGACTCTTAAAATGGTTTTTTCAATGAATATTGGAATGAGCAAAAGCTTGTTAATAACTAATCTTTGTAGGAGTTTTATTTTGTAGAAATATGTCAAAATCAATAATTTATGATACTTTTTCTTGAGGTTTTTATATTATACCTTGTTGTCATGAGTGGATGAAGAAACTTTTAGAAAGGCTAAACTACAGGATATAAGAAATGTAGGCACATTATTACACCACATGGGTATGAAAAATAATGAATATTATCTGCTAGGATTCACCAGACATATATCCAGGCTGATCAATTTAGGACACTTCCACTGAAGAGTCATGAAATGTACATTTAATTGAAGTGTCATTGTAATTGTGTACCTTCTCAGTTGTTGGGCAAGTTAAAGAGCCTGATGAATGTTTATAGTATGATGGTATAAATCCTTTTGATGTCTTGCATGAAAGACATGCAGGACTATGTACCACCTGCTTTGACATTGATTCCCTGGTATATGAATTGCTCCTCTGGCTTTAGATCACATTGGTCCTTATCACTCAGCATATCCACACTGATACTGATACTGTGTTATTTTAGAAACGGACATATGTAAATCACATAACATTTGAAATTATAAGTGTATATTCATGAAGCCTGTATTCCTGTTTCCTTCAGTGTTTTTCTGTCACATCACTTTCCCAAAATACAATGTATAAAACGTCAAAGCCTACACTAATACAAGAAAGGAGGATACAGCTTGATGTTAACACTGCATGAATATATAGATAACTTTATCATATTAACATGATTACATTATATATATTTTTTTGCTTTCAGTGTCTTCTCAGAAACAACCAGTCTTGAAGGTAATTACACTCCTATTTATATTTTTAACTATTAACTGTATAGTCTATGAAATATACTTTGTGTATTGATTATTTTATTTCAAATCCCATTCAGGCTACAAGTGACAAGAAAGATTCTCTTTTGAATATAGCCACAAAAATAAAGAATGGACAAAAATCCGGGACAGGTAATTTTGCAATACACATTTAATGTCATGTGCACTCAAGATAGAAGAAAACTGCTTTTCCCCTACAAAGAAATCAGCAGGGTGCTCATTGAAGCTGCCCATTCTAATTCAGCAGGACTGAGATTCTGCATTTGCAATAAGTTCTCTGGGGATGCTGATGCTGCTGGTCCTTGGCTGTGATCTGAGTAGTAAGACTATAGAATTTCCCACATTGACATTGGGAAGAACCATTGGAGAGCACGTCAAGACATACGAGGCTCAAGGGACAGCATAATTTTGCTTTCAATCTACAGCATGTTTCCATCAAGAGAGAAAGGTGAAAGAGAAGAAGTAATAGAAATTTTAAGCATCAGATTGTATTGCTAAAATCAGAGGGAAGAAATGATCATAATAACCCGTAAACACTGTTGAATGAGAACTAATGAGACCACTGCTATAGCAATTACTTTCCTCAAGAAAGACGGATTGTGAGACAGGAAGGAGGGAAAAGAAAAAGAAAAAGTTATTTATATAATTTTGGGTTTCTGCAGAGGAAACCTGAGTGAACTCACTTCAGATGCATTTAGAATATTTGCATAAAAGATGCTTTGATTTTGGCTGCTCCAGGAACTACTGGAAGCAGGAAAGAGTGCTAGAATGGGGATAAACCACAAAGACTCATTATTCTTCTTTGTTACTATTGGGCATCAGAGATACATATTTTTTATTTTAGTTATTAAAATGAGGTTAATGTGAATATGCATACATTGACTTTGTTTTTCAAGAAGCCAACTTTTGAACAGAATAGCAATTTAATGAAAATTCTTTAGAGAATAACATGATACTCTAACCAAGACTATTTTAAAAACAAAAATAATGTTTAATTCATTATTTGACTCCTAATGTGGTTATTTTCAATGAATATTGGAGTGATTTCCAAATATAAAATCTTCCTCATATTTAATGCTTGTAGCAACTTAATTTTGTCTAAGTATATCAAATTTCATAGTTTATTATACTTTTTGATGAGGTTGATATATTATACCTTCTTGCCAAGAGTGGATGAAGAAGCTTTCTGAAGGCTCTACTAGAGGATACAAGGACTGTATAGGCACATTATTATACCACATGGGTGTGAGAAATAAAGCATATTATATACTGTGTATCACCAAACATATATCCAAATGATCAATTTAGGACACTTCCAATAAAGAGACGTGAAGTGTATATTCAACTGAAGTGTCATTGTAATTATGTACCTTCTCAGTTGTCGGGCAAGTTAAAGAGAGTGTTTGTAGTATAATGGTATAAATCCTTCTGATATCTTTCATGAAAGACATGCGGGAAGATGTACCACCTGCTTTGACACTGATGCCCAAGTATATAAGTTTCCTCTCTGATTTTAGATCACACTGTTCCTCGTCACTCAGCATATCCACAATGATATTGCTACTGTGTTATTTTAGGAACAGACTTGACAAATCATACCACTTTTGAAATTGTCAGTGTATATTTTGTGAAGCCTGTATTCCTGTTTTCTTCAGCACATTTCTGTCATGTTCCTGTCCCAAGAAACAAAGTATAAAACACCAAAGCCTACACTAGTACAGGCAGAAGGATAAAGCTTGATGCTAGCACTGCATGAATGTATAGATAACTTTATCATATTTACATATGATTGATCTTTTGCTTTTCAGTGTCTTCTCAGAAACAACTGACCTGGAAGGTAATTATTCTTTTGTTTATATTTTGAATTATTAACTGTATAGTCTATGAAATACACATTATGTATTGATTACTTTGTTCCTCATCCCATTCAGGTTATACCTAAAAAGAAAGATTTTCTTTCGAACATAGCCACAGGAATAACAGATGGGCAACAATCTGGAGCAGGTAACTTTGCAATACACATTTAATGTCATGTACACTCATGATAGAATAGAACTTTCCACCCCATTTATAAATCCACGGGGGAGTCATTGAATCTGAACATTCTGATTCAGCAGGCCTGAAATTTTCCATTTATAGTAACTTCCTAGGTGATGCCGATGCTGTGGGTCCTTGGCCAGCCATGATCTGAGATGCAAGGTGTAGACTTTTCTGTATTGAAATCCAGAAGAACCACTGGAGAGCAGTATAAGTCATAACAGTCTCAGAGGACAGCATAATTTTGATTTTATTTCAGAGCATGTTTTCATTGAGAGGGGAAGGAGAAAGAGATGAAGTAATGAAATTATAGATGTCAGATGGTACTGCTAAAACCAGAGGGAACAAGTGGTCATAATAACTTATAAGCACTGTAGAATTAGAAAAAACGAGATCACTGATGTACTAGTTATTTTCGTCAAGGAAGCGGGATTGTGAGGCAGGAAAGAGGGTAAAGAAGAAGTGATTTATGTAATTTTGGAGTTTCTGCTGAGGAAACCTGAGTGAACTCACTTCAGATGCATTTAGAATATTTGCATAGCAGAAGATTTGATTCTGGCTGCTACAGGGACTGCTGAAAGCAGGAAGTGGTGCTGGAATTGGGATACATCGCAGTGGCTGATTACTCCTCTTTATTACTATCAGCCATCAGAGATATATGTTTTGTTGATATTAGCTATTGAAATTCATAACTTTGAATATGAATAAATTGGCTTTGTTTTTCAAGGAGCTAACTTTTGGATAACACAGCAACTTAATGAAAAATTTTAAGGAATAACATTAGTAAACGACTAATTTTAGAAACAAAAATAATGCTAAATTCATTAATTAAATTTTAAAATGTTATTTTCAATGAATATTGGAGTTATTTCAAAATGTAAAATGTTATTAACATCTAATGCCTGTGGCAATTTTATTATGTGTGTCGATATTGATCATTTGTTATACTTTTTTATGAGGTTTATATAATATACCTTTTTGCCATGGGTGGATGAGGAAACTTTCAGAAGGCTAAACTAGAGGATACAAGAAATGTAGGCACATTATTACACGGCGTGGGTATTATAAATAATGAATAGTATATACTAAAATTCACCAAGCTTATATCCAAGCTGATTAATTGAGGACATTTCCACTGAAAGAGTCGTGAAGTGTACATTGAACTGAAGTGTCATTGTGATTGTGTATCTTTTCAGTTATCAGGGAAGTGAAAGAGCATGATGAATGTTTGTAGTATAATGGTATAAATCCTTCTGATGTCTTGCATGAAAGACATGCGGGGAGTATGTACCACCTGCTTTGACATTGATTCCCACGTGTATGAGTTGCTCCTCTGATTTTAGATCACATTGGTCCTCATTGCTCAGCATATCCACATTGGTATTGATACTTTTTATTTTGGTAATATACATATAATACATAATATCTCTTTGTAATTTTATAACTGTATATTTTGTGGAAGCCTGTATTCCTAGTTTCTTCAGTATATTTCCTCATGTTCCTGTCCCAAAGATATAAAGTATAAAACATCAAATTCTACACGAATACTGTTATGGGAATCAGGAGACCAGAGAGACCAATTGGTGAAACAGGAGGATTTCATTAAGGTGTGCATCAGTTCAGCAGATTTGCATTCAAAGGCTGAGCTCTGAACAAAGACAGGGCTTGACTTTTATACATGAAATGCAGGAGCAGAACAAAGGCAGTTTATCAAGCAATGACAGGCCTATAACTCAGGCTTACATATGACTTTTGCTATGTGACCTAGATGGCCATTATCTAGGTTGCTCAGGAGCCTCACACAAGCTTATCTTGCATCCTTTGCTACGGCACCTAGATGGCTGCAATCCAGACTTGCTCAGACATATCTCATGACCTTCACTGTGCTGCTCAGATGAAAAACAGAAACTTGCAGTTATTAGCTATAGAGAACAAGAATACAAGAATCTATAAACTCATAAAACTTGCAGAGCAGGGTACGTTCCACAGGAGTGGGAAGGACTCAGGGAAGTTTGCTTATACCAAAGGAAAGGAGGAAAATTTGTTTTTCTGCCCTCATCTCCTGCTTCAGTACAGGCAGGAGGATACAGCTTGATGCTAACACTGCATTAATGTATGGTTGGCTTTGTCATAGCTACATATGATTGATTATATATCCATTTTGCTTTTCAGTGTCTTCTCAGAAACAACCGGCCTGGAAGGTAATTACTCTTGCATTTCTATTTTGAATTACTAATTATATAATCTATGAAGTATATAATATGTATTGATTATTTTGTTTCTCATTCCATTCAGGCTATAATTAAAAAGAAAATTTCTCTTTCAAATATTGCCACAAGAATAACGGTTTTTGAAAAATCTGGAGCAGGTAATTTAGCAATACATATTTAATGTCATGTGCACTCAAGATAGAAGAGAACTTCCCCACCCCTGCATAAATCAGCAGGGGGCTCTTTGAAAATGCACATTCTGATTCAGCAGGCCTGAGATTCTGCTTTTCTAGTATGTTCTCAGGTGATGCTGATGCTGCTGATCCTTGGCCATGATCTGAATAGCCAGGTTATAGACTTCTGTACATTGGAATTGGGAAGAAGAACCACTGGAAAGCAGTTCAAGACATAAGAGGATCAGGGGACAGCATGATTTTGCTCTTATTTCATAGCATGTTTCTATGGAGAAGGGAAGGAGAAAGAGACGAAGTAATAGAAATTATAGGTGTCTGATGGTACTGCTAAAACCAGAGGGAAGAAGTTGTCATAATAACCCATAAACACTGTAGAATGAGAAGCAATGTGACCACCAATGTAGTAATTATTTTCATCAAGAAAGAGGGATTACAAGGCAGGAAAAAGGGGAAGTAATAAGTTTTTTAGGTAATTTTGGGGCTTCTGCTGAGGAAACCTGGGTGAACGCACTTCAGATGTATTTAGAATATTTGCATACCAGAAGATTTGATTTCTTGCTTCTCCAATGACTACTGGAATCTGGAAGGAGTGTAGAATTGGGATAAACCACAGTGACTCATTATTCTTGTTTATTACTATCAGACATCAGAGATATATTTTTTATTAGTTATTCAAATGAGTTAAAATTTAATATGAATACATTAGGTTTTTTGCTAGCTTTTTTATTAAAATAGCTATTTAATGAAAATTCTTTATAGATTAAAGTGAAACTCCAAACCAGACTAATTTTAGAGAAAAGTAATGTTGAATGCATTAACTGAATCTTAAAATGGTTACTTTCAATGAATATTGTACTGATTTCCAAATGTAAAAGGTTATTAATATCTAATGCCTATAGCAATTCCATTTTGTATAAGTATGTATAATTTATTGTACTTTTTGATGAGGTTTATATATTTTACCTTCTTGCCATGAGTGGATGAAGAAACTTTCAGAAGGCTAGAGGATACAAGAAATGTAGGCACATTATTACATCACATGGTTATGATAAATAAGGAATATTATCTACTAGGATTCACCAAACATATATCCAAACTGCTCAATTCAGGACACTTCCACTGAAGAGATGTGAAGTGTACATTCAACTGAAGTGTCATTGTAATTGTGTATATTCTCAGTTATCGGGCAAGTTAAAGAGCATGATGAATGTTTGTAGTATAATGGTATAAATCCTTCTGATGTCTTGCATGAAAGACGTGGTAGCATTTAGCACCCACTTTCACACTTATTTCTAGGGTTATGAGTTGCTCCTCTGATTTTAGATCACATTTCTCTTATTAGCATATCCACATTGATATCAATCCTTTTTTTAATCGATAGACATGGTGCATAATCTCACTTTTTAACTTGTAACTATATGTTTTTTGAAGCCTGTATTCTTATTTTCTTCAGTGTATTTCTGTCATGTTACTGTCTCAAAGAAATAAACTAGAAAAACATGAAATCCTACACTAACACAAGCAAGAGTATTTAGTTTGATGCTAACACTCCATGAATGTATGGTTGGCCTTACTGTATTCACATATGATTGATTATATGTATTTTTTTGCTTGTTAGAATATCCTGAAAATCTTCCCACCTTGAAGGTAATTACTCTTATATTTATATTTTTAATTATTAACTTCATATCCTATACAACATATATCATGTGCTAATCATTTTGTTTTAAAACCCATTCAGGTTACAATTGAAAATAAAGATTCTGTTCTGAATATAGCCACCGAAATGAAGGATGTACAAATATCCTTGCCAGGTAAACTTTGCAATGCAAATTTAACTCTGGAAAGAAGTACATTAATCTATTTGTAATGCTCATAGTCTTTTCATTCTCAATTATTTCTCTTTTTATGTTTTATTTCAGGATTTCATATAAATAATGTAGCTGTTATCTTTTTTATGTTTTTAAAAATGAGATTTACATACCTAAGGAAAATATATTTTTAAAATATAAGGTTTTGTGGTGTTTTTTGATATGGAGTTTCGCTCTTGTTGCCCAGGCTGGAGTGCAATGGCATAATCTTGCAACTTCTGTCTCCTGGGTTCAAGGGATTCTCCTGCCTCAGCCTCCTGAGTAGCTGGGATTAGAGACATGCACAACCACGCCTGGCAAATTTTGTATTTTTAGTAGAGATGGGGTTTCTCCATGTTGGTCAGGCTGGTCTTGAACTCCTGACCTCAGGTGATCCGTCTGCCTTGGCTTCCCAAAGTGCTGGGATTACAGGAGTTAGCCACCGCACGCGACCTGAAAAATAAGGGTGTATTCAGATATTTCTACTTTTACATTTGGATACTCTGAAGTTTTCAGTTTGGAATTTCAATAGTTTTTAGCAATTTAAAGAGATCAATTTTGATACTCTAAAATATTTGTTTTGCTTTAAAAGTCAATTCGAAGTATGGTTTTTATCTAATGAAATGTTTTTCTTGGTAACATGTTTAACTTTTATAGGTTCTGGTCTGTTTTTTTGTTTTTAATTTTAATGTGTAAATTATATGTGCTTATGTTTATGGAGTAAATGAGATATTTTGATAGAGGCATACAATGTGTAATAATCACATCATGGTTAATGGGTTATCCATCACCTCAAGCATTCACAATTTCTTTATGCTGTCTTTTAATTTGCACTCCCTCAGTAATGCTAAAATGTACAAGTTATTGCTGACTGTAGTCATGTTTTTGTACTATAAAATGCTACATTTTATTTATTGTATCTATAGTTTGTACTTATTAAGCATCCTAATTTCCTACCATCCCCCGCACCCTTCCTACACTGTGGTAACATTGATTTTATTCTCCATCTCCATGAGTTCTATTTTTAAATTTCTCACACCCACAAGGAGTGAGAACATGTGAAGCTTTTCTTTCTTTGCCTGGATTATTTTACTTGACATAATGCCCTCCAGTTCTATCCATGTCATTCCGAATGAGAGGATCTCATTCTTTCATATGGCTGAGCAGTATATGTATCGTATTTTTTAAATCCATTTGTCTGTTGATGTACACTTAGGGTGATTCCAAATTATGGCTATTGTGAGAAGTGCTGCAATAAACATGTCAGGGCAGATTTCTCTTTTATAATACTGATTTCCTTGCTTTTGAGTAGTCACCTAGCAATGGGATTGTTGGATCAAGTGGGTAGTTGTATTTTTAATTTTTTGAGGACTCTCTATACTGTTCTCCATAGTGGCTGTACTAATTCACAATGCCACCTATGGTGTACGAGAGTTCCCCTTTCTCCACATCCTCACCAACATTTCTTAATGCCTGTCATTTGGATAAAAGCCATTTTAACTGAGGTGAGAAGATACCTCATTGTAGTTTTGATTTGCATTTCTGTGATGATTAGAGATGTTGAGAACCTTTCCATATACCTGTTTGCCATCTGATAGCAGTTCAAAACAGAACAGAGTCAAAGTAAAAGTATCATTTTGCTATTATTTCTGAGCATCATTCTAGCCAGAGGGGAAGGAACAAAAATTTAGGAAATAGAAATTGTACATGTAAGATACTACTGTTAAATAAAGAGGAAATAAGGGGTGGGAATAATTCATGAAAGTTATATAGAAGTTTTGATATTAATCAAATTAAATGTATTTGAACTAAAAAACTTTGATTTTATTAAGAAACCTATTTTTTAATGAGATCACAATTCCATGAAAGTACCTTAGAGATAAGCATGATATATCAAATCAAATTAATTTTAGAAACAAAAAGTGATAGCATTCATTATTTGAATAACAAAACCGGTATATTCAGTGAATATTGCACTGATTTTGAAATATAAAAAGTTATTAATGTCTGTGGAAATTAAATTTTTTATTTTTGACAATTATTTACACATTGAAAGCTTATTATACACTATTTTGATGTTTTTAAAAATCTTCTTGCGTGAGTGGATCAAGAAACTTTTTGACAGGGCCAAACTATAGGATATGAGCAATGTAGACATAGTAGTAGCCCACCTGAGAATGAAAAAAAATGAATAGTTCTATTGTTATTCTGTCTAGCTAAGCTGATTAATTTTAAACAGTTTCTTTGATGAGAAATAAATTATATATTTATTGGAAGTGTCCTTACAACTTTGTACTTCCTAAATAATAGGAAAAATAGTTGAAAATGATAAATGCTGGTAGTTTAATGGTATAATTGAACCTGATGTATTGCATTAAAGACAGGCCATAGCATCCTCCCATCAGCTTTGACACTTATTCTCTCAGGATCATGATTTGCTATTCTTATTAAAGATATTTTTTCCCATTATCAGTCAGCATGTTTACATTGGAATAGATACACTCTTCTATTTTAATTATAGTTAGTTGAGACATAATCTCACTTTTGAAATCTTATATATTTTTTAAAACCTATGTTAAATAAAACTGTTTATCTGAGGAAAGATAGCCAGAATCAAGGAAGACTTCACATAGCTGTCTGAGTCTTTCATCTTTTAAGAAAGATGAAAGAAATTTGTTGGAATAGTTGAGGAAAATATTTATGATATAAAGAAGAGACTGCACATTGATGAAAGTGTAAACAGTAGCAGACATTTTGGAAATCATTAATAATGAACAGCAGGCTCAGTAGGTTGTTATAAAGGTACTATTATGAAGTAAAGAACAGTGTACTATTACTTTATCTGTTTCTATTGGATTTTTACCTTTTGTTTTATTTCTGATGGTTTTGTTCATTGATGTTGGATGGATGAATTTCTGAGTGAATCTTTGACCATGTTTGTATGGCTTGAACCTGTTGACATCTAGTGCCTCTCCATGTGGTTTGCTGAAGTTTTGGAGGATTAAAAGCATTTCTTAAAGAAATAAATATTATACTAAAGATTAAGCTTCATTTAAACTCTCAATTTATAAAATAAAAATTTTATTTTCTATTTTTAGAAAGACTGGCTTTTATCTAACTCTTCTGTGTAGCTCATTTTAACTAAATATATAATTCTGTTAAGCAGAACAAGACTTAGAAATGGCATCAGAGGGAGAGCAAAAGAGGGTTGAAGAATATGAAAATAACCAGCTGTGGGTATGTAAAAATTTAAAATCAAATATCTGGTTTAATCTTGTTTTCCTTGCTTTGGTAATACAGCATATTCCAAGTGAATTTACCTGCGGATTAGCCTTTTAGTATCAGTTGATTATAATTTAATATTCCATTTAAAAAACATTTTAACTAGTTATAAAACTCAAAATAGTGTTGGAATCTATAGTAACTTATATCTAATCTTACTCTTGGAATTGAGTTTAAAAGTTCCTGATATTGTTTGCACTTCTATTTTTATAACTTCCTATTATATAAAGAAGGTACATCAAATATTGAATTGCAATTTTAAGCAATAGAAATTATGAACAATTTAACACTGATGACTGCTTTATTGGATTCTAAAGGAATAATTCTTGCTAGTGGTTCAAACTTTGCAGTTTTTTTTTTATTGCCAGTCACTAATACCAAAGTTAAGAATTTATTTTCCCTTGTGATCTCTGACTTTAGCTACTATGTTCAGGAAGAGAATGAATCATAAAGTCAACTCAACTGTCTTATCAAGAGAATCATATCTTGCAGAATGGCGTCTTTGGCATTAGGGTACAAGCAATAACTTCCTGATGTATTTCAATATAGGAAATCTGTAAATATTATTAAATGTATTAAATCCACTGTCATTAGTGGACCTTAGAACTTAAGCCTATAATCTATATAAATATATAACACTGTCAATCATATTACAATACATAATTAGCATTAAAATGTAAGAATTTGCTTTTCTTACTGACTGGTGTTGATTTTGGCTCCTAATAATTTAAAGTTTGCCTAATCATTTAGTAATGTTTGGAAAAACACTCAAGTGCACACTGTAGGTATAGCGGTAAAATCTTTTTAAATGGTGGTGCCTTTGTAGTACCACAGGTCATCTCCTAATTCATTTTTGGTAAATTTAACACATAATGAATTAGTCAAGTTTAGTCCAAACAAACAGTGACAAATTAAAGTTTCATGGTTTATGTTTTTCACCTATTTTAGGCTATTCCAAATTATTTTTCACTTCTTAGTTACAATCCAGTGATTTGGGAGTAGGTAAACATAGATTAAGAAGTCTAATATTAAATTCTAATTATTTTTTAATTTTTCTCTTTTTACACTTGATTATTTAAAGTTATTTTGAAAACACACACTCAGAAAAGTCATCTGAGAAACAAAACTAGCAAATTACTCTTCCACTTTTGCATGTGCAAAAATTTTCTCAACAACTAGTAGTGAGAAAGTGTTGTGATAGAAAGGACTTCTTTATATATGCAGGACTTTCTTGTATGCAGAAGTATGAGAGAATGTGGATCAAACAAGACAAATTAGGGTGAAAAAAGCTTTAAAATTCATCACAAATAAATTAAAGCAGAGTTTGGTGAAAATTACAAAACTGCTTGTATTGAGGAAGAGTGACTACATGGTAACTCTACAGGAAGAACAAACTTAAGTAAATACCCTCAAATTTGACAAATGATTCACCCTATTGTCAGAAAAGTGATGCGTCTGGCATGTCTGTCTCTGTAGTAGTCCAGATATTTCCTGAACAAAAATAACCCAGTCTCAAAAATGCCTATCTCATTCATATTCTGTGTACCCAGAATACACTTGCCAGTCACCTTCTAAGCTTTTTTTAAATAGAAATTAAAGTAGACTGTGAAAATGACCACAAACAAGTTACTGAACATGTTTTTAACCCAGACCAGGAAAATTGTTATAATGATACAAAAAGTACAAAAGCAAGAAACCAAGAAGTAGTTATGGTTGAAATAAAAGAAGACTGATAGGTAGTTAGGCAAATGACAAAAAAATAAGAACCAACATACCACTAATTGGAAATTAAACATCAGACATACGCCTCAGTTTAGTGATTCAAAAAGCCTTTTAGATATGTGGCTTACCTGCTTCAAAGAAATGAAGCATGTGATAATTTAAAAAAAAAAGATGATAGTGTTTTTGTTGTTACAAACACAACGATACAAAACCAATACAGAATATGTTCCAGAAGCCATTATATGACAACTGTAGTGCAAAAAAAGTATAAAAGCATAAAACTTTAATGGGAAAATGTGCATTATTCTCCACCACATGGTGACAGAACATCAACAGTATGTCTAGAAGTGGAATTAAGTGATACATGCAAAGATTTAAGAATGAAGTAAGCGTATTACAAGTAGAGTTCCTGCCTTTGGAGAAAGTTCAACTTCAAAAACACTTAGAGGGTCACTTGATGCTGCTCTTTTTTCTCTTCACTAATTATTTGATCCATTTGGATTTTTTATTTATGAAAATCTCTTGTGTAAAATGGGGTTATCTAAACACTTATTGTATGTAGAAATAGATTGTTTCTGCAATTGAAATGACGCAAGGTCAGGAAGATATTATCCTAATCCTTGTTCCTTAATTAACCCAAGTCTCTCTGTCAGTTTTCTAAATGGCATAGGGACTGGGAACTAATTTATCCATATACCATGTGACTTTCTGAACAAGTGTCAACATAAAGGAAATTGCTTAAAAAAAAAAAAGTACGGAACTAGTACCTGTGTTTGTGCTAGTTGAATAATTCCCACTTCTGTACATTTAGTATATGCTATAACTATTTTGGGGACATTTTGAAACAGTGTTGTTTATCTTGCAGATGAAAAAGCAAATACATTTTAGGGATGACCTTGATGACATAATTCAATCATCTCAAATAGCCTCAGAGGATGATGACTCACTTTCCTCTAATTGTAAGAAAGTTATATTACTCATTGATCAACATGGAATGCAGTGTAAAGGTAGGAAAATGCATAAATATAAGGCTTTTTTCTATTCTATAGCAATGTATGCACACACTGCTTACCACTGTACCATAGAGTGCTGATATAAGAATCTTCATCTCAGAAATATGCCTTAAGAATGAGAACTACTGTATCTTGTACACTCTCAGTCAAAGAGCTGTGATCATTTCACTTACCTTTATAGTGTGAATGGCACTCCCAATGTGTTTGTTTACTCTGCTTCTCTTGTGTGCCTTTACCCATTTACCCATGGTCAGGTTACCATTTCCTCCCACCTGAACTACTGTGGTAACCTTATAACTGTCCTTCCTATTCCACCTTCCAAAACCATGGCCTGTTCTGCAACCATAATTATATAGTTGTAAAAAATCAATTCTGATCATGTTACCTGCTTGCTGAAAACTCAGCTGCCACTTATTGCAATAAGGTACAAATCTCAATCCTCTAGCTTTATACTGCATTATTGCATTCCCTTCTCGGTGTCACAGCCAGTGCCTTAGGTGTTTGCTTTAGTGAGGTATAATTGATACGTGATAAAGTGCACACATGTAAAAGGTACCATTTGATAAGTTTTAACAGATGTATACACTTGTGAAACTTATTACCATCATCAAGATAGTTAACATATATCCATCACCCACTAAAGTCTCCTTACACCCCTTTATATTCCTATTTTTAAAAACTGCGAAATGGTTTTCCAAAATATTTGTACTATTTTCCCTTTTCATCAGCAGCAAATGACAATTCTGCTTACCATGTTGTCACACTACTGCTGTATTTATTTATTTGTTTAATTTTAGCCATTCTGATGAGTGTGTATTATGTATATTATTATGGGTTTAATGTACATAATCCTCATGACTAAAAATGTTGAACGTCTTTCCATATGTTTATTTGCCATCTGTACATCTTCTTTGGTGAACTGTCTTTTCAAATCTTTTGCCATTTAAAAAATGAGGTTGATGTTTCCTTACTTGTTGAATTTTAGTAATTCTGTATGTATTTGGATACTTTTACTTTTTAGCTACTTTTTTATAAGGGTATTTTTCCAGTTTTGGGGTTGACCTTTCACTCACTTTGTAGTATCTTTTGAAGAGCAGAAGTTTTAATCGTGATGAAGTCCAAGTTAATTGTTGAATTACAGATTTTGCATTTTGTGTCATATGTAAAAAATGTTTTTTTCTATGCTTTATTCTAGAAATTTTATAGACTTAGGTCTTATATTTAAATCTGTGCTCCATTTTCAGTTTCCTTT
Source organism: Ateles fusciceps (assembly GCA_036589455.1). Classification (NCBI taxonomy): domain Eukaryota; kingdom Metazoa; phylum Chordata; class Mammalia; order Primates; family Atelidae; genus Ateles; species Ateles fusciceps. Next base: position 404,458 of record JAZHEH010002739.1, on the reverse strand, counting down.
TGCAGATGGAGTAAGGTATGGATTCAGGTTCACTTTTTGGATATGAACATCCAATTGTTCTAGCACCATATGTTGAAAAGGCTACCCTTTCTCCACTGCATATGTCAAAACATAAGCTGCCTTTGTCAAACATAAGCTGGTTGCATATGTGTTATCTATTTCTGGACTGTCTATTGAGTTTTATTAATTTCCAGGTGCTCCTCAAATTGTGGTAAACCCATTGTAAAGTCAATAGTCAAACCACCTTAAGTTGGGGATTGTCTGTATTTGACTTTCTTTATACAAGATGAGCATCACTAATTTAAATATCCTAAATCTGAAATACTCTAAAACCCAAAACTTTTTGATTGCCAACATGGATGCCACAGTGGAAAAAGTCCACATCTGACCTCATGTATGCAAATGTTGTTTCATGCCCCAAATCATTAAAAGTCATGTTTAAAATTACCTTCAGTCTTTGTGTATAAGGTATATATGAAAAATAAGTGTATTTTGTGTTTAGATTTGGGTCCTATCCACAAGATATCTCACTATGCTTATGCAAAATATTCCAAAATCCAAAATCTGAAAAACTTCTAGTCCGAAACATTTTGAATAAGGGATACTCAACCTGTACCTGTGGCATACTGTTTTGGTTACTGTTGACTTATAGTAATTTCTGAAATGATTCCTCTAATTTTGTCCTGTTTTGACAATGCTAGATCCTTTGCATTTTCACGTGAACTTTAGAATCAGCTTATCATTAAAATAAAGACTGCTTGCTTGTTGGAAATTAGGTTGGGATTGTGTCATATTTATAGGTTAATTTGGGGAGAATTGACATCTTAACAATAGTGAATCTCCTCAATAAAGTGTGTGTCTGCTTTTATAGAGGTAATATTTAATTTTCTCAGTAATATTTTTTAGTTTTTATAGGTCTTTCCATATTTTATCAGATTTATCTGTATTTCATTTTTGATGAAGTAAATTATAGTTTAGTTAGTGTAGATGTATTTGACTTTATACAGGTTGAGCATCGCTAATCTAAATATTCATTTTTATAAAACTCTAAAAATGTTTTAAAATTTTAATTTGATAGTTTATTACTAGCATATAGAAATACAGTTGATTTTTCTTTGTTGAATTTGTATCGTTCAATCTTGTTAAACTCACTTATTAGTTTTGGCACGTTCTTGGTAGATTTGATCAGGTTTTCTACACAGACAAAAGGTTGTCAAACCTTTCTTTCTCAAACTACCCTCTTGCTAAGGATGGTAAATATTTTAGACTTGTGTCAAAGGGGTCTTTTTTGCAGCTGATAAACTCTGCCATTGTGTTATGAGAGCAGCCGTAGACCATCTATAAATTAATGAATACAGCTGTGTTCCAATAAAAGTTTTTTGACACAGACAAGAAGCTGGCCCACAGGTTGGGGTTTACCCATATCTATTGTATGGCCATGGTTGTGTATAAAGACAATTTTCTTTCTTTTTTTTAAGCCTGGATGCCTCTTATTTCTTTTTCTTGTCTGACTGCATTAACTAGAATCTTCAGAATAATGCTACATACAAGTAGTGAAAGCAGACATTCCCGTGTTGTTCCTCATCTGACAGGAAGTGCATTCCATTTTTCACTATGCTGCATGTTAGCTGTAGATTCATCATAGATGCTGCTTATCATGCTGAAGAAGTTCCCTTGGATTCTTATGTTCCTGAGAGTTTTTCTGCTTTAAAACATCAGGAGTGAATTTTATCAGATGCCTCTATCTGTTGGGGTGATCCTATGGGTCTTTTACTTTATTGTATGGTAAATAATGATGACGTTTTGATGTTAAGTCAACCCTGCATTTCTAGGATAAACCTCATTTGTTTATGATGTATTATCTTTTTATTATACTGTTGGATTCAATTTACTAAAGTCACATTTAGAATTTATTATAAAGATTTTTATTTTTTAGACCATTTTTATGTTCCCAGCAAAATTGAGAGGGAAGTTCAGATATTTTTTGTATACCCTCACCCCAACACATATGTAGCCTCCCTCATTACTAGTATCCTTCACCATAGTGGTAGTTGCTATGATAGATGAACCTAAATTGACATATCACAATTACTCAAAGCCCATAATTTGCATTGGGGTTCATGCTTGGTACTGCACATATGTGGGTTTGGACAAAGGTACAATCCTCTGCACTCTGCCTATGTATCCTTTTCCTGCCATCCCTCACCCTTTGGCACCTTTTTACTTTATCCATAGTTTTGCCTTTTCCTGAGTATCATACAGTTGGAATCATACATTAAGTAGTCTTTTCAGATTCGCTTATGTCAATAGGTAATATGCATTTAAGGTTCCTTCACATATTTTCATAGATTGATTGCTTATTTCTTTTTTGCATGAAGTGATATTCCACTGTATGGCTGTTTAGCCACAGTTTATTCATTCAGCTATTGGAGGATGTCTTATTTGCATCACAAATTGGTTGAAGTTTTACATTCATGTTCATGAGGGAATTTTCTCGTTGGTAATGCCATTTTCTGGTTTTGGTTCAGAGTAAAGCTAACATTACAGACTGAATTGAGGTATACTTCTTTTTTTTTTTTTTTGGTTGGGGTAGTTTTTGTACAACTGTATTATTTTCGTCCAGAAATATTTTGAGAAATCACCAGCATAGTTAGCTAGGTCTGAAGTTTTCTTTTAGGAAGGTTTTCAGTTATAACTTAACTTTCTTTTACAGATATGGGAAATTCAGGTTATCTACTGCTTCTTGATTGAGATTTGCTAATTTTCATTTATAAAGGAATTTATTAATTTTATCTAAGTTGTCATGTTTATTTACATAGAAATTATAATATTGTTATATTTTTAGTATCTATAGAATCTGTAATAATGTCACATTTCTGAAATTAGTAATTTGTTTTATTTCCTTTTTCTGAGTAGCCTAGCTAAATGGAGCTTTATCACATTTATTGATCTCCTCAAAGTGTTTTGTGTTGTTGACTTTCTCTATTGTTTCTTCTGAAGCCAACAGTATAACAAAATACCATAGATTGAGTCAAACAATGGAAGTTGATTTCTCGCAGTTGTGGAGTCTGCAAAGTCCAAGATCAAGTTGCACTGGATGTGGTGTATGGTTAGGGACCACATCCTCGTTCACAGATGCATTCTTTTTCTGTGTCTTCACTTGGCAGAAGGGGTGAAGGAGCTCTGGGGTCTGTTGTATAAGAGCACTAATCCCATTCATGAGGGCTTGGCTCTCATGACTTAACTACCTATAAAAATCCCACCTCCTAATACCATCGCATCTGTGATTGGCTTTCAGGATATAAATTTTGGGGAACACAAACATTCAGACCACAGCAGATGTTTATTCCTTTCCTCTGCTTGCTTTGGGTTTAATTCACTCTTCTATTATCTAGTTGCTTAAGGTAGAAGTCAGGGTCATTGATTTGAGACTCTTCTAATATAGACATTCAGCAGTGCTAAAATTTGTATTCAAGTGCAGTTGTAGCTGCATTCCACAAATTCTGACACATTGTATTTTCATTTTTATTCAGTTCAGAATATTTTCTAATTTCTATTTTCATTACCTCTTTGACCCAGGATTATTTAGATGTGTGTTACTTAGTTTCAAATATTTGAGTGTTTCTCAGAGTTATTTTTCTTATTGGTCTTTAATCTGATTGATTTGTGGTCAGGGCATATACTTTGTATGACTTCAATCCTTCTGACTCAGTCCTTTAATTGAGAATTATGGTATGGCCTAAAATATGGTCTATTTTGGTAAGTGTTCCGTTGGTACTTGAAAAGCATAGTGTTGTTCAAGTCTGTTTATTCTTGCTGATTTTCTGCCTTCTTGTTCTATCACTTATTGAGTAAAGGGTATTGAAACCTCAGATTACTTAGAAATTGTCCATTTCTTTTTGTAGTTCTATCCACTTTGGCCTCATATATTTTGAAGCTGGCTTGTTTTTAGGGGTATAAACACTTAGGATTGTTATGTTTTCTTCATTAACTGATCCTTTTACTATTGTGACATGACCTTTTGTTATTTATTGCTGGAATTTTTTTTTTTTTTTTTTTTTTTGCTATGAAATCTACTTTGGTATTAATACAGCCACTCCCACTCAGCTGCCTGTGGCAAGTGTTAACATGTATCTTTTTCCAACCTTCTAACTAATTTGTGTCTTTACATTTAAAGTACATTTCTTATAGGCAGCATGTAGTTGGGTCTTACTTTCTTATTGAGTCTGACAGTCTGCATTTTGAGTTGAGGTTTTTAGACGAGTGTCATTTATAATGTGATTATTGATACAATTATGTTTTTCTGTCATCATACTGTTTGATTGCTATTAGTCCCAGCTGTTATTTGTTCCCCTTCTTTTTCTCCTTTCTTTTAGATCAGTCAGCTGTATTTTATGATTCAATTTTATATATTTTTGGGTTTATTAGAGATAACTGTTTTGCTATCTTAATGTTTACTTTAGGAGTTTTAGTATATAATTTTAACTTATCACAGTCCACCTTCAAGTAATATTATACATCATAGATGGTATAAAAGATGACAATGATACACTTTCATTTTTTTGTGTCCCAGACACTTCTTTCCTGAATCTGTGGGATTATGGTTTGTATTAAGGTTAGAACATTTTTGTCCATTTTTTCTTTAATTTTTTTTTCTGTCCCTTCTTTTTTATTTGGGGAGTTATCTATATTAGCTGCTTGAAAGTTTCTTACAGTTTATCATGTCAAATTTAGGAATCTTTTCCTTTGTCATCCCTAATTTGTCTTTATTTCCATCCACTGTAGTTTTTACCTCTGAAAATGTAATTTGCATCTCTACAAATATATATATATATTTAAATAGCTTCCATGCCTTCACTTATTGTCTTGAGTTTTATTTGGAGTACAGCAATTTACTTATAATCTTTCCGTTTTTGCTTTTAGATTTGGGGTAATTCTTCACTCTTGAAGCAAGACCTTTCTGATTATTCATTGTCCTGTGAAGTATGAGGTTTTTTTGGCCTGGCTCATGGGAATGGACCCTTTTCCAGGCATGGTGTGAACCCCAGGCATAGTTTCTGATAATCTTTTTTAAGTGTTTTTTTTTTTTCCATTGTTCTTAGGAAGTCTCCTAGCACACAAGGACTTTTCATTACTCTACTAAACACCCAAATGGGAATCTCTGCACATCTTCAGGATTTGTTTCCTGTACTGCTTTCTTCTCTCCAGTGTTCTGTCCTGTCATCTCTATCTGCTTGAGTTTTACTAGCCTCTCAGCTTCATCACCCCAGCTCTGTCAGATTTTCTCCCGTTGTCATGGCCTGGAACCTCTGTCAAAACTCTGTTAAAAGAGCTGGGACATTTGTAAGGCCTGCTGTATTTGTTTTCTGCCTTTCAGTGATCACCTACCATCTTCATTGCCTGAAGTCCACTGTGTTGAAAATCATTGTTTAATGTGTTTTGTCTGTTTTGTTTTTATATGGTTTCAGGTAAGAAGAAAAATCAGTACCTGTTCTCCATCAGGGCTAGTAGCAGACTGCAGCAGAGCTTCATCACGTGCTACAAACTGGCCAGAATGCATTGCTTTCCTCTTTGCCTATTTCCTTCTCATCCTTCACTTCTCAGTGTAGCCATCTCTTCCTCAGGGAAATCTTCCCTGGGTGAAATATAGATCAAATTATCTTATGCAATCATATAACTATGTTTTTTTTTTTTCACAGTACCTATCTGAGCTTATAATTGTCACCTTTTATCTTGGTTCTTCACTATACTTCAAGCTAAAACAAGAGCAGAGGTGTTGTCGTATCTGCAGAGCTTACTGTAATGTCTTCCACCTTGTAGGCATTCAACATGTACATATTTGTTCAGTGTATGAATCAATGCTTGTTAAAAATGCACAGTCCTTTATATCCAAAAATCTATTCATGTATTTTATCTCTACTTTGTTTTTTCCTGTTTACAGATTGTGTTCACCTATTAAAAATTAAAAATGCAATTTATTTACGTGAAAGATCAGTAGAAAATCACTGTGAGCAACTTACAGGAAAAATTCAAAAAATGAAAAATAAGATTAGTATACTACAAAAGAGACTATCTGAAGAAAAAGAAATAATATCACAGTTAGAGCATGAAAAACTTGAATGGGAAAAAGCACTCTGCAGTTTGAGGTATGACATTTTAGTTTTTAAGAAATGTCTGAACTATTTATTACTAAAGATGTATAAGGAGAATTTTTGTAATCGCTGATTTTCTTTCTAGGATTTAACAGGGAAGAAAGCTTCTTAATCTTGTGGAGTGCGAAATTCTTCGATATAATATCACAAGTTCTTAATTGTGAATGCTTCCCTAATAACTAAATGCATATTCTTTTAAATCGTAGTTTTAATGAGTGTATAGAATTTTACCCTATGGAAATCTCTTTATTTAATTGACAAATTGATTAGGTTTTAAAAAGTTTTTGTATTAATGCTGCAAAGAACATTTTTTACATATACATAGTTTTCTACATTTCTTATTATTTACTTTGGGTAAATTATTCTGGTTAAAGCATAGAAACTTTTTAAAAAAGATATTTGATCAATGTTTCTAAATTGTTCTTAAGAATGTTTATATTAATTTATAATTCAATCAACAGAGTATGAAATAGATATTTTTCTCTACCCAGAACAATTATTTAAAAAATTATCGGCCAACTGTAGTGGTTGATGCCTGTAATCCCGACGCTTTGGGAGGCTGAGGCAGGCGTATCACAAGGTCAGGAGTTCGAGATCAGTCTGGCCAACATAGTGAAACCGCATCTCTACTAAAAATACAAAAAATTAGCTGGGTGTGGTGGTGTTCGCCTGTAATCCCAGCTACTCGGGAGACTGAGGCAGGAAAATCGCATGAACCCAGGAGGTGGAGGTTGCAGTGAGCCGAGATCGTGCCATTGCAGACTCCCTCTCAAAAAATAAACAAACAAAAATTATCATTTTATCCTTAATATGCAGGGAATAAAAAGTAAAATGGAAAGTGATTACTGATTAGCTTATTCATCATCTCTCTCTGCTACATAGATAAAATTAATTCAAAGTTCTATGCTGAAGACACGTATTATTCTTTATTGTTTAATTAAATATTAGATCTTGTGTTGTTATAAAACAGGTTTTAAAATTGTTTATAAAATATATACTAATCAACAGGATAGGTTGAAAGTGTTACCCAAAAAACAATCTTAAAATGTGTAGGGTAACATATTAGATTCTTAACCTAGTCTTGGATTACAGCAATCTGCTGATAGATGTTTCATAAAGACATCTGAAAGTGCTATCGTACAATGTAAATTATGCTAAGAGATACCTGCAATGTTTCATGAAGATGAAAATTTATTTCTAGTGAATGTATCAACTTATTTATAAAAAGTAACTTCATTTTAATTAGTTAATTCTAAATGATCCATTCTAATTGAAGAGTAATTACTGTGTGAAAAAAGGTAATTTTTATCTTGCAACTTTACTGAATAATTTTCAACATCCTTTTTAATAATATTTACTAGAGTTACTAGTAACAGAAACTTACAGATTAGCAGGATGTTCTTTTATCAATACACTTCAATTTATACATGTCCTTTGGATGAGATTGAGAAATTAAAAACATGAGAACTAGGAAGAAAAATAATATTTAAGAACATAGAAACTTTATTAGGATAATAAACCAACATATGAATGTTTTATTTTCTGATATCGACAAAAAGAGTCAAACTCTGTAAAATATTTGAAGAGATTTATTCTGAGCCAAATATGAGTGACCATGGCCCGTGACACAGCCCTCAGGAGGTCCTGAGAACATGTGCCCAATGTGGTCGGGGCACAGCTTAGTTTTATACATTTTATACATTGGTTTGGTTCAGAAAGGTGGGACAACTCAAAGCAGGGACTTCCAGGCTATAGGTATATTTAAACATTTTCTGGTTGACAGTTGGTTTAGTTTATTTGAAGACCTGGGATAAATGGAAAGGAATGTTCAGGTTGAGATAAATGATTGTGGGGACGAAGTTTTATTTTGCAGAGGAATCTCTCAGCAGATTTCAAAGAGAGAGAAAGCAGGTTGTAAAATGTTTCTTATGGGACCCAAAAGGGTGTCTGGCTCTTTGTTGATTGTCTCCTGAATCTGCAAAGAAAGGAAGGAAAACAAAGAGATAAGGGGATTCCCTATAGAATGTGGCTTTTTCCCACAAGAGACTTTGCAGGGCAATTTCAAGGCATGGCCAGGAAGTATATTTTGATTAAATATTTTCTTCCTTGTCTCATATTGTTATGCCAGAGTCAGATTGAAAAGCAAGTCACAATGTACAGGGTCAAATAAAACCGATCTGATGAGAATCCATGGTTTGTAGAGCATGACTACCTGGACCCCTTAGGTAGGAATTGGGCAAGATAAATCAGATAGCTTAATCCTCACTGATAAAATAAATTCTAAGATAAGTATATTTACAGATATGCCACACTACAAGAAAAAGAGAAAGGAAGAAATTCTGAAAAGTTGCACGAAAAAGTTAGGGAAAACATAATAATAGAAGAGCAATATGCGACAGACGCCAAAGAGATAAAACAACTTAAACTGGCTATCAGATCACTGGAGGTGGAATTGGAGACTGTGGAAAATGATTCAAACCAGGTAAATTAATGTTTGGTGAAACTTCATGTTTCTACTTTTATTAATATTAGTTATAATATATCTTTAATTTAGTATATATTATTTAGGCCTAAACAAACCAAAAATTTTATCTTAAAAAATGAATCACGGCATTTATAGCTGCAATTATTTATAATAAATCTCGACATCAATATTTTATTTTAGTTCAAAGACCTTTTGAAAACAATGATACTCAATAATATATACTTAATGGTATTGTAAGAATGTTGTTCCTAGTGACATAGTTCAGCATATTTTTCCCTATTTCATGTTAATTACTGTTTCAAATGTTATGGAAAGGAAATAAAAGTTATCATAATAGCAAATAATCTCATGATTTTCTAAGAGGAGCTCAATAAATTTAATTTTCTTGACTTTTGGTGTTTGGAAATAAAAGACTATTTTTGTATGTATATATCTACCTCACAGAAGTAACTGATTTGGTGGAAGAGCACTAGAAGTAGAGTCAGAAAACCTGGGAAAAATCCTGCAGCTTGCTTATATTTTTAAACTTTCACTATAGAATTATAACTAAATGAGTTCATTGATTTGTGCATGTAGAAGTGCTTAGTACAATGCCTACATATATCATTTATCAGTAAATATCATTCTTAAAACTGACCATAACAATATTAGAAAAGTAGAATATCTATACAGTACTTTAGGAAAAAGGAACTTAAAGAATTTGGAAAATTTCATTCATCTGTCCAAATATCTGCCAAGCTAACGCTCTTACTCTAGGGAGAAGCATAGATTAGATGTTAGAGTGCAAATCCAGTTTTATAATGTAGTCGCAGTTATTACTCATTTATGCCGTGGGGTTTGTTGTAATTCAGTAAAAGCCTTTTTTTAATTCTGAGATTTAAAAAAATTATTTAGTGGTTTCTTTTTTGCCTTCATGGATTCACTGTCTTCAAATTTTTAAACTTTGGGGAATTCAAACCTCTATGAGGTTTAAGGTTTTGACTCAACTTTTTTTTTCCAGTTAGATATCCAGTTATGGCAACCCTCTCATTGTATAAACGTACAGGTTATTATTTAATTTCAGAAGTAATCATAATATGTTATCCTATTGGGTACTAGTTAAAAGTTTTCTTTGTTTTGCTTAGATTCCTGATAGTCATGAAAAAGAAGAAGACCTGTTACATAAAAACCACTTGATGCAAGATGAAATTGCCAGGCTTAAGCTGGAAATAGACACAATTAAAAATCAAAACCTGGAGAAGAAATACTTAAAAGACATTGAAATTATGAAAGGGAGGAATGAAGACCTTCAAAAGACTCTAAAATGGAATAGGGAAACATTAGCAAAAATGATAGCCCGTTGTAGTGGACGGCTTACTGCTCTGACAGATGAGAACACAATGCTCCATTCCAAACTGGAGAAGGAAAAGGAAAGCAACCAAAGACTGGAAACAGAAATTGAATCATACCGTTGTAGACTGAATGCTGTTCTACGTGATCATGATCAAAGTCACTCATCAGAAAGAGACCAAGAGCTTGCTTTCCAGGGCACAGTAGATAAATGGTGTCATTTACAGGAAAATTTGAATTCTCATGTTCTGATTCTTTCTCAGCAACTTTCTAAAGCTGAGAGTAAGTCCAGTGGCCTCGAAACTGAGCTCTGTTACACAAGAGAGGCTCTGAAAGAAAAGACTTTGGTTTTTGAAGGCATGCAAAGAGACCTAAACCAAACACAGTGTCAAATGAAGGACATTGAAAAAATGTACAAAAATGGCCAACATAAAGTAGAAAAATGCATAGAAAAGCAGGAAAGATTATGTCAACTACATAGACAAAGTATGTTGCTTCAACAGCAACTGAATGATGCTCACAACAAAGCTGACAATCAAGAGAAAACATTAATTAATATTCAAGCCAAATGCGATGCTAGAATACAGAATGTTCAAGCTGAGTGCAGAAAGCGCTCTAATTTGCTAGAAGAGGAGAATAAGAGGTTGATCAATGAAGTTAATCATTTGAAAGAAAAAGAATGTCAGTATGAAAGAGAGAAAGCAGAAAGAGAAGTGAGTATCAAGAAAAATAAGTATTTTTCAAACTTCCTGAAGTAAAATTTAAAGTAATATTTGGTTATAGCTAAATGTTGAATCTAGTTGAATATAAAAAAGGATACATATGATAAATATATCTGCTATATCAGCTTAGAAACACTCCTTGTTTCCAGCAAATCAAAGTTAGAACTGAGAGATGCTTTCCTCTGATTAAAGTCAATGTGTCACTTATGAAATTTTAAGTTATTGTAGACTAATATTAATGTAGTCTTATACTACTGAAATAATAATTTTAATGTATTTATGTTGCCACATTTTAAGACCATGATAAATCAGATATATGGAAATGCATATGCCTAAAATGGTATTTTGAAATGGATTCAATTAAGTGGGGTACTTTGACAGTTAATATCAGATTTTCCAGATGAACTGAAGTGTACTCCCTGTGTCATAATTATTTTTCTTCAGTAGCTTTAAATATATCTTAGTTAATACAGTTTTGTTTTTCTTCATGTCAATTTGACTTAAATCTGAAATTATTTGTCTTAAATCTGAAACTATTTCAACCTCAAATTATATATAGATATGATCATTCCACCCTTTAAAGGCATCTAACTTTACTTATAGTATGAGGAAAATGTGGTAAATTTTAGCCAAACTTCCCACTGGCATTTATAATTTACTTTGTTATTTTTATGAAAAATTTGCTTATAATTTTTATGTCAAGGCTTAATTACTATCATTTGGATATAACTTTGTCTAAGACAAAGAGAGGCATAGCTATCTGTGATTTATTAGTTTGACATTGGATCCCAATTTTCAGACTAAGGAGGATTTCAGACTAATAAGGAGTGGCAGGATTCATGTAGAGTAGGAATGGAGTAGTCAGACATAGCAGCCGAGGTCAGGTCGGGAGGTGGAGGGCAGGTTACATCTAAGGCCATTGGAATTTTACTTTTGTTCTGTGACAGAAATCTATTGGAAGGATTTAAGCAGATGATTTAATGTGAGGAACTCTGAGGTTGATTTGAGTTTCTAATAAAAAAGGGGGAAATCATTCCACAATGTGTAATTTACTACCATCAGTCCCACCCACATACTCATTTCTTTTTGAGACTTCAGAAGGTTTTTAAGCATTACAAATTCATTAGGGGAGGAATGACTAGTGAGCTGAATATGTTGTGTGAGTAACAATACTAGTTTGATAGGAAAATAACACCTTCTGCATCCTTAATGGGATTCAGTAATAAACAGGAATGTGTACATATGAGGAAAAGAAAGTGAATCGGTCTGTGTGGTGATATTTTTGAAAGTGTATACTTTAGAGTTAAGTATTATTAATGGTTCAATAATAAGGTGATTTGTAAAACCAGTAACAAAAATAACATCTTATCAGGTACTTGTGAGACAACTTCAACAAAAACGGGATGATGCCCTACACAAAGAATCAACATCAAAAACTTTGGTAGATGCGTCATTGCGTCGCTCCATCCACTTAGAAAGTGGGCTGGAGGATTCAAAGAAGAAAGCAGGCCAGATGAGAAGTCAAGTATGTATGAAACTTCACATGCCAACAGCAGTTAATCTGTAGGTGGTTAATATAAAGTTTTTGGGGTACTAATTTTAGTGGATGCCTTTCTTTTGTATTTTCATTATTATTAATTTTATTAAAATTTTATTATCTTTATAATACACCTATTTCTTAATCTCTGGCTTTCATTCTGCCATTTTTACACATATTTTTTTCCTTAAATATTTAATCTTAGGAAAGTTGAGAATTATGCATCCTTTCTCACATAAGTTCAGAGAGGTTTTTTTTTTCCTGTTAAACAGTCTGTTTTTAGTGGTTTCTCTATTGCCATGATGAGAAAAGCCAGATTAATTCAGAGGATAATGTCTAATGGAATGTTTCAGAAAATTATCTTATTTTTAATCTCTACTTTTCTGAATGAATAAACAACCTGTGTATGCTTATTTCATAGATTCAGGTTAATTTGGGACAGAAAGGCCATTCTACTGAATAAATTTTTATTTTGATGAAAATCCTTACTCTGTCTTTGTATTGGGCTCAGAGAGTACACTCTGTCTCTATATGAACACGGACAGTTAGTATTTGCCAACATGTATCTATTTTCTCTTGTTTATTAAAAAAAAAACTAAACTAAAAAGGGAGTTATAGAAGATCAGCAAAGGGTGGGTTTGTGATGTTTGGGTGGGTTAAGTGGGCATTTAGACAACAGGCTTCTCCTTTAGCATGTTTAATGGACACTTTGCAGTTTAAGATGATGCTTTTTAATGACTTCTATTTTAATGATGCCTTGAGTCCTGCTACTCAATGGGAGAGTCAGTACGATCCTGTAAGATCTTACTTGGAATGGACTTTGTTTTAATTTTGTTCCTGCTTATTTTTAAAATTTCTTGAACTTTTCCTACAAAGGAAAGATGATGCTTAGTTTTAAATATTAAAAATGTACAAATTGCTTTGCTACAATAAAACTAAATGCATACATACAAAAAACTAAAATTATAGTTGATGTGGTAGTGTTTGGAATTCAAAAATATAAATGCTTACCATGAGGTAATCCCTTATCTTTCCATATCTTACCAATTTGTAAGTTTGAGTATTTATCTGATAAAATATCATTCAAAAGCAAGAAGAATATTGTGTTTTAGTCCTAGAGCATGGATCAGTAAACTTTTCTGTACAGGGCCTGATAGTATTATTTAAGGCTTTGTGAGCCATAAGATCCCTCATAAATAACTCAACCCTGCAGTTATAGCATGAAAGTAGCCATAAACAATATGTGGATTAAAGGGGTATAGCAGTGTTCCAGTAAAATTAGTTACAAAAAAACAGGTAATGGGATGATTTTTCCTGGATTATGACCTTTTTAAAATAAGACTGTGATAGTCTAAAACAATATTTTATATATATTATATTTTGTTGATTTATTCATCTACTGATGGACATTTAGGTCATTTCCAAATGTAAATGGTTTGTTTTTAATTCTTTGTTTTAGTGTCAGGAAATACAGGATCAACTTACAGCGACTATAAGATGTTCTGAGAAGATGCAAGACCACATACAAAAGTATGGTTTGAAGCAGCACACAAAATAACTTGAGTATTTATAAAGCAAAAGAGCACTGTAGTATGAGAATTGTTATCAGTTATGATAATAAGTATGCCTTTGTGAAGCCAAGGAAAAGTTTCATTTGTAAACTATATTGAAATACATCATTTTTCTACATTATTCCTAGGTAGAAAAATGACACAGTTGCCCAAACATCTACTTTTAAAATCTCTAAGAATTTGTGTAGTTACACCTTCAGAAGTTTGTTTAGAATTTACGTGATTTAAAAAAATTTGTGTGTGAGAGTAATTATTTTAAAATGCACATTTTAGGCTTGAAGCAGAAAATTCTGTGATAAGAAATATAATTAAAAAGCAAGACGACCAAATTGAGCAGCTTCAGAAAATCCTGCGAAGTTCAACTTTGGTAAGCCAATCTCTTAATTTCTGTCATACCGAAAAGGAATTTTATTTTTCCAGTAGGATAGGCTGAATATCCCTTGTCCAAAATGCTTGGGACCAGAAGCAGTTTTTTTTCAGATTTTGGAATATTTGCATATACCTAATGAAATATCTTGGGGATGGTACCTGAACCTAAACATGAAATTCGCTTATGTTTCTTATACACCTTATACACATAGCCGGAAGGTAATTCTCTACAATGTTTTGCAGTAATTTTTTGCAGGTAACAGTTTTTACTGTTTTCATTGCAGCCTGTCATGAGGTAAGGCGTGGAATGTTGCAGTTGTGGTGTCATGTCTATGCTCAAAAAGTTTCAGATTTTAGAGCATTTTGAATTTCAGATTTTTAGATTATGAATGATCAATCTACAGTACAGATGCTCCTTGACTTACAATGGGTTTACATGGTAATGTCTTTTGTTTGACTGAAACATTATAAGTAATATTTGATTTATTTCAGATGCAACAGGTGTTGCAAGAAAATGAAATTACAGAAGTAGACGAAGGTATGTTGCCAAAATTTATGAATTAAATTCAAATCACTGATTTCTGAAATAAACTGTAAGTAGTGTACTGTATTCCTCTCCATTGCTTGGTTAATAAAAACTGCGTTAAATATTTTTTCTTATATCCATTTAGTGAAAGATGTGAAAACATAATCCTAAGAAAGAGTATACTTACGCCTTGTTAACCACTCACCATACTCTGCCCCTTTGTTCTAGCATCCAGCCAAACTAGACTACATGGAGCTCCACAGTGATCGTGATCGTCCTCATCTCCAGCTCTTTGCGTTTACTTCTTCCCTCTATCCTACGTGTGTTTTCTTTATCCTTCAGTTATCAACCTATGAATCACCTCCACCAAAAAGCCTACAATGTTGACACAAACCTGGGCTAGTATCCCTTCTGCGTCTTCTGATAAATGCCTGTCTTTGTATCTATGACTCTCTATGGGAATTGCCTGTTTGTTTTTTCAGATTATAGCATACAGTTGTTGAGGGGTGGACTGTATTATCTTCATCTTGTAATTCCAGCGTTTGTCCTAGTACCTCAGCACATGGTTGCTGAATACGTGAATGAAGAGTGAGAAAACCAGAAGCTCTGATACTTAACTACCATGATAAGGAATTCAGTGTGCAACTACAGGCAAATTGTATTTAATAGTAATTGCAATTGTGCATATTTTTCATTCTTATTAATGCTAATAAACTTTTCAACTTTTACTGACTTTATCTTAGCTAACTATGAAATCATTTAGATAAAGAATACAATTCTTTCTTTTTCATTCTATCTTCCTCTAAGTTTAAATCTGGGTCCTCTATTGCAGGAGTCCCCAACCCGCAGGCCACAGAGGGGTCCAAGACCTGTTGGGAGCCACGCTGCACAGCAGGAGGTGAGTGGCAGTCAAGCAAGTGAAGCTTCATCTGTATTTACAGTCACTCCTCCTTGCTCACATTACCACCTGAGCACCGCCTCCTGTCAGATAAGTGAAGGCATTAGATTCTCATAGGAGTGAAAACTCTATCATGAACTGTATGTTCCAGGGATCTAGGTTGCATGCTCCTTATGAGACTCTAATGCCTGATGATACGTCATTGTCTCCCATCTCCCCAAGATGAGACCATCTAGTTGCAGAAAAACAAGCTTAGGACACCCACTGATTCTATATTATGATGAGTTGTAATTATTTCAATATGTATTATGATGTAATAATAATGGAAATAAAGTGCACAATAAATGTAATGTGCTTGAATCATCCTGAAACTATTCCCCAAACCCCCATCTGTGGAAAAATTGTCTTCCACAAAACTGGTCCCTGGTGCCCAAAAAGTTGGGGACTGCTGCTCTATAGCTTCTGCACTAGAATCTACTAATGAGTAAAATCTAAATCAATAACTAGTTTTAAAAGCATAACAAGAATACGTGCTGACTGGGTGCAGTGGCTCATGCCTGTAATCCCAGCACTTTGGGAGGCTGAGGTGGGTGGATCACTTGAGGTCAGGAGTTCAAGACCAGCCTGGCCAATATTGTGGAACCCTGTCACTACTAAAAATACAATAATTAGCTGGGCATGGTGTCACATGCCTGTAGTCTCAGCTACACAGGAGGCTGAGGTGGGAGAATCACTTGAACTCAGGAGGCAGAGGCTTCAGTGAGCTAAGATCAGGCCACTGCATTCCAGCCTGAGCAACAGGGTGACTCCATCTCAAAAACAAAACAAGAATGTGTGCTGACAAAAAAAAAAAAAAAAAAAAAAAAATCTGAAAGATAATAAAATTGTATTCCTAGGCTGTTAACATGATATTTTGTTTCCCATTAAATATGTGACATGCAAAGATGTTTATTAAATGAAAATATTTTTGTATCTTGTATGTCTAAAGACAATTTACGTAGTGTTTTAAATTATGTTCCTTGGTCTCTTTAACTTTTTAGTGAATCTTGCAAATGAAAACCAGAATTTTTGAGTTTTACCTACTCAAACTGCCCACATTTCAGCTGTTTAAACAACCAAACAACAAAGTTGTCATTAATACTTTAGTGGAACAAATTGATGGCTTACTGGTATTTTATAATTTTTACCACTATATTTAGGGATTTAGATGTAGATATAGACAGACATATCATTTTGATATACTGATACTGTGGTCATTGTCAATATTAGATGTATTACAATTATTACCATGCCATCAAAGTTATATAATTTTAATTTTCAACACTGAATTATATAGAATGTTAAATGGAAAAATAAGGTTTGCCTAAGGCTGTTCACCGTTTCTGTTTGTTTATTTTTGATTAACTTTTTGGAAACAGTCTTAAAATTAGAGAGAAGGGCCAGGCACAGTGGCTCATGCCTGTAATCCCAGCACTTTGGGAGGCTGAGGCAGGTGGATCACCTGAGGTCAGGAGTTCAAGACCAGTCTGACCAACATTGTGAAACACCATCTCTACTAAATACAAAAAAATTAGCTAGGCATGGTGGTATATGCCTGTTATCCCAGCTACTTGGGAGGCTGAGGCAGGAGAATCACTTGAACCTGGCAGGCAGAGGTTGCAGTGAGCCAAGATTGCACCATTGCACTCTAGCCTGGGCAACAAGAGCGAAACTCCATCTCAAAAGAAAAAATAGAGAAAGTTTCAAGTTTTAATACAAATAACTTTTTCCCCTGTAGCCACTTGAGAATAAATTACTGACATTACACAATCACCCCTGATTAGTTTAGTGAGTGTTTCTACAAGTCAGGACATTCTATATAAGTACAATGCAACTTGCATAATCAGAAAGATAACATGAATATATTCAGTCATGTTATCCTCAGATTCTTTTTAAGTTTTATTACTTGTCTATAGTGTTCTTTATATTAAAAGAATCCCATTCAGAACCATGGATTGTATTTAATTGTCATGTCTCTTAGACTCTTTCAGTCTAGAACAGTTACTCACTCTTGTTAGCATTCATGACCTTGAATCTTTTGAAGAATTAAGTCCAGTAATGTAGAAGCTTCCTCAGTTGGGTTTCTCTGATGTTTCTTTATGATTAGACTTAGATCATATGTTTTTGATGAGTATCTTGTAATTTCATTGCATGCTATCATGTGACCTAAAATTTTGATTTGTCCTATTACTGGTGATGTTAGCCTTGATTACCAGTAGTGGTATTTTCTGGGTTTCTCCTCTGTTACGTTACTTTTTCACCTTGTAATTAGTATTCTGTGGGGAGGAAATTTGAGACTATGTGAATATATTTGTTCTTCATTGAACTTTCAGTTTGTTGGTTTACCTGTATCAATATGGATTCACGGTTCATTTCATTCCATGTGGTTATAATTTGTTAATAGTTTTAAAAATTGATTTTTATTTTTAGATATGTTTTATTTTTATAATTACAGAATTACAGAAAACTTGTCAGAGTAGTACAAAGAATTCTTCGGTACAGTTTTCCAAATGTTAACATTTGACTACATACATTTGCTTTATTCCTTCTTTTTCTCTCTTTCTAGATAAATGTAAATATAGGTATACAACATAGACTTTTTTCCTGAACTGTTTGTAAGTTGGGGACCCAATTCCTCTTTACTTCTAACATTTTAGTATGTATTTCCCAAAAACAAGGACTTATCTTAAACAACGGCAGTATAATCAACTTATCAGGAAATTAAAATGTGGTTAATATTAGTATGTAATCATCTACAGCCCTTATTTAGAGGTGCCAACTGTCTCCATAATATCTTTTAGAGCCATAGAAAATCCAAGTGGCTGGATTTTCACAGTCCATGATGTGTTGTGTTCAATTGTCCTGTTTCTTTAAAATCTGAGATAGTTCCTTAGTCTGTCTTTGATTTTCATGGCATTATGGTTTTGAAAAATATAAGCCAGTTATTTTGTGGATTTCCTCTAAATTTGGGTTCATATGATGTTTCCTCATACTTAGATTTAGGTTATGCCATTAGGGCAGGAATGTTGCACAAGTGAGGCTGAGTTCTTCCCAGTGCAGCATGTCTGGAGGCATATGCTGTCACATGGTTCCATTACTGGCCAATGTTAATTCTTATTATTTAGTTAAGGAGAATCTGACAGGTTTGTCCATGGTAAAGTTATTATTTACCCTACTATCCGTGTGAAGATACTTTGAAGCTTTGTAAATATCTGGCTTCTCAGAATTTCACCCACTAGAGTAGCATTTTACTGATTATTATTACTTGAATTATTATGATCATTTCCAGATAATGATTATCTTATTCTTTCATTTTTTTCTGCATAGATAAATTATTAAAACAAAATCGACACTGTTGGTGGGGAGTGTCAATTAGTTCAACCATTGTGGAAGACAGTGTGGCAATTCCTCAAGGATCTAGAACCAGAAATACCATTTGACCTAGCATCCCATTATTGGGATATAACCCAAAGGATTATAAGTCATTCTACTATAAAGACACATGCACATGTATGTTTATTGTGGCACTATTCACAATAGCAAAGACTTGGAACCAACCAAAATGCCATCAGTGATAAACTGGATAAAGAAAATGTGGCACATAAACACCATGGGATACTAGGCAGCCATAAAAAAGGATGAGTTCATGTCCTTTGCACAGACATGGATGAAGCTGGAGACTATCATTCTCAGCAAACTAACAAAAGAACAGAAAACCAAACACCACATGTTCCCACTCATAAGTGGGAATTAAACAATGAGGACACAGAGAGGGGAATATCACACACTGGGGCCTGTTGAGGGGTGGGGGGATAGGGAGGGATAGTGTTAGGAGAAATACCTAATGTAGATGATGGGTTAATGGGCGCAGCAAACCACCATGGCCTGTGTATACCTATGTAACAAATCTGCACGTTCTGCGCATGTACTCCGGAATGTAAAGTATAATAAATTATTTTTTTTTTTTTTTAAACCCAACAAACAAATAGAGAGAAGTCTTATGATTGTGGTGCTCAGGTGCTCCCAGATTTGGCCAATGGCAGCCATTTCAAGCTGACTTCACATCTTGGTGGCCTGTCTCCATTATTCCTTGAGCACTTTGTACCTTCTGGTACAACAAGATGCTCCAAGCTTATATTTTCTATGCTTCAGGCCTGGAATTAGCCATTTTTCTTAGAAAAGCTGATTTCTTTTTAGGAGAAAATAATATCTAAAAACCAAGGTCTTGGATGCTCATTATGATAAGTGAGTGTATGGCTTCAGGGGTTTTCATTGCTCACAGGCTTCTTCAGTGAACACAGCAGGGCAATACATGTGTATACATAAATACACGTACACACATGCGTACATTCATCTATATTTCTGTATTAAAATATGTTGAAAACCATGGGTTCTTACCAATACTTTCAATTCTAATCCAGTTTCACAGTGTTTATTCTAGTTGTTCCCTTTAGTACAGTTGATCTTTAATGCAGGGACTAGGGGAACTGACACCTCTGCACACTTGATAATCCACATATAATTTTTGACTTCACAAAAATGTAACTACTCATAGCCTACCGTTGACCAGAAACCTTACCTATAACATAAACAGTCAATTAACACATATCTTTATGAATTCTAGACTGTTAAAGTAAGCTAGAGAAAACAAATGTTATCAACAAAGTCATAAGAAAGAGAAAATATTTTGCCATATTTCCAGCATCACTATAGCCCATTTTATGGCTTCCTTCCATGGTGTCAAGGTTCACATTATTGTGCTAGTAACAATGAACAATACATGAGAACCATGAGAGTTCACTTTTTACTGAAAAATGCAGTTTTCTGGAGACAGAAATTGTTCATCTGGAGATTAGCATCACACAGCACTTTAAGTGATGTAAGGCCTGAGCTCACTGCAATAGCAATAGGAAGTGGCTACAAAATTATTCCAGTAGCACATTATGTACTACAACTAATTTTAGGCAGTTATGATTTAATACTGCACCTTTAAATTTTTTTTGCATTTCTCCCTACTGCAAGTGTCCACATATATCATATGTGTACCTAAGTTTTGATAAATTTTAACTTCCAGTCATCCCCTTCACTAACCAAGAACTTTTGTTGACAAAGGTAGGGTGCAAGAGAAGCAGATGCCATTTCAGAGAAAAACATTTACATACAACTTATACAGAGATAAGTCCAAAGTCCTTAAGTCACCTTTTCAGCCAGACTGACGTGGGGTCAGTTTGGGAGAGAAACATTAAGCCCAGGGAAATGGTCAGGGTGAAATTCTGCATTTTCAAAATTTTTCAAAATAGATTTACACCATTTCTCACCCCTTTTGCCCTGACCATGACTTAATAAAAAGTCAAGAGAGCAGATCAGCCCTGTCTGGGGACAGCTGCATTGAATATCAGACTGCCTTAGTGAGTAATGTGTACTTGGGAAGGTGGTGAGGAGGAAAATGAATTTAAAGGATCTACTTGTTTCTGCAGTAAAGGGCACAAAATGTCAGAATGCAGATGTGCAGCTTGGAAGGCCAACACCAAAGGTGAACAGTAGTGAGATATCCCGCAAGAGGGGATGAAAAATCCAGTCTGATTCAGCAGGCCAGTGGAGGCCCCACTCTCCCTTCCTGCAGGGACTAGAGAACAGCTTCCTCTTTCTCTTGCAGAGTGGAGACACTGCTGGGCCAGGCAAGCAGCAGCCCAAATCCAGGTTGATCCACCCCAAGAATGGGCATGCTTATTTCCACAGGAGCTCATTACCTAGTTTAAAAGCTGTCATTCACAAAATGTGCATCCAGCCACCCTGTGAAAAACTCCAAAAGTGACTTCAGTGTGGAGTGACATTCAATCAAGTGATGTGAATCAATTAGACATTTAAAAAGGTGTGGGTGGAATGGCAGTGTGATTTAAAATAGCACGTCTTTCATATCTAATGAAAATTCCTTCCTGTCCTTCCTTCCATCTGTATTAAGCCCTTAGTAAACACTTCAAATCCTTTCCATTTATTTTTAATTGAGTTGTCTGGTTTGTTTGTTGGTTTGCTGTTGAGTTTTGAGAATTATTTTTATATCTGGAGACAAGTCCTTTATCAAGTGTATGCTTCACAAAAATTTGTGGCTTTTATTTTCTTCATAGTGTCTTTTAATGAGCAGAGATTTTAAGGAAGTCATCAATCCACTCATTCTTTTATAAATTGGGCTTTTTTGTCTTATTGAAAAAAATCTTTACTTGGTATAAAATTAAAAGATTTTTTTCTAAGAGATTTATTGTTTTAGGTTGTACATTTAGTTCTATGATCCATTTTGAATAAATTTTGTATACGTGTGAGGTATGGGTGCAAGGTCATTATTTTGCATATGGTCATAAAATTTTTCCAGTTATCTTTTCTCCATACATTGCCTTTGTACCTTTGCCAAAAATCATTTATCCATATATATATATATATATATCATATATATAAATATGATATATAATGATAAATATATATATTGAATATATATATATATGTTTATGATAACTGGTTCTGGACTCTCTATTCCATTCAATTGATTTCTGTATGCCAGAATCATATTGTTATGACTATTGTAGCTTTGTAATAATTCTTCAAACTGGGTTGTATTTGTCTTCTATTTTTTTTTTTCAGAGATATTGTAGATCTTCTAGATCATCTGTATGCCACGTGAATCTTAGAACCAGTTACTTAGGTCTTCTTTTAATTTTTCTTAGCAATGCTTTTTAGTTGTCAGTGTACAGATATTCCACATATTTGTCAGGTTTATTCCCAATAATTTTATATTTTAATGCTATTGTAAATAGTATTATTTTTAAAATTTCAATTTGTAATTGTTTACTTCTAACATTGAGAAACACACTGATTTTTGTATATTGATTATATATCCTGCAGTGTTGCAAAACTTACTTGCTGATTTCAGTAACTTGGTAATGGATTTTATTTGGTTTTCTACACAGATGATTGTATCTGTGAATAGACAGTTTTACTTATTTCTTTTCATTCTAAATGCCTTTTATTTTTCTTCTCCCCTCAACGTTTCTCCACACTCCCAATTAAAAAATGATCACAGTGGCTAGAATTTCCAGTACAATGTTGAATAGAAGTGGTAAGAGCTGACATCTCTGTCTTATTCTCAATCTTAGGGGAAAGCATTCAGTCTTTCATCATTACATAGAATATTAGCAGTAGATAGTAAAGATGCCCTTTGACAGGTTGAGGGAATTCTCTTATATTTCTGGTTTGCTGAGATTATTATTATTATTATTTGCTTTTTGAATTTTTTTTTATTGCACTTTAGGTTCTGGAGTACATGTGCATATCATGCAGGATTGTTGCATAGGTACATACATGACAATGTGGTTTGCTGCCTCCATTCCCTTGTCACCTATATCTGTCATTTCTCCCCATGTTATCCCTTCCCAACCTCCCCCACCCCGCACTGTCCCTCCCCTAGTCTCCCCCTAACAGACCCCATTGTTTGATGCTCCCCTCCCTGTATCCACGTGTTCTCATTGTTCAACACCTGCCTACAAGTGAAGATACATGGTGTTTGGTTTTCTGTTCTTGTGTCAGTTTGCTGAGAATGATGGTTTCCAGATTCATCCATGTCCCTACAAAGCACATGAACTTATCCTTTTTTTATGGCTGCATAGTAGTCCATGGTGTTTATGTGCCACATTTTCTTTCTCCAGTCTATCATTGATGGGCATTTGGGTTGGTTCCAGGTTTTTGCTATTGTAAACAGTGCTGCAATGAACATACGTGTGCATGTGTCTTTATAATAGAACAATTTATAATCCTTTGGGTATATACTCAGTAACGGGATTGCTGGGTCAAATGGAATTTCTAAATCCTTGAGGAATCGCCACACTTCTTCCACAATGGTTGAACTAATTTACACTTCCATCAACAGTGTAAAAGTATTCCTATTTCTCCACATCCTCTCCAGCATCTCGTCTCCTAATTTTTTAATGATCGTCATTCTAACTGGCATGAGATGGTATCTCAATGTGGTTTTGATTTGCATTTCTCTAATGACCAGTGATGATGAGCATTTTTTCATATGTTTGTTGGCTTCTTAAATGTCTTCTTTTGAAAAGCGTCTGTTCATACCTTTCACTCACTTTTGAATGTTTGTTTTTTTTCTTGTAAATCTGCTTTAGTTCTTTGTAGATTCTGGATATTAGCCTTTGTCAGACGGGTAGATTGCAAAAATTTTGCCCCATTCTGTTGGTTGCTGGTTCACTCTAATGATTGTTTCTTTTGCTGTGCAGAAACTCTTAAGTTTAATTAGATCCCATTTGTCTATTGTGGCTTTTGTTGCCATTGCTTTTGGTGTTTTAGTCATGAAATCCTTGCCTATGCCTATGCCCTGAATGGTTTTGCCTATATTTTCTTCTAGGGTGTTTATGGTGTTAGGTTTTATGTTTAAATAATGGTTGTTCAATTTTCTCAAATGCTTTGTCTACATCTAATACATAATCATATGGTTTTTATTTTTAGTTAATACAGTGGTAAGGTTAATTGATTTTCAGAGGAGGTTAAATTCATATTTATTAAGATAAATTTGTAAATGTAGTTTTTTTCTTGAATTTTGGAGTTTAAATCTTGTATTCTGTTTAAAAGTCTCTAAACTTTGTTAATTCTTTTTGAAAGTTCTGGAGAAAGACACATAACAAAAGCTTGCATTTTAACAATTTTAAGCACAAATTTCGGTGGCATGAAGTGCCTTTATAATGTTATGCAACAAGCACCACTATCCATTTCCAGAACGTTTTCATCATCCCAAACAAAAACATTCTACCCATTAAATAATAACTCCCTGTAATCCCTCTCCCTACCCCTGGCTACCTCTATTCTACTTTCTGTCTCTACGAATATACCTATGTCAGGTACATCACATAAGTGGAATTATACACTATTTGGCTTTTTGCATCTGGGTTATTTCACTTAGCATAATGTTTTCAAGGGTCATCTATATTGTATAGCATGTATCAATTCTTTATTTCATCTTTTTCCCCCCCCAAGTAATATTCTATGGCAGAGAAATACCCCATTTTATTTATCAGTTGATGGACATTTGGATTTTCAGGTTCAACTATTTGAATAATGCTACCAAGAACATCCATGTGGACATATGTTCCTTTTGGGTATTCAGGAGTGGAATTTCTGAGTGAAATGGTAACTGTTTAATCTTGAGGAACTGTCAGGCTGTTATTCAAAGCAGCTGTACAATTTTACATTCCCACCGGCAGTGTATGCAGGTTCCAGTTTCTCCACATCCTTTTCATTATTTCTTTTTCATTTTTTATTACAGGCATTTTAGTGATGTGACATGGTACCTCACTGTAGTTTTGATTTGCATTTTCCCTAATAAGGAATGATGCTGAGCGTCTTTTCATGTGGTTATTGGACATTTGACTATATTCTTTGAGGAAATATCTAGTCATTTCCTTTGATGATGTTTTAATTATCTTTTTTGTTGTTGATTCGTAAGAGTTCTTTATGTATTCTGAAAAATAATGTATTTTTTATACTTTTTCATAAGCTTTGTTCTAAATCTTAATATTCTTTATTGTTTCTATGTTTTAAAACTTCGTTTCATTAAACTTTACCAATAGCAACATTCTACTTCTGTATTTCAATTTTGTTTTTATTATTTGCTTCCTTGCCCAAAAGGAAAAGAAATTTTTTTCTGGGCGGGGGGTGGGGAACAGAGTTTTACTCTTGTTGCCCAGGCAAGAGTGCAGTGGCACAATCTAGGCTCACTGCAACCTCCGCCTCCCTGGTTCAAGGGATTCTTCTGCCTCAGCCTCCCTAGTAGCTGGGATTACAGGCACATGCCGCCATGCCCAGCTAATTTTTGTATTTTTAGTAGAGACGGAGTTTCACCATGTTGGCCAGGGTGGTCTCAAACTCCTGACCTCAGGTGATCGGCCTGCCTTGGCCTTTCAAAGTGCTAGGATTACAGGCATGAGCCACTTGCCTGGCCTTAAAATATTCGTATTACCTAAATAACTTCACACTCCACTCAGACCCACTATCTTTCTATAATCCACATTCTTTCCTGAGCCAAGAGATTGGGAAGTTACCTCTTGCTGAGGGAACTTTCTTTATATTGTTCAGGAATTCTTTAATAAGGTTTTACACAGTTGGGGAAACCAGGTAAAAGCAGGTATGTCACTGCTTTGCTGAGAAGCACTGGCTCACATGCCTTGGAAGGATTTAGTAAACCTTCAATAGATGGCCTGAGTTACTAACAGGAGCCATCTCATTAAGCTACACAGTCACTTATAAACAAAAGTGTAATTTAGAACTTACATGTCAAAGTCTTCCACTACAAAGATGGCATATATTTGGCTAAAACTACAAAAATATAATATAGTACCTGCCTTCTCATTCTGTTTTTCCCTTTTAAACACTTTTTTTTACATTTTTCATTTGGCAAATGCATATTTCCTCTTTATACCATGCTTCCAAGTGTCACTATGATATATGCCTCCAATGACCAGACACAGGGCTGTGGAGTTTGTTGTGGACACTTATCCCATGAATGGGGATACTCAGAGAACTTGAATAGATGGCTCTAGAAAAGAAAGGAAACTTTTTCTTTCATACGGAGCTTGCCCTCATTATTTCAGCGTACACAAACCAACATCAGTTCTTTAACACAAAAATGAAAATACTCAAGGTCAGGCAATTTTGAGAGGAATCATCTTTCCAGAAGTCAATTCTTCTAGGAACAACGTTCAGCATATGCTACACGAATGAAAAGAAGTTGGTAATGAGTAAAGCTTTCCCACCTCATTCCATTTCTGTCTACCCATTGACAACACCTTCTGTCTTCTTACAAGTATTGAGTAGAAATACTGCCAACCCTTCACCTTTATCTGGCTCATTCCCAGAGCCAGAAGATGCAACTTATTTAGTGGATGGGAAATCTTACATGCATTGGTCCACGTTTGCCTGTCAGTAAGGCAAACTTAATGATCAATGAGTGCATATAGTCTCTCTCTCCTCTGGACTCTGAACAGGAGAAGCGGAAGGCAGGTGAAGACCCTCCCTACACTGGGTGGGTAAATGACTGTTCTTCAGATGAACTTTTTTTGTTCAGGTTCCAAAGTCAAGACTAGGGGAAATATTAGAAGTCTTTTTTGGTCAACATCAAGCCATATTTTCTAAATCAGCTTTGCTAGGAATATGGATATTGATCTGACCACTTGTTTTTATTTCTAAGTTGGTTTGGCACTGAAAAGGGAGAGGTTTGTTATCAGGCCACACCCATAATGCCCTGATATCCATGAATCCATTTTAGTGGAATCTAGATCTCTTAAGAAGCAGATATAAAATCTGTATTCCTTTCCAACTGTGATTACTACATTTCCAACTGTGTTGCTGTCCATAAGCAGAGTGTACATACATGTTGCTGATTCATATAGTGCCTAGGGTTCCAGAGTATTACATTTCCATCAAAATGTAGATCCGAAGAATGTCAGAGAAGGTCAGGCAGAGGATAAAACAGACAGTGATTTTCAGATACTACAGTAGGAAGGTGGATGCATCTCTTGGCTGATACTTGTAACAATGAGGCACCAGCAAGTAATGACCAAATTGAGTAAATGACCAGAAATTCAAAACATAAGCCACAACAAATTTGTCTATTTCTGCTTTTATTGACTGCTATCAGGGTTACATTGAAAACAGTATTGCTAAGACCACTGTTATGGAGCTTTAACTCTATGTTTTCTTCTAGTAGTTTTACAGTTCAGGTCTTATATTTAAATCTTTATTTGAAGTTGATATTAATATATGGTGTAAGTTAAAAGTCTAGCTTTATTTTTCCTGTGGATATTCAGTTTTCTCAACATCATTTGTGGAATAGACTATCCTTTAACCATTGTGTGTCCTTGGCACCTTTGTCAAAAATAAGTTGACTGTGTGTGGGTTTATTTCTGGGTTTTCCATTTTGTTTAATTAACCAATTTGTCCATTTACATGCCACTACCATGCTATTTGGATTACAATTGTTTTACAATATGTACTGAAATCAGGTAGCATGCTGTCTCTACCTTTGTTCTTTTTGCTGAAGATTATTTTGGCTATTTGAGGCCTTTATTTGTTCAATACAAATGTCAAGATTTTTTTCCATTTCTGTAAAAGAATGGCATTGAAATTTTGATAGTGATTGCATCAAATATGTTACTTTTGGTATTTTGTTCATTTTCACAATATTAATTCATCCAATCCACAAGCATGGGATGTTTTTTCATTTACTTGTGTTTTTAAAGGTTTGTTCATTGGTGTTTTATAGTTTGTCATATACAAGACTTTTAATTTTTTGCTTTAATTTACACCTAAGTATTTAATTTGTGTTGCTATTGTACTTGGGATTTTTTTTTTTAATTTCTTCAGGTAGTTTGTTATTTGTATACAGAAACACTTTTGATCTTTGTCAGTTTATTTTTGTATCCTGCAACCTTACTGAATTCATGCATCAGTTCTAACGGTTATTGGTAGCATATTTAGGGTTTTCTATACTCAGGATCATGTTGTGTGCAATTAGAGATAATTTCACTTTTTTTTTTTCCAAGTAGGATGCTTTTTATTTTATTTTCTTGCCTAAATGTCTGTCTAGGAATTACACTGTTATGATGAAAAGAAGTGGTGAGAGTGGTCATCAGTGTCTTGTCCCTGATCATGGAGGAAAAGCCAACTTTTCACTGTTGAGAACAATGTTAGCTAAGCACTTGCCATATATGGTTCTTTTTTTGTGTTGAGATAAATTTTCTCTATACTTAAGTTGTTGATAGTTTTCATTATGAAAGTGTTTTAAATTTTGTCATGTAGCTTTTTCTGCTTGTATTGAGAGAATCGTGATTTTTGTCTTTGGCTTTGTTCATGCCTTTTTTTTTTGAGACAGAGTCTCATTCCATCACCAGGCACCAGGCTGGAGTGCAGTGGCGCGACCTCGGCTCCCTGCAACCTCCGCCTCTGGCGTTCAAGCAATTCTCCTGCCTAAGCCTTCCAAGTAGCTGGGACTACAGGCACGCGCCACCCCGCCCAGCTAATTTTTTTGTATTTTTAGTAGAGATGGGGTTTCACCATGTTGGCCAGGATGGTCTGGATCTCTTGACCTCGTGATCCGCCCGCCTCAGCCTCCCAAAGTGCAGAGATTACAGGCATGAGCCACCGCTCCCGGCCTATTCATGCATTTTATCACATGTATTCATATGCATGTATTGCAACCTCCTTGCATCCAAAACATAAATGCCACTTGATCATGTTGAATGATTCCATTAATATATTCTTAAATTTGGTTTCTAATATTTTGTTGAGGATTTTTGCATCAGGGTTCATTAGTGACATAGGCCTTGTATTTTCTTCTCTTGTAGTGTCCTTGTCTATCTTTGGTATCAGAATGATGGTAGCCTAATGTTGGAAGCATTCCCCCATTTCACTTTTTTGAAAGAGTTTTAGAGTAATTAGTATTAGTTCTTTAAAGATTTGTCAGAATTCAGCAATGAAGGCTTCTGGTCCTATGCTTTTCTTTTGTGGGGGGCTTTTAATTTCTGCTTCAATTTCTGTATTATGTATTAGTCCATTCAGATTTTCTATTTCTTCATGATTCAGTCTTAGTAAGTTGTGTATTTGTAGAAATATTTTTATTTCTTCTATGTTATCAAAGTTGTTTGCATATAATTGTTCATTATAAGAACAATTATAATCCTTTGTATTTTAGTGTTAAAAGTTGTAATTTCTCCTATTTCATTTCTGGTCTTATTTTTTGGAATAGTCTTTTTTCTAGTTAGTCTAGATATGGGTTGGCTGATTTTGTTTATCGCCTTAAAAAACAATTCAATATTAATAATTCTTTCCATTGAGTTTCTCACATCTGTTTTATTTATTTCCACTTGAATCTTTGCTATTTTCTTATTTCTGCTAATTCTGGGCTTTGTTTCTCCTCTAGTTTATTGAGGTGTAATGTTAGATTTTTAAATTTGTAGTTCTTTTTTGATATAGAAATTTAATGACAAATTTTCATCATAAGATTGCTTTAACCACATTGTGTAAGTTTTGGTCTGTTGTGTTTTTATTTTTGTGTCTTAAAATTTTTTTAAATTTTTTTCTGTAACTCATGAGCCATTTATGAATATGTTAAATTTTGCCATTTTATGTATTTTTCAAGATTTCTCCTGTTATTGATTTCTAGCTTTTTACCCTTGGGATGCAAAAAATTTATTGATGTAATTCAATTCTCTAATATTGTTAAGATCTGTTTTGTGGCCTAACATATGATCTATCCTGGAGAATGTTCCACCCACATTTTAGAAGAATGTGTATACTGCTGCTGTTGGATAGAATGTTCTGTGCATGTCTGTTAGATCCAGTTGCTCTGAAGTGTAATTCAAATCTGATGTTTCTTATTTTATTGTCTTTCTAAATGATCTTTCCATTGTTGAAAGTGGAGTATTGAGGTCTCCTACTATTATAGTATTTCTATTTTTCTCATCAGATTATTTAATAGTTGCTTTATGAATTTAGGTCTTCTGCCCTTGAGTGCATATATTTATTTACAAGTAATATGTCTTCATGATGATTTAACTCCTTTATCAATATGCAGTGAACTATCTCTTTTATAGGTTTTGATTTAGTTTATTTTTTCTGTTATAAGTATAGCTACCCCTGCTCTATTTTAGTTTCCATTTGCATGAGATGTCTTTTTTCATCTTTTCATTTTCAGCCTATATATGTCTTGACTAGTAAAGTGAGTCTCTCGTAGGCATCACATGTTTGAATCTTGTTATTTTCTATCCATTGAGATATTCTATGTCATTTTATTTGACAATGTAATCCACCTACTATCAAGGTAATTATTTATAGGGAAGGACTTGCTGCTGCCATTTTGTAATTTGTTTTCTGATTATTTTATAGGTTCTCCGTATCCTTTGTCTCTCTTGCTGAACTCTTTTGCAGTTTGATGGCTTTCTGTTGTGGTATGCTTTAAAATCTTGCATAAATTGCACAAAATAAAAAAAAGTTTATTTTTTTATTTTTTATTTAAACTTTTTTGTTTTGTGCAGTTACTATAGGTTTTGTTTTGTGGTTATCATGAAACTTACATAAAATATCATATTCTTTTTTTAATTTAATTTTATTTTATTGCATTTTAGGTTTTGGGGTACATGTGAAGAACATGCAAAATTGTTGCATGGGTACACACATGGCAGTGTGATTTGCTGCCTTCCTCCCCATCACCTATATCTGGCATTTCTCCCCATGCTATCATAAATCATAAAATATCATATTCTTATAACAGGCTACTCAGACAACTTCTGATAACAACTTCTCTTTAACTGAATCCCAAACTCTACATTTTCATTCTGTCTCCCATCTTATACAATTTGATGTCAAAATTTACATTGTATTTCAAATTTATATATCTTAACAACAATTTATTGCATCTACAGTTATTTTCACTAGCTTTGTCTGCTAACCTTACTAATAGGGATAAAACTGCTTTACAAACCACCCTTAGAATATTAGAGCATTTTGAGCATGACTGTGTATTACTGATAGCATTGAAGCTTTTTACTTTTATATGCTTTTTTCTTACTATTTAGCAGGCTTTTATTTCAACATAATGCACCCCCTTTAGTAATTCCTATCAAGCAGTCATACTGATTATAAACTCCTTTAGTTTTTCTAGTATAGAAAAGGTTTTTATATCTCCCTCATTTCTACAAAATAGCTTTGTTGGGCACAGTATTTTTTTCAAGATGGATTCTTGCTCTGTTGCCCAGGGTGGAGTTTAGTGGCATAACCTTGGCTCACTGCAACCTCTGCCTCCCAGTTTCAAGCAATTTTCTTGCCTCAGCCTCCCAAGTAGCTGGGATTACAGGTGCATGCCACCACACCCAGCTAATTATAGTAGAGATGGGGTTTCATCATGTGGGCCAGGCTGGTCTCGAACTCCTGACCTCGTGATCCACCTGCCTTGGCATTGCAAAGTGCTGGGATTACAACCATGAGCCACCGCGCCTGGCTGGGCACACTATTGTTGATTGACATTTTTGTTTGCTTTAGCATTTTGAATACATCATACCACTCTCTGTGGACTGTAGGGTTTTCTGCTGAGAAAGCCCTATTGAAGCTCCCTTGAACGTGATGTGATGTATTTCTTGGTTTTTTTTTTTTTTTTTGCTATTTTCAGCATTCTTTGTTTTTCATTACTTGATTGTGATGTGTGTTGATAAACTCCTCTTTGGATTGAATTGGATTCATGACCTCTGCAGTTGTCATCATTCTTCACGTTTGGGAAAATTTTAGTTATTATTTCATTAAATATGCTTTTTAGGCATTCTTCTTTTTCTTCCCCTTCAGAAACTGATATTATATGAAAGTTGGATTGTTTGATTGTGTCCCATAATTGCCATATGCATTTGTTATTCTTTTGTTGTTGTTTTTGTTGTTCCCCTGATGATATCATTTCAAATGTTTTTTCCTTCAAACTTGCTGATTCTTTTTTCTGCTAATAAAATCAGCTGCTGAAGCATGGTATTAAATTTTTTTGTTGTATTCTCTATATCTAGAATTTCTATTTGGTTTTGTTATATCTATTTCTACTTCAAAATTATCATTCTGTTAATGAATTGTTTCCCAATTTTTTTTAGTATGTTATCCATACTTTCTTGTACAGGCATACCTCAGGGATATTGCAGATGTGGTTCCAGGCAACCACAATATAACAAGTTAGTTGAATTTTTAGACATTCACAGTGCATATAAAAGTTATTTACCCTATACTATAGTCTATAAAGTGTACAGATACATACTTTAAAAATATTTTGCCATTGTAGACAGTGCCGCAGTGAACATACATGTGCATGTGTCTTTATAACAGAACAATTTATAATCCTTTGGATATATACCCAGTAATGAGATTGCTGGGTCAAATGGAATTTCTATTTCTAGGTCCTTGAGGAATCGCCACTCTCTGTCTTCCACAATGGTTGAACTAATTTGCACTCCCACCAACAGTGTAAAAGTGTTCCTATTTCTCCACATCCTCTCCAGCATCTGTTGTCTCCAGGGTTTTTAATGGTCACCATCCTAACTGGTGTGAGATGGGGTATCTCAGTGTGGTTTTGATTTACATTTCTCTAATGACCAGTGATGATGAGCATTTTTTTATATGTCTGTTGGACTCATATATGTCTTCTTTTGAAACATGTCTGTTGATATCCTTCGCCCACTTTTGAATGGGTTTATTTGTTTTTCTTGTAAATCTACTTTAGTTCTTTGTAGATTCTGGATATTAGCCCTTTTTCAGTTGGGTAGGTTGCAAAAATTTTTCCCCATTCTGTTGGTTGCCGGTTCACTCTAATGATTGTTTCTTTTGCTGTGTAGAAACTCTCAAGTTTAATTACATCCCATTTGTCTATTTTGGCTTTTGTTGCCAATGCTTTTAGTGTTTTAGCCATGAAGTCCTTTCCTATGCGTATGTCCTGAATGCCATTGCCTAGGTTTTCTTCTAGGGTTTTTGTGGTGTTAGGTCTTATGTTTAAATCTTCAATCCATCTGGAGTTTTACATTTTAGTGTAAGTTGTCAGGAAGGGGTCCAGTTTCTGCTTTCTGCACATGGCTAGCCAGTTTTCCCAACACCATTTATTAAACAGGGGAATCCTTTCCCCATTGCTTGTTTTTGTCAGGTTTGTCAAAAATCAGATGGTTGTAGATGTGTGGCATTGCCTCCAAGACCTCTGTTCTGTTCCATTGATCTATATCTCTGTTTCAGTACCAGTACCATGCTGTTTTGATTACTGTAGCCTTGTATAGTTTGAAGTCAGGTAATGTGATGCCTCTAGGTTTGTTCTTTCTGCTTAGGATTGTCTTGGCTATGCAGGCTCTCTTTTGGTTCCATATGAAGTTTAAAGTGTTTTTTTTTTTTTTTTCCATTTCTGTGAAGAGGGTAAGTAGTAGCTTGATGGGGATAGCATTGAATCTATAAATTACTTTGGGCAGTATGGCCATTTTCATGATATTGATTCTTCCTAACCATAAGCATGGAATGTTTTTCCATCTGTTTTTGTCCTCTCTTATGTCCTTGATCAGTGGTTTGTAGTTCCCCTTAAAGAGGTCCTTTACATCCTTTGTTAGTTGTATTCCTAGATATTTTATTCTCTTTGTAGCAATTGTGAATGGCAGTTCATTCTTGATTTGGCTCTCTTTAAGTCTTATCGGCTGGGCGTGGTGGCTCACACCTGTAATCCCAGCACTTTGGGAGGCCGAGGCAGGCAGATCACCTGAGGTCACAAGTTCGAGACCAGCCTGGCCAACATGGTGAAACCCTGTCTCTATAAAACAAATAAATAAATAAAAAATAAAAAGTCTGTTATTGGTGTATAGGAATGCTTGTGATTTCTGCACATTGATTTCGTATCCTGAGACTTTGCTGAAGTTGCTTATGAGTTTAAGGAGATTTTGGGCTGAGACGATGGGGTCTTCTAAATAATACAATCATGTTGTCTGCAAATAGAGACAATTTGACTTCCTCCTTTCCTAATTGAATACCCTTTATTTCTTTTTCTTGCCTGATTGCTCTGGCTAGAACTTCCAGTACTATATTGAATAGGAGTGGTGAGAGAGAGCATCCTTATCTAGGGCCAGATTTCAGAAGGAATGCTTCCAGTTTTTGCCTATTCAGTATGATACTGACTGTGGGTTTGTCATAAATAGCTTTTATTATTTTGAGATATGTTCCATTGATACCTAGTTTGTTGAGGGTTTTTAGCATAAAGGGCTGTTGAATTTTGTTGAAGGCCTTCTCTGCATCTATTGAGATAATCATGTGGTTTTTGTCTTTGGTTCTATTCATGTGGTGGATTATGTTTATAGACTTGCATATGTTGAACTAGCCTTGCATCCTCAGGATGAAGCCTACTTGATCGTGATGGGTAAGCTTTTTGATGTGCTGTTACATTCGGTGTGCCAGTATTTTATTGCAGATTTTTGCATCAATGTTCATCATGGATATTGGCCTGAAGTTTTCTTTTTTAGTTGGATCTCTGCCAGGTTTTGGTATCAGGATGATGTTGGTCTCATAAAATGAGTTAGGTAAGAGTCCCTCTTTTTGTATTGTTTGGAATAGTTTCAGAAGGAATGGTACCAGCTCCTCTTTTTACATCTGGTAGAATTCAGCTGTGAACGCATCTGGACTTGGACTTGTTTTGGTTGGTAGGCTATTAATTGCTGCCTCAACTTCAGCCCTTGTTATTGGTCTATTCAGGGTTTCAACTTCTTCCTAGTTTAGTCTTTGGAGGGTGTAAGTGTCCAGGAATATATCCATTTCTTCGAGATTTACTGGTTTATGTGCATAGAGTTGTTTGTAGTAATCTCTGATGGCAGTTTGTATTTCTGTGGAATTAGTGGTGATATCCCCTTTATTGTTTTGTATTGCGTCTATTTGATTCTTCTCTCTTTTCTTTTTTTTATTAGTCTGGCTAGCACTCTATTTTGTTGATCTTTTCAAAAAAAACCAGCTCCTGGATTTATTTATTTTTTGAAGGTTTTTTGTGTTTCTATCTCCTTCAGTTCTGCTCTGATCTTAGTTATTTCTTGCCTTCTGCTATCTTTCGAATTTGTTTGATCTTGCTCCTCTAGTTCTTTTGTGACATTAGGGTGTCAATTTTAGATTTTTCCTCGCTTCTCATGTGGGCATTTAGTGCTATACATTTCCCTCTAGACACTGCTTTAAGTGTGGCCCAGAGATTCTGGTACATTGTGTCTTCGTTCTCGTTGGTGTTGAAGAACATCTTTATTTCTGCCTTCATTTCATTGTTATCCAGTCATCATTCAGGAGCCAGTTGTTCAGTTTCCATGTAGTTGTATGGTTTTGAGTGAGTTTCTTAATCCTGAGTTCTAATTTGATTGCACTGTGGTCTGAGAGACTGGATGTTATGATTTCTGCTCTTTTGCATTTGCTGAGAGTGATATACTTCCAATTATGTGGTCAATTTTAGAGTAAGTATGATGTGGTGCTGAGAAGAATGTATATTTTGTGGATTTGGGGTGGAGAGTTCTGTAGATGTCTCTTCAGTCTGCTTGATCCAGATCTGCATTCAAGTCCTGAATATCCTTGTTGATTTTCTGTCTCTTTCATAAGACCTGTAACCAACCCAAATACCCATCAATGATAGAGTGGACAAAGAAAATGTGGCACATACACACCATGGAATACTATGCAGCCATAAAAAACAATGAGTTCATGTCCTTTGTAGGGACATGAATGAATCTGGAAACCATCATTCTCAGCAAACTGACACAAGAACAGAAAACCAAGCACCGTATGTTCACACTTATAGGCAGGTGTTGAACAATGAGAGCACATAGGTACAGGGAGGGGGAACGTCACACACTGGGGTATGTTGGGGGCTGGGGGGCTAGGGGAAGGACAGCGGGGGGGTGGGGAAGTTGGGGAGGGATAACACTGGTAGAAGTGCCTGATGTAGGTGAACAGGGATGGAGACAGCAAACCACCATGGCACATGTATACCTATGCAACAATCCTGCAAGATCTGCACATGTACCCCAGAACTTAAAGTACAATAAAAAAAAATTTATTGCTAAAAATGCAAATGATCATCTGAGCCTTCAGTGAATTTTAATTTTTGCTGATCAAAATTCTTGCCTCTGTATTGATACTGACTGATTAAGTTGGTGGTTGCACAGATTGAGGTGGCTGTGGCAGTTTCTTAAGACAACGGTAAAGTTTGCTGTATCAGTTGATTCCTTTGATGAATTTATCTGTAGTGTGCCATGCTGTTGGATAGTATTTTACCTCACCATAGAACATCTTTCAAAATGAGAGGAAGTCCTACTACTGCTGCCACTGCTTTATCAACTAAATTTATTTAATAAGATAAAAATTTTTTTGTCATTTCAACAGTATCTTCACAAGGAACAGACTGCATCTCAGACAGGCTATAAGAAGCAACATTTAGTACATTCAAGTTTTATCATGAAACTGCAGAAATTCAGTCACAGGCTCAGGCTCTGGCTCCAATTTTACTTTTAGTTCTCTTGCTAGTTCCACCACACTTACAGTTACTTCCTCCAATGAAATCTTGAAACCCTCTAAGCTATCCATCAGGGCTAAAATCAACTTCTTCCAAACTTCATACTTTTACCTCCTCCAAGGAATCACAAATGTCTTTAATTTTATCTAGAATATTGATTACTGTCTAAAAAATCCAGATGATTTTTAATTTGCCTTGTGCAGATACAGAGAAAAATAGTTGTCTGTGGCAGATATAGCCTTACAAAATGTATTCTTTTTTTTTTTAATTGTACTTTAAGTTCTGGGGTACATGTGCAGATCTTGCAGGATTGTTGCGTAGGTACACACATACCATGGTGGTCTGCTGTCTCCATCCCACCATCACCTACATCAGGCTTTTCATCCAACGTTATCCTTCCCCAACCTCCCCACCCCTCGCTGTTTCTCCCCCTCGTCCCTCTCCCCCTCAACAGACCTCAGTGTGTGACGTTCCCCTCCCTGTGCCCATGTGTTCTCATTGTTCAACACCCACCTATGAGTGAGAACATGTGGTGTTTGGTTTTCTGTTCTTGTGTCAGTTTGCTGAGAATGATGGTTTCCAGATTCATCCATGTCCCTACAAAGCACATGAACTCTTCATTTTTTATGGCTTCATAGTATTCTATGGTATATATGTGCCACATTTTCTTTGTCCAGTCTATCATTGATGGGCATTTTTAAGAATACAAATTGTATTCTTAAAAATGCCCATCAATGGTAAACTGGACAAAATGTATTCTTAAAAAATAAAATGTAAAAGTCTAAATTAGTCCTTGGTCCATGGGCTTCAGAATGAATATTGTGTTAGCAGGCATGAAAACGTTAATCTATTTGTGTAACTTCATCAGAGCTCTTGGGTTACAAGTGCATTATCAATAAGCAGTAATATTTTTAAAGACATACACACATACACACATACATACACGTATACACACACACACACACACACACATGCACACATACACGTTTTCTGAACAATAGGTCTCAACAGTGTGCTTAAGGTATTTGGTAAACTATGCTGTAAACAGATGTGTTTTCATCCAGACTTTGCTGTTTCATTTATAGAGTTTAGAAGAACTTAAAATTTTAGCAGAATGTTAAGTGAGTACTGCCTTTAATGTTTTATGTAAGCTTAGTTTAATGTAAGCTGCATTAGCCCATACCTAGAGAGTCAGCCTCTCCTCTGAAGATTAGAAGCCAGACATTGACTTCTCCTCTCACAGCTGTGGAAGTTCTAGGTATCTCTTCTTCCAGTATAATGCTGTTTCATCTACACTGAAAATCTGTTATTTAGCATAACTACCTTCATCAGTGATCTTGGATCTTCTGGATACCTTGCTGCAGCTTCTCTATCATCACTGGCTGTTTCACCTTGCACTTTCATGTTATGAAGATGGCTTCTTTTCTTAAACCTCATGAACCAACCTCTGCTAGCTTTAAATTTGTCTTAGCTTCCTCACCTGTCTCAGACTTCATGGAATTAAAGAATGTTAAGGCTTAGCTCTGGATTCAGCTTTGGTGTAATGAAATGTTGTGGCTCGTTTGATTTTCTATCCAGACCACTAAAACTTTCTTCACATTAGCAGTAATACCATTGTACTTATCGTTCGTGCATTCACTGGAATAGCCTGTTTAATTTCCTTTAAGAACTTTTTTTTTTTGCATTCACAGTTTAGTTTAATGTAAGTAGCCTAGCTTTCAGCCTGTCTCAGCTTTCAACATGCTTTTCTTACTCAGTTATCATTTCTAGCTTTGTATTTAAATACTGGCATTATGGGGGCTAATGTGGCATACAAAGTATACCATCTGGCAGATGGAAACATAGTTTAACTCTACCAGTCTTCTGTCTGGCTCAACCCAGTAATATATCCAGACCTACTCATTCTTCCTGGAAGGAGTTTGGTTATGCATCACATTCCACAACCTCTATAGTTCCTACCCAAGGAACTGTTTTTTTAACAACTTTGCTCTAGGAGTCGAGAGGATTTTGCATTTTTGAGTGTATTTCGATCACAGAAAACAAAGAAGTAAGCATACAATGTGCCTGCATTCAGAAGCTATCTCCTCAGGATCAGAGACTGCATCCAAAGTGTGCTTATGTGTATTTGTCACAGATCCTCTACCAAGCTTAATGGAGAGAGAGTGGGAGATAAATGTCCATACTAATTTTCATCATGTAGCTAGAAGAACCGGAAAACTCATCCAGCCTTTCAACTTTTCTGCTACATCTGGATTGTCTGGCTCCTACCTTACCAATTTTGTGTTACTAATAAAGTATGACACATCCTAAGCTCTGGGGGAGCCACCAAAAACAAAGACAACACTATGGCACACAAGGATTTGAGAGGTACCCGAATATCTCTGCTGGAAAGTTTGGTGAGATCTTTTTTCTACATTAGTCGAGTCTTATCAAATGCACAGAAGCCAATATAGAGAGTCAAGGAAAAATGAAGAAACAGGGAAATATATTCAAAGTAAGAAAACAAGATACATCTCCAGCACCTGAGTGAAGTACAGATATGTAATTTATCTGACAGAGATTTCCAAATAATGGTCACAATAATAATCACTGAGGTCAAGATAGCTTTGCAAGAACAAGCTGAGAACTTCAAGAAAGGGAAAATGTATATAATAATGTCAAACAGACCATAGATCTAAAGTGTATTGTAACTGAACTGAAAAAATTTAATAGAGGTGTTCATCAACAGAATCTATCAGTGAACTTTAAGACTGGTCACTGGAAATTATCTAATCTGAGGACAGAAAAAAAAAAGATAATGCAAAAAAAGTGAAGACAGCTTTAGAGAGTTATAGGACACCATCAAGCAGGACCACTTACACATTATTGGCATGTCTGAAGGAGAAGAGAGGAAGAAAGGAACAGAAAAATGTTTAAAGGAATAATGACAGAGAACTTCTCAAGTATGGGGAATAAAACAGAAAGCCTGATCCAGAAAGCCCATGGGAAACCAAATAAGGTCAATCCAGGGACTCCCAACAAGACACACTAAAATCAAAGTGTCAAAAGTTAAAGGCCAAAAGAGAGTGCTATTGTCTGCAAATTTGTACCCTCCAAATATTGTGTTGAGATTTCATTTCCAATGTTGGAGGGGGGGGACCTAGTGGGAGGTGTTTGGGTCATGGTGGTTGATCTCTCCTGAATAGCTTGTTGCCTTCTTTTTACTACTGAGTGAGTTCTCACTCCAT
Organism: Ateles fusciceps; assembly: GCA_036589455.1. NCBI lineage: Eukaryota > Metazoa > Chordata > Mammalia > Primates > Atelidae > Ateles > Ateles fusciceps. The sequence goes on along the minus strand of JAZHEH010002739.1, from coordinate 364,527 downwards.
TACATGAAAGATTGTTGTTTAAAAGAGTGTAGCACCCCTACCCTCTATTCCTACCTCTCTAGCCACATGTGACATACCTGTTGTCTCTTCACCTTCAGCCACAAATAAAAGCCTTCTGGGTCCCTGACCAGAAGCTGTGCAGATGCCACTTCCATGCTTCTACGGCCTACAAAACTGTGAGCCAAAGAAACCTCTGTTCCTTATAAATTATCCAGTCTCAGGTACTTTTTACAAAAATTTGTGTTGCTAACACAGAAATTGGTACCAAGGAGTGGGGTTTAGCCATAAAAATACCTGATAATTTCAAATTTACTTTGGAACTGCATAATAGGCAAAGACGACAGGAAGATGAGGAAACTTGTGGAACTTATGAGACCCTGGTTAAGTGATTGACCCAAATGATAATAGGAATATGAACAGCGAAGGCCATGCTGATGAAGTAAATAAAATACAAATTTCAAGAAGTGGCTGCACCATTTTGCATTCCCACAAGCAATGAAGTTTCGTCTTGCTCCACATCCTTGCCAGCATTTGATGTTGTCAGTGGTTCTAGATTTTGGTTATTCTAACAGGTGTGCAGTGGCATCTCACGGTTGCATTTCGCTGAGGAATTAGTATGTGTAGCCTCATTACATATGCTTATTTTCCATTTGTATAATTTATTTGATGAGGTACTTGTGTTAAGGTCTTTAGCTCATGTTTCTTACTGCTCAGCTTGAAGAATACTAATATGTTTTGAATAATAGTTCTTAATCAGATATGTTTTGGCAAATATTTTCTTTCCATCCGTGGTTTCTCTTTTTCAGTGTCTTTAATGGTGTAAAAATGTTACATTTTCATCAAGTCCAGCTTATCAATTCTTTCTTCTATGGACTTCAACGTTAGTGTTTTTTTGTAAAGGTCATTAAACCCAAGATAATCTGTATTTTCTTCTATATTATCTTCTATAAGTTTTATGGGTTTTTTGTATATTTATGTTGATAATCCATTTTGAGTTAATTTTGGTGAGGATGTAAGGTCTGTGATTTATTTTTTTGCATGTGGATGTCCAGGTATTCTAGCAGCCCTTCCTGAAAAAACTGTCTGTTTCATCATCGTAACCTAGCCTTTACTTTTTGGTCAAATATTAATTGAATATATTAATGTGTTTCTATTTCTGAACTCTATCTCATTTTATTTATCTGTTCTTTCACTAATACCACACTGTCTTGATTACTGTAGCTTTACATTAAGTCTTGAAGTTGAGTAGTGTCTGTTCTCCAAGTTTGTTCTTCTCCCTCATGGTGTTAGCTATTCAAGGTTTGCCTCTCCATATAAACATTTTCATTTAGATTGGAATTGCATTGAATCTATACATTAGAAAGAACTGATATCTTAATAGCGTTGAATCTACTTATTAATATGGTACATCTCTCTTTTGTTTCATTCTTCTTTGCTTTCTTTCATCAGATATGGACATTTCTGGGATTACAGAGCCCCCTCTATATTGGGCACAAGACAGTGACAAATCCACGTTCTCCAGCCAAAAAGTCACTTCTGAGAGCCAAATGTCTCACCATAGCAAGAGATTCAGAAGCATGATAAAGGCATCCCAGGAAGATTGTGAAAATAATCAGCAACTATATGTGGGTCAGCCTTTCAAATTTCCCCAGGGCACCTGTCATTCCAGCGAATACCTGCCAGCTTGTACCAAGGATGCTGGTGCTCCCTGAGATGAGTTCCCCAGGGGGAGGAGCTAGCTGCCATCTTTGCTGTTTGAGTGACACCGCCATTCCAGCCCGTGAGTTTTGAACAGTGCAAACTGACAAGGGTAGAAGGGATCCCTAACACAGCACAACTGCTCTACCAAAATGTGCCCAGATCCTTTCTTTTTTTTTGAGAAGGAGTCTCGCTCTGTCACCCAGGCTGGAGTGCAGTGGCACAATCTCAGCTCATTGCAACCCCTACATCCTGGGTTCAAGCAATTCTGCCTCACCCTCCCAAGTAGCTGGGAATATGGGTGCCTATCACCACCATGACTAATTTTTGTATTTTTAGTAGAGACAGAGTTTCACCATGTTGGTCAGGCTGGTCTTGAACTCCTGACCTCAAGTGATCTGCCCTCCTGGGCCTCCCAAGGTGCTGGGATTACAGGAGTGAGCCACCGTGCCGGCCTCAGACTGTTTAAGCGGATCCCCCAGTCTGTTTTTCCTCACTGGGTGGGACCTCCCAATCCGGGCCTCCAGCTACCCTGCCAGTGTTCTTGGGCTGACAGAAATTTGAATTCTCCCTGGGAGGGAGTTCTGAGGTCCTGCTCAGTGAGAGTCCTTCCAACTGGAGTCTAGGGGAGAGGGTGGGGCTGGCTTTGGAGAGTCCAAACCAACTGGGAGTGGAAGGGATCCCCCAGCACAATACAACTGCTCTACTGAATAGTGGCCAGGCATTCTTTAAGCAGATCCCTGATTCTTTCCTCCTCACTGGGTGGGACCTCCCAACTGGGGCCTGCACCACCCCCACTGGTGTTCTCGAACTGATAGAGATTTAAATTTGCTCCGGGAAGGAGTTGTGGAGGTCCTGCCCGGTAAGGAGGAATGGATCAGGAACCTGCTAAAAGCATCTGCCCCACTGGCGGGGGTGGCTGTGGGCCCCGGTTGAGAGGTCCCTCACTTGGCAGGACCCCAACACCTCTATGCCAGGGAGAATTCAAATCTCTGTCAGCCTGAGAACACTGGCGGGGGTGGCTGTGGGCCCCGGTTGAGAGGTCCCTCACTTGGCAGGACCTCAACACCTCTATGCCAGGGAGAATTCAAATCTCTGTCAGCCTGAGAACACTGGCGGGGGTGGCTGGAGCCCCCAGTTGAAAGAACCCTCACTGGGCAGAACCTCGAGACCTCCATGCCAGGGAGAATTCCAATCTCTGTCAGCCTGAGAACACCGGCGGGGGGTGGCTGGAGGCCCCAGCCAAAAAAAATCCTCACTGGGCATGACCTTGAGACCACCATGCCAGGGAGAAAGAATTCAAATCTCTGTCAGCCCGAAAACACTGGCGGGGGTGGCTGCAGGCTGCAGTTGGGAGGTCCAGCCCAATGAGGAGGAATGCATCAGAGACCTTCTTAAAGATGCAATCTGGTCACATTTTGGTAGAGCACCTTGCTTTGCCACCCCTGCCAGTTCTCGGGCTGACAGATTTGAATTCTCCCTGGCATGGAGGTCTTGAGGTCCTGCCCAGTGAGGGACCTCCCCAACCGGGGCCGACAGCCACCCCCGTCAATGTTCTGGGGCTGATAGAGATTTGAATTCTCCCTGGCATGGAGGACTCCAGGTCCCACTCAGCTGGAGGCTCCAGCCACCCCCACCAGTATTCTGGAGCTGACAGAGATTTGAATTCTCCCTGGCATAGAGGTCTCAAGGTCCCATCCAGCTGGGGCCTCCAGCCACCCCCCGCTGGTGTTCTCAGGCTGACAGAGATTGGAATTCTCCCTAGCATGGAGGTCTCGTGGTTCTGCCCAGTGAGGGTTCTTTCAACTGGAGGCTCCAGCCACCCCCGCCAGTGTTCTCAGGCTGACAGAGATTTGAATTCTCCCTGTCGTGGAGGTCTCAATATCTCACCCAGCTGGGGCCTCCAGCCACCCCCGCCAGTGTTCTCAGGCTGACAGAGATTTGAATTCTCCCTGTCGTGGAGGTCTCAATATCTCACCCAGCTGGGGCCTCCAGCCACCCCCGCCAGTGTTCTCAGGCTGACAGAGATTTGAATTCTCCCTGTCGTGGAGGTCTCAATATCTCACCCAGCTGGGGCCTCCAGCCACCCCCGCCAGTGTTCTCAGGCTGACAGAGATTTGAATTCTCCCTGGCATAGAGGTCTCAAGGTCCCATCCAGCTGGGGCCTCCAGCCACCCCCGCCGGTGTTCTCAGGCTGACAGAGATTGGAATCTCCCTGGCATAGAGGTGTTGAGGTCCTGCCAAGTGAGGGACCTCTCAACCGGGGCCCACAGCCACCCCCCCGCCAGTGTTCTGGAGCTGACAGAGATTTGAATTCTCCCTGTCGTGGAGGTCTCAATATCTCACCCAGCTGGGGCCTCCAGCCACCCCCGCCAGTGTTCTCAGGCTGACAGAGATTTGAATTCTCCCTGTCGTGGAGGTCTCAATATCTCACCCAGCTGGGGCCTCCAGCCACCCCCGCCAGTGTTCTCAGGCTGACAGAGATTTGAATTCTCCCTGTTGTGGAGGTCTCAATATCTTACCCAGCTGGGGCCTCCAGCCACCCCCGCCAGTGTTCTCAGGCTGACAGAGATTTGAATTCTCCCTGGCATAGAGGTCTCAAGGTCTCACCCAGCTGGGGCCTCCAGCCACCCCCGCCGGTGTTCTCAGGCTGACAGAGATTGGAATTCTCCCTGGCATAGAGGTGTTGAGGTCCTGCCAAGTGAGGGACCTCTCAACCGGGGCCCACAGCCATCCCTGCCAGTGTTCTTAGGCTGACAGAGATTGGAATTCTCCCTGGCATAGAGGTCTCAAGGTCCCATCCAGCTGGGGCCTCCAGCCACCCCTGCCGGTGTTCTCAGGCTGACAGAGATTGGAATTCTCCCTGGCATAGAGGTGTTGAGGTCCTGCCAAGTGAGGGACCTCTCAACCGGGGCCCACAGCCACCCCCGCCAGTGTTTGGAGCTGACAGAGATTTGACTTCTCCCTGTCGTGGAGGTCTCAATATCTCACCCAGCTGGGGCCTCCAGCCACCCCCGCCAGTGTTCTCAGGCTGACAGAGATTTGAATTCTCCCTGTCGTGGAGGTCTCAATATCTCACCCAGCTGGGGCCTCCAGCCACCCCCGCCAGTGTTCTCAGGCTGACAGAGATTTGAATTCTCCCTGTCGTGGAGGTCTCAATATCTCACCCAGCTGGGGCCTCCAGCCACCCCCGCCAGTGTTCTCAGGCTGACAGAGATTTGAATTCTCCCTGTCGTGGAGGTCTCAATATCTCACCCAGCTGGGGCCTCCAGCCACCCCCGCCAGTGTTCTCAGGCTGACAGAGATTTGAATTCTCCCCTGTCGTAGAGGTCTCAAGGTCTCACCAGCTGGGGCCTCCAGCCACCCCCGCCGGTGTTCTCAGGCTGACAGAGATTGGAATTCTCCCTGGCATAGAGGTGTTGAGGTCCTGCCAAGTGAGGGACCTCTCAACCGGGGCCCACAGCCATCCCTGCCAGTGTTCTTAGGCTGACAGAGATTGGAATTCTCCCTGGCATAGAGGTCTCAAGGTCCCATCCAGCTGGGGCCTCCAGCCACCCCCGCCGGTGTTCTCAGGCTGACAGAGATTGGAATTCTCCCTGGCATAGAGGTGTTGAGGTCCTGCCAAGTGAGGGACCTCTCAACCGGGGCCCACAGCCACCCCCGCCAGTGTTCTGGAGCTGACAGAGATTTGACTTCTCCCTGTCGTGGAGGTCTCAATATCTCACCCAGCTGGGGCCTCCAGCCACCCCCGCCAGTGTTCTCAGGCTGACAGAGATTTGAATTCTCCCTGTCGTGGAGGTCTCAATATCTCACCCAGCTGGGGCCTCCAGCCACCCCCGCCAGTGTTCTCAGGCTGACAGAGATTTGAATTCTCCCTGTTGTGGAGGTCTCAATATCTTACCCAGCTGGGGCCTCCAGCCACCCCCGCCAGTGTTCTCAGGCTGACAGAGATTTGAATTCTCCCTGGCATAGAGGTCTCAAGGTCTCACCAGCTGGGGCCTCCAGCCACCCCCCGCCGGTGTTCTCAGGCTGACAGAGATTGGAATTCTCCCTGGCATAGAGGTGTTGAGGTCCTGCCAAGTGAGGGACCTCTCAACCGGGGCCCACAGCCATCCCTGCCAGTGTTCTTAGGCTGACAGAGATTGGAATTCTCCCTGGCATAGAGGTCTCAAGGTCCCATCCAGCTGGGGCCTCCAGCCACCCCCGCCGGTGTTCTCAGGCTGACAGAGATTGGAATTCTCCCTGGCATAGAGGTGTTGAGGTCCTGCCAAGTGAGGGACCTCTCAACCGGGGGCCCACAGCCACCCCCGCCAGTGTTCTGGAGCTGACAGAGATTTGAATTCTCCCTGTCGTGGAGGTCTCAATATCTCACCCAGCTGGGGCCTCCAGCCACCCCCGCCAGTGTTCTCAGGCTGACAGAGATTTGAATTCTCCCTGTCGTGGAGGTCTCAATATCTCACCCAGCTGGGGCCTCCAGCCACCCCCCGCCAGTGTTCTCAGGCTGACAGAGATTTGAATTCTCCCTGTTGTGGAGGTCTCAATATCTTACCCCAGCTGGGGCCTCCAGCCACCCCCGCCAGTGTTCTCCAGGCTGACAGAGATTTGAATTCTCCCTGGCATAGAGGTCTCAAGGTCTCACCAGCTGGGGCCTCCAGCCACCCCCGCCGGTGTTCTCAGGCTGACAGAGATTGGAATTCTCCCTGGCATAGAGGTGTTGAGGTCCTGCCAAGTGAGGGACCTCTCAACCGGGGGCCCACAGCCATCCCTGCCAGTGTTCTTAGGCTGACAGAGATTGGAATTCTCCCTGGCATAGAGGTCTCAAGGTCCCATCCAGCTGGGGCCTCCAGCCACCCCCGCCGGTGTTCTCAGGCTGACAGAGATTGGAATTCTCCCTGGCATAGAGGTGTTGAGGTCCTGCCAAGTGAGGGACCTCTCAACCGGGGGCCCACAGCCACCCCCGCCAGTGTTCTGGAGCTGACAGAGATTTGACTTCTCCCTGTCGTGGAGGTCTCAATATCTCACCCAGCTGGGGCCTCCCAGCCACCCCCGCCAGTGTTCTCAGGCTACAGAGATTTGAATTCTCCCTGGCATGGAGGTCTCGAGGTTCTGCCCAGTGAGGGTTCTTTCAACTGGGGCCTCCAGCCACCCCCGCCAGTGTTCTCAGGCTACAGAGATTTGAATTCTCCCTGGCATAGAGGTGTTGAGGTCCTGCCAAGTGAGGGACCTCTCAACCGGGGGCCCACAGCCACCCCCGCCAGTGTTCTGGAGCTGACAGAGATTTGACTTCTCCCTGTCGTGGAGGTCTCAATATCTCACCCAGCTGGGGCCTCCAGCCACCCCCGCCAGTGTTCTCAGGCTGACAGAGATTGGAATTCTCCCTGGCATGGAGGTCTCGTGGTTCTGCCCAGTGAGGGTTCTTTCAACTGGGGGCTCCAGCCACCCCCGCGAGTGTTCTCAGGCTGACAGAGATTTGAATTCTCCGTCATGGAGGTCTCAACGTCTCACCCAACTGGGGCCTCCAGCCACCCCCACCGGTGTTCTCAGGCTGGCAGAGATTGGAATTCTCTTTGGCATACAGGTTTTGAGATCATGCCCAGTTAGGGACCTTCCAACTGGGTACTCCAGCCAACCCCACCATTGTTCTTGGGCTGACCGAGATTTGAGTTCTCCCCTGGCATGGAGTTCTCCAGTTCGTGCCCAGTGAGGGTCCTTCCGACCTGGGCCTCCAGCCACCCCCACCACTGTTCTCAGGCTGACAGATTTTATTCTCCTTGGCATGGAGGTCTCAAGGTTCTGCCTAGTCAGGGACCACCCAACTGGCACCTCCAACCACAACTGCCGGTGTTCTCAGGCCCACAGGGATGAGTGTTCTAGGGCAGAGGGGGAGCTGCCATCTTTGCTCTTTGGGAAACTTAGCCATTCCAGTCTGTGGGCTTTGGAGAATCAATACTGATCGGGGCAAAAGGGATCTCCCAGCACAGCACAGCTACTCTACAAAATCTTGGTCAGGCAGATTCTTTTAGCAGGTTCCTGATCCATTCCTTCTTGATTGGCAGGACCTTGACAACTCTATCTGAGGGAGAATGTAAATCTCTGCTAGCTCTAGAATACCAGTAGGGGTGGTTGGAAGCCCCACTTGAAAGGTCTCACCCAGTGAGGAATGGATCAGGGATCTATTTATTTTGAATCTGGCCATGATTTGGTAGAGCAGTTGTGCTGTTCTGGCGATCCCCCTCCACCTTAGTCAGTTTGGACTCTCCAAAGCCCACATACTAGAACAGTGGAGTCACCCAAACAGCAAAGATGGCGGCCCCTACTCCCCCAGGGAACTCATCCCAGGGAGAATCAAATCTCTGTCAGGCTGAGAACACCAGCAGGAGTAGCTGCAGGCCCCAGTTGGGAGGTCTCACCCAGTGAGGAGGAATGGACTGGGGGACCCACTTAAAGAGGCAGTCTGGCCACATTTTGGTAGCGCAGGTGTGCTGTGCTGGGGGGATCCCTTCTGCCCTGAGTTAGTTTGGACTCTCCAAAGCCCACAGGCTGAAATGACTAAGTTGCCCAAAATACAAAGATGGTGGTTTGCCCTGCCCCCTGAAAACTCAGTCTCAGGTAGATAAAACACTGTTGCTGGTGGCTGGCTGGAGTTGTTTTCTTGATTAGTTCCAATGGGAGTATCTGGTTGTTTCAGTTGAAGGTGCTGTATTGACTTGCTCCTTTCATTTCTCTCCTTGAGAGGAATATTTTTAAAGTAAATCATTCTTTAAAACTCTAACAAAATATTTAAACATTAAAAAAGTGTGGAGCTATAGAAATGCCTAATTACATCTTAAGTTTGAGACACGTAGTAGTTTTGTACATTGTCAGTTCCAGAATTTGCATCTTATATGGAAAGGACTTTAGATGTTATTCAGTCTATGTGCCTAAAATATCTTCTTCTATAAAATAAGTTAAATGAAGTACTTTATAGAGTTGTAAATGTTATATGTAAAAATATAGCAGTGAGGAGGCTGTGGGCTGTCCAAGGTGGCCAAGTTGAAGCAGCTAGTATGTGTGGCTCTCACAGAGAGGAACACAAGGGAATTGTAAATACTGCACCTTCAACTGAAACATCCAGGTACTCACATTGGAAATAACCAAGGAAACAACTTGACCCAGGGAGAACGAAGAAAAGCAAGGCAAAACGACAGCCCACCTGGGAACAACACAGACCCAGGGGAACCTCCCTCATCCAGGGAAGCAGTGAATGAATGCGGGACCCTGGAAACCCATCCTTCATCCATGGATCTTTGCAATCCTTGGGTCAGGAGATCTCCCTCATGAACCCACTCTACCAGTGCCTTCAGTCTGACAGAGACATGGAGTCTTGGCATAGCAGCCACTCAGGCACACATGGAGACCTGGGAGCCTTAGTTACTTGGGCTTTCCAGCAAAAGTAACTGCAGCTCTGGCAAAGTGGGAAGTTAGACCCTCATACATACCCCCTGAGTTCAGGGAGCTGAGCCATGGCAGCCTGCAGGCCTCACTTCCACAGCACCTCCTAGGATAAGAGCCACTGGCTTGGAATTCCAGCCAGCCACCAGCAACAGTGGTGAGCCTCCCTGAGACACAGCTCCTGAGAGGAGGGGCAGGCCACCATCTTTGCTGTTTGGGCAACTTAGCTACTTCAGCCTTTGGGGTTTAGAGAGTCTCAGCGGACCAGAGGCAGAGGGATCCACCAGCACAGCACAGGGCTACTCTACCAAAATGTGGTCAGCCTGCTTCTTTAAGAAGGTCCCCAATCCCATTCCTCCTCACTGGGCAGGACCTCCCAAGCAGGGCCTCCACCACCTACTCTGGTGTTCTTGGGCTGACAGAGATTTGAATTCTCCCTGAGATGGAGTGCCCAGAGGGAGGAGTGGGCCACCATCTGATATTTTGACAACTTTTTTTTTTTTTCAGCCTTTGGGCTTTTAAAGAGTCCCAGCTGACCTGGGGTGGATGCAGTCCCCCAGAACAGCACAGCTGCTGTACAAAAGCATGGCCAGACTGCTTCTTTAAGCAGATCCCGGATTCGTTCCTCCTGTTTGGGGCTTCCCAACTGGGGCCTCCAGCCACCCCCTGCTGGTGTTCTCCTACTGACAGAGATTTCAGTTTTTTCTGGGATGGAACTCCCTGACGGAGGGGGAAGGCCACCATCTTTGCTGCTTTTGCAACTTAGCCACTTCAATCATCAGGTTTTGGAGTGTCCAAGGAGAACAGGGGCTGATGTGAACCCCCAGCACAGCACAGCTGCTCTGTGAAAATGTGGCCAGACTGCTTTTTAAAGCGCTTTCCCAATGTCATTCCTCATTGGGTGGAACCTCCCAACTGGGGTCTCCAGCCACCTCCTACAGGTGTGTTTGGGCCAGCAATATGTTCATACCTGCCTAGGGCAAAGCTCTCAGAGAAAGGGGTAGGCTGCCATCGTTGCTGTTTCACAGGCTTCACTGGAAAATCTGAGGCTACTAGAGACTGGAGTGGGCCCTGGGCATACTATAGCAGCCCTACAGAAAGGTGGCCAGACTGTTACCTGGGTTTCCATTCCTATATCTTCTCACTAGGCAAGTCTTGCAGGCCTGGGCCTCTACCCACCCCTCACCAGAGCTGTCAAGCCAGTAGCTACTCAGCCACTCCTTGGACAGAGCCTCCAGGGGCAACTGAAAGTCTCTCTGCCACTGTTTCTGCAGTGGAACTGTCCTTGCTATCCTCAGACTAACGAAGGAGCTAAGACTCTTATCTCCACCTTCAACAAGCTTTGATCGACCCAAGGAAAGGAAGCTAGTCTATCTCCTATAGGTTCTATGCATTCCCCACTGCTCGCAACAGGGAAACCCTGGATAGGTCCCACAGCACAAATTCTCCATCCTGGGATGATTGCACTGAACAGTTGCTGACCTGTATCTCTCTGGGGGTGGAACCCCAAGAAGACAAGCAAAAGACCCTTGGTTACAACCACTACCAATGTCCCTTCCTCTTCTGCCTCAAAGTTGGGGAAGAAATATAAACTCTGCGATTGCCCCAAAGCTGCAGTTGGCATCCTAGGAGTGCCAAGCCATTATCTACAGCCAGCACTCAAGGGGGGAGAAAAGCACATTTTCAGATCATTGAGAGGGGAACATGGCTGCAACTGTGAAGAAACATAGGGGAGCCACATAGCTAAGCAAGAGTCTACCAACTGACCAGTAAGCCCAAGTGCCACCTACTGGATCACATCCAAAAGATTCAGCACCAAAAATTCCTTGCTAATATACTCCCCTTTGAAACCAGAGATGAGACGTCAACTTCAAGTAAAGATTCTACACAAAGACTCGGCCTGGTGAAAACATCCGAAAATAAGTCTATTGACTTTCCTCAATCTACACTGCAATTAAAGGAAAACCCATACATGGAGATGAGAAGAAACCAATGCAAGAACTTACAGTAACTCAAATGGCCTCCATGTCATATGTCCTCCAAACAACCACATCAGTTCTCCAACAAGAGTTCTTAACCTGGCTGAACTTTCTGTAATGACATAAATATAATTCAGAATATGGATAGGAACAAAAATCATCAAGACTTAGGAGAATGGCAAAACCCAATCCAAGGAAAATAAGAATAACAATAAAGTGATACAGGAGCTGAAGGACAAAATAGCTGGTATAATAAAAAGAACCTAACAGATCTGAATGAGTCAATTAACACAATACAAAAATTTCACAATCCAATCACAAGTATTAACAGCAGAATAAACCAAGCTGAGGAATGAATCTCAGAACTTGAAGATTGGTTCTCTAAAATAAGATGGGCAAAAAATAAAAGAACAAGAAGGAATGAACAAAACCTCTAAGCAGTATGGGATTATATAAAGAGGCCAATTCTACAAATCACTGGCATTCCTGAATGGGAGGTGGCGTAATCAAACAACTTGGAAAACATATTTCAGGATATCATCTGTGAAAGCTTCCCTAACCTTGCTAGAGAGGCCAGCAGTCAAATTCAGGAAATACAAAGAACTCCTGCAAGATTCTACACCATCCCCAAGACACCTAATCATCAGAATTGCCAAGGTCAAAATGAGAGAAAGAATGTTAAAGGCAGCTAGAGAGAAAGGACATGTCATCTACAAAGGGAACCCCATAAGACAAACAGCAGACCTCTCAGCTGAAATCCTACAAGCCAGAAGACATTGGGTGACTATATTCAACATTATTAAAGAAAATCTTCAACCAAGAATTTTGTATCCAGCTATACTAAGTTTCCTTAGTAAAGGAGAAATAAGATTATTTATAGGCAAGCAAATTCTGAGGTAATTCATCACTACCACATCTGCCTTACAAGAGATTTTAGGAAGGAGCACTAAATATAGAAAGGAAAGACCACTACAAGTTAATACAAAAACATACTTAAACACACAGATCAAGGACACTGTAAAGCAACCACACAAACAAGCCAACATAATAACCAGCCAACAGCACAATGACAGAATCAAATCTACACAAAAAAATAGTAACCTTGAATGTAAACGGTCTAAATGCCCCCACTTAAAAGGCACAGATTGGCAAGCTAGATTGAAAAAAAAAAGCAAGACTCAATTGTATGCAATCTTAAAGAGACCCATCTTACATGTAATGACACTCATAGTCTCAAAATAAAGGGATGGAGAAAAATCTACCAAGCAAATAGACTGGCAAATTGGATAAAGAGTCAAGACCCATCAGTGCTATATTTAGGAGACCCATCTCATGTGCAAAGACACACATAGGCTCAAAATAAAGGGATGGAGAAATATTTACCAAGCAAATGAAGAGCAAAAAAATCAGGGATTGCAATCCTAGTCTCTGATAAAACAGACTTTAAACCAACAAAGATCAAAAACCACAAAGAAGGGCATTACATAATGGTAAAGGGATCAATGCAACAAGAAAAGCTAACTATCCTAAATATATATGCACCCTATATATAGGAGCACCCAGATACATAAAGCAAGTTCTTAATAACCTACAAAGAGACTTAGACTCCCACAAAATGATAGTGGGAGACTTTAACACTCCACTGTAAATACTGGACAGCTCAACGAGACAGAAAATTAACAAGGATATCCAGGACTTGAACTCAGATCTGGACCAAACAGACCTAATAGACATCTACAGAACTCTCCACCCCAAATCCACAGAATATACATTCTTCTCAGCACCACATTGCACGTACTCTAAAACTGACCACATAATTGGAAGTAAATCACTCCTCAGCAAATGCAAAAGAACAGAAATCATAACATCCAGTCTCTCAGACCACAGTGCAATCAAATTAGAACTCAGGATTAAGAAACTCACTCAGAACCACACAACTACATGGAAATTGAACAACTGACTCCTGAAAGACTACTGGATAAATAATGAAGGCAGAAATAAAGATGTTCTTCAAAACCAATTAAAACGAAGACACAATGTACCAGAATCTCTGGGCCACATTTAAAGCAGTGTCTATAGGGAAATGTATAGCACTAAATGCCCACATGAGAAGTGAGGAAAGATCTAAAATTGACACCCTAATGTCACAAAAGAACTAGAGGAGCAAGATCAAACAAATTCGAAAGCTAGCAGAAGACAAGAAATAACTAAGATCAGAGCAGAGCTAAAGGAGATAGAAACACAAAAAAAACCTTCAAAAAAATAAATCCAGGAGCTGGTTTTTTGAAAAGATCAACAAAATAGACCACTAGCCAGACTAATAAAGAAGAAAACAGAGAAGAGTCAAACAGATGCAATAAAAAATGATAAAGGGGATATCACCACTAATTCCACAGAAATACAAACTACTATCAGAAATTACTACAAACAACTCTATACATATAAACCAGTCAGTCTGGAAAAAATGGATAAATTCCTGGACACTTACACCCTTCCAAGACTAAACCAGGCAGAAGTTGAATCCCTCAATAAACTAATAACAAGGTCGGAAATTGAGGCAGCAATTAATAGCCTATCAACCAAAAAAAGTCCAGGACCAGATGGTTTCACAGCAGAATTCTACCAGAGGTACCAAGAGGAGCTGGTACCATTCCTTCTGAAAGTATTCCATACAATACAAAAAGAGGGACTCTTACCTAACTCATTTTATGAGACCAACATCATCCTGATACCAAAACCTGGCAGAGATCCAACTAAAAAAAAATTTCAGGCCAGTATCCATGATGAACATAGATGCAAAAATCCTCAAAAAATACTGGCAAACCGAATCTAACAGCACATCAAAAAGCTTATTCACCACAATCAAGTTGGCTTCATCCCTGAGGTGCAAGGCTGGCTCAACATATGCAAGTCTATAAATGTAATCCATCACATAAACAGAACTAAAGACAAAAACCACATGATTATCTCAAGAGATGGAGAGAAGGCCTTCGACAAAATTCAACAGCTCTTTATGCTAAAAACTCTCAGTAAACTAGGTATTGATGGAACATATCTCAAAATAGTAACAGCTATTTATGACAAACCCACAGCCAATATCATACTGAATGGGCAAAAACTGGAAGCATTCCCTTTGAAATCTAGGTGCAAGACAAGGATGCCTTCTCTCATCACTCCTATTCAACATAGTATTAGAAGTTCTGGCCAGGGAAGTCAGGCAAGAAAAAGAAATAAAGCGAATTTAATTAAGAAAAGAGGAAGTCAAATTGTCTCTAGTTGCAGATGACATGACTGTATATTTAGAAGACCCCACTGTCTCAGCCCAAAATCCCTGTAAGCTGATAAGCAACTTCAGCAAAGTGTCAGGATACAAAATCAACTGCAAAAATCACCAGCATTCCTGTAAACCAATAACAAACAGCCAAATCATGAGTGAACTCCCATTACAGTTGCTACAAAGAGAATAAAATACCTAGGAATAAACTAACAAGGGATGTGAAGGACCTCTTCAAGGAGAACTACAAACCACTGCTCAGGGACATAAGAGAGGACACAAACAGATGGAAAAACATTCCATGCTCATGGTTAGCAAAAATCAATATTGTGAAAATGGCATACTGCCCAAAGTAATTTATAGATTCAATGCTATCCTCATCAAGCTACCATTGACTTTCTTCACAGAATTGGAAAAAAAAACCTTAAACTTCACATGGAACCAGAAAAGAGCTCGCATAGACAAGACAATCCTAAGCAATAAAAAGAAAAAGAAAAAGAAAAAGAAAAAACTGGAGGCATCACGCTACCTGAATTCTAACTATACTACAAGGCTACAGTAATCAAAACAGAATGGTACTGGTACCAAAACAGAGAGAGAAACCAATGAAACACAAAGCCCTCAGAAGTAACACCACACATCTACAACCATCCGATCTTTGACAAACCTGTCAAAAACAAGCAATGGGGTAAGGATTTCCTATTTAATAAATGGTGTTGGGAAAACTGGCTAGCCATATGCAGAAGCAGAAACTGGATCCCTTCCTTACACCTTATACAAAAATTAACTCCAGATGGATTAAAGATTTAAACATAAGACCTAACACCATAAAAACCTTAGAAGAAAACCTAGGCAATACCATTGAGGACATAGGCATAGGCAAGGATTTCATGACTAAAACACCAAAAGCAATGGCAACAAAAGCCAAAATAGATCAATGGGATCTAATTAAACTTAACAGCTTCTGCACAGCAAAAGAAACTATCATTAGAGTGAACTGGCAACCAACAGAATGGGAAAAAAAATTTTGCAATCTACCCATCTGACAAAAGGCTAATAACCAGAATCTATAAAGAACTTAAATAAATTTACAAGAAAAAAAAATAACCCCATCAAAAAGTGGGCAAAGGGTATGAACAGACACTTTTCAAAGGAAGACATTTATGCAGCCAACAAACATATGAAAAAAGCTTATCATGACTGTCATTAGAGAAATGCAAATAAAAATCACATTGAGATACCATCTCATGCCACTTAGAATGGTGGTCATTAAAAAATCAGGAGAAAACAGATGCAGAAGAGGATGTGGAGAAATAGGAACACTTTTACATTGTTGGTGGGAGTGTAAATTAGTTCGACCATTGTGGAAGACGGTGTGGTGATTCCTCAAAGATCTAGAACTAGAAATACCATTTGACCCAGCAATCCCATTACTGGGTATATACCCAAAGAATTATAAATCATTCTATTATAAAGACACATGCAAATGTATGTTTATTGTAGCATTGTTTACAATAGGAAAGTCTTGAAACCAACCCAAATGTCCATCAATGATAGACTGGATAAAGAAAATGTGGCACACAGACACCATGGAATAGTACACAGCCATAAAAAAGATGAGTTCATGTCTTTTGCAGGGACATGGATGAAGCTGGAAACTATCATTCTCAGCAAACTGACACAAGAACAGGAAACCAAACACTACATGTTCTCACTTATAAGTGGGTGTTGAAGAATGAGAACACATGGGCACAGGGAAGGGAACATCACATACCGGGGTCTGTCGATGTGATGGAAGGGCTAGGGGAGGGACAGCAGGGGTAGGGGGGAATGGGTGGGATAACATTAGGAGAAATACTTAATGTAGATGATGGAGGGATGGATGCAGCAAACCACCATGGCATGTGTATACCTATGTAACCTGCACAATCTGCACGTGTACCCCATAACATTATATATATACACACATATATATGTGTGTGTATATATATATATACATATATATATGTGTGTGTGTGTGTGTGTATATGAGGCAGGAAAAGGCAGAGGTTGTAATCCTAATTTCAGACACAACAGATTTCAAATGAATAATGATTTTTCCAAAATACAAGGGGGGGTGGGTCCAAGATGGCCAACTAGAAGCAGCTGTAGTTGGAGGCTCCCACTGAGAAGAACCACAACAGTGTGCGAATTTTGTACCAGAAACTGACATATCCAGGTTCTGTCATCAGGACTGGCTAGGTGGTTGGCATGACCCATAGAGAGCAAGGAAACGTGGGCTGGTACATTGGCCCACCCAAGAGCCACACAGGGCAAGGGGGAGCCCTCAACCCCAGCCAGCCAAGGGAGGCAGTGAGTGAGCATGCTACCCAGCCTGGGAAACTGCTTTTTCCATGGATTTGTGCAACCTACGGCTCAGAAGATCCCATTCATGAGACCACACCACCAGGGCCTTGGGTCCCAACCACAGAGCCATGCAGATTCTCAACAGCCACTCAGCTGGAGTCTGCCTAAAACTACCAAGTTCTTGGGGTGGGCAGTGGTGGTCATCATCACTGTGGCTACCTGCTGCCTAAACTGTCTTGAGTTCCCTGGGTGAGGGGCAGCAGTCATCACTGTGGCTGCCTGCTGCTTTAAGACAACTGAGCTCCCCAAGAGAGGGGAATTATCATCACTGCAGCTGCCTGCTGCCTGAGGAAACTAAGCTCCCCCAGAGAGGGACAGCAGCCATCACTGCAGCTGCTAGTTGCCTAAGACGCTGAACTCCTGGGGAGGAAGGGCAGCAGTCATCTCTACAGCTCCAGGCCACTGTATTTCCTTTGCTGATGCCAGAAAAACTGGACGGCTTAGTCCCAAGTGGTATTCCCCACAGCGCAGCATGCTGGCTGTGGCAGATCATGTCCAGACTGCCTCTTTAGGCCAACAGTGACCCATTCCTTCTCACTGGGTGGGGCCTCCCTGCAGGAACTTCAGCAACTCCAGCCAGGGGCTTAGGGAAAGAACTCTAATCTCTCTTGGGCTGACCCTCTAGGGGTAGGGGTTGCTGTTGTCTCCCACAGACCAGAAGACAGTCTTTCCCCCCTGCTAGCCCAGAGGAATCCAGGTAGCCCAGACAAGTGGGTTTTCCCCCAGCACAGTGTACCCTCATCACAAAGGTACAACCAAAGTGCTTCATTAAGCAGGTCCAGGATCCTGTGTCCCCCAACTCGGTGAGACTCTCCAATGGGTCACCAGATGCCTTATACAGGAGCACTTCTACTGGCATCATGTGGGTGTCCCTCAAGGACAGACATCCCAGAGGAAGGAGCAGGCACCCACCCACCTATGCTATTCTCCAGCCTTCTCTGGTTGTGTCTCCAGGTGTGGGAGACATCCAGATAAATAGGGCCTGAAGTAAACCCTTAGTGAACTGCAGCAGCCCTACAGAAGAGGTACCTGACTGTTGAAAGAAAAACAGAAAGCAAGAACAACAAAAAAGTCCCCCACAAAAACCTCATCTAAAGGTCAGCAGCCTCAAAGATTGAAACTAGACAAACTCATGAAGATAAAGAATGTGAGAACCCTCAAAAGGCCAGAGTGCCTCATTTCCTTCAAATGATCACAACACCTCTTCAGCAAGGGCAAAGTACTGGACAGAGGCTGAGATGGATGAATTGACAGAAGTAGGCTTCAGAAGGTGGGTAATAACAAACTTTGCTGAGCTAAAGGAGCATGTTCTAACCCAACATATTGGAACAAATCCCAGAACTTAAAGATTGGTTCTCTAAAATAAGACAGACAAAGATAAGAGAATAAAAGGGAATGAACAAAACCTCCAATAAGTATGGGATTATATAAAGAGGCCAATTCTACAAATCACTGGCATTCCTGAAAGGGAGGTGGAGAAATCAACACATTGGGTTGGAACATGCTCCTTTAGCTTAGTGAAGTTTGTTATTACCTTCTGAAACTTACTTCTGTTAGCAAAGAAGCTAAGAACCATGGTAAAAGGTTACAGGAGATGCTAACTAGAATAACCAGTTTAGAGAGGAACATAAATGACATCATGCAGCTGAAAAACACATTATGAGAACTTTGTGATGCAAACACAAGTATCAACAGCTGAATCAATCAAGCAGAAGAAAGATATCAGAGCTTGAAGACTATCTTGCCAAAATAAGGCAGGCAGACCAAGGTTAGAAAAAAAAGAAAAGGAATGAACAAAACCTCCAAGAACTGTGGAACTATGTAAAAGACCAAACCTATGTCTGATTGGAGTACCTGAAAGAGACAAGGAGAATGGAACCAAGTTGGAAAACACTCTTCAGGATATTATCCAGAACTTCCCCAACCTAGCAAGACAGGCCAACATTCAAATTCAAGAAATCCAAAGTACCCCAGTAAGATACTCCATGAGAATATCAACCCCTAAGACACATAATCATCAGATTCTCCAAGATCAAAAGAAAGGAAAAAATGTTAAAGGAAGCCAGAAAGAAAGGGCAGGTCACCTACAAAGGGAAACCCATCAGACTAACGGTGGGCTTCTCAGCAGAAACCCTACAAGCCAGAAGACAGTGAGGGCCAATATTCAACATTCTTAAAAGAATTTTTAACCCAGAATTTCATATCTGGCCAAAACTTCATAAGTGAAGGAAAAATCCTTTTCAGACAAACAAATGCTAAGGGAATTCATCATCACCAGGCCTGCCTTGCAGGACCTCCTGAAGGAAGCACTAAATATGGAAAGGAAAACCTGGTACTAGCCACTGCAAAAACACACTGAAGTACAAAGACCAAAGACACTAAGAAGAAACTGCATCAACTAGTGAGCAAAATAACCAGCTAGCACCATGGTGACAGGATCAAATTCACACATAACAATATTAACCTTAAGTGTAAATATGCTAAATGCTCCAATTAAAAGATACAACCAGCAAATTGGATATAGAGTCAAGACCCATCGGTGTGGTGTATTCAAGGTTCCCATCTCGTGCAAAACACACATAGGCTCAAAGGGATATACAAAAATTTACCAAGCAAATGGAAAACAGAAAAAAGCAGGGGTTGCAATCCTAGTTTCAGAGTATACAGACTTTAGATCAACAAAGATCAAAAAGACAAAGAAGGGCATTACATAATGATAAATGGATCAATTCAACAAGAAGAGCTAACTATCCTAAATATGTATGCACTCAATACAAGAGAACCCAGATTCATAAAACAAATTCTTAGAGACCTACAAAGACACTTAGACTCCCATACAACAATGGTGGGAGACTTTAACACCCCATTTTGAATATTGGATTATCTAGAAAGAAAATTAACAAGAATATTTAGGACTTGGACTCAGCTGTGGATCAAGTGTATCTCATAGATATCTACAGAACTCTCCACCCCAAAACAACAGACCATATATTCTCAGTGGCATATGGCACTTACTCTAAAATAGATTACATAATTGGAAGTAAAACACTCCTCAGCAAATGCAAAAGAACTGAAATCATAACAATCTCTCAGACCACAGTGCAATCAAATTAGAACTCAAGAAACTCACTCAAAACCATACAACTACATGGAAATTGAACAACCCGCCCCTGAATGACTCTTGGGTAAATAATGAAATTAAAGCAGAGATCAAGAAGTTCTTTGAAGCTGGTGAGAACAAAGAGACAATGTACCAGAATCTCTGGGAGGCAGCTAAAGCAGTGTTAAGAGGTAAATTTATAGGACTAAATGCCCATATCAGAAAGCTAGAAAGATCTCAAATCGACACCGTATCATCACAACTAAAAGAACTAGAGAAGCAAGAGCAAACAAATTTAAAAGCTAGCAGAAGAGAAGAAATAACTAAGATCAGAGTGAAACTGAAGGAGCTAGAGACATGAAAAACCCTTTGAAAAAAATCAATAAATCCAGGAGCTGTTTTTTTTTTTTTGAAAAATAATTTAAAAACTAGATAGACTGCTACCTACACTAATAAGAGAGAAGAATCAAATAGACACAATGAAAAATGATAAAGGGAATATCACCACTGACCCCACAGAAATATAAACAACCATCGGAGAATACTGTGAACACCTTTACACACACTAGAAAATCTAGAAGAAATGGATAAATTCCTGGACACATACATTCTCACAAGAATAAACTAGGAAGAAGTCGAATTCCTGAATAGACTAATAACAAATTTTAAAACTGAGGCAGAAATAAAGAACCTACTAACCAAAAAAAAGCCCTGGACCATATGGATTTACAACCAGATTCTACCTGAGGTACAAGGAGGAGCTGATAACATTTCTTCTGAAACAATTGAAAAGGGGGGGACTTCTCCCTAACTCATTTTATCAGGCCAGCATCATCTTGATACCAAAACCTGTCAGAGACACAACAAAAAAGGAAAACTCAGGCCAATATTTCTGATGAACATCAACACAAAAATTCTCAACAAAATACTGGCAAACAAAATCCAGCAGCACGTACAAAAGCTTCTCCACTATAACCAAGTCACCTTCATCCCTGGGATGCATGACTGCTGCAACATATGCAAATCAATAAATGTAATTCATCACATAAACAGAACTAAAAACAAAAGTCACACGATTATCTCAATGTGGAAAAAGGCTTTTGATAAAATTCAACAGTCTTCATGTTAAAAACTCTCCATAAACTAGGTATTGATGGAACATACTTCAAAATAATCAGAGCCATGTATGAGAAACCCACAGCCAATATCATACGGAATGGGCAAAAGTTGGAAGCATTCCTTTTGAGAAATGATACAAGACAAGGATGCCCTCTCTCACTACTCCTATTCAAAATAGTATTGTAAGTTTTGGCCAGGGATATCAGGCAAGAGATATAAATGAAGTGTGTTCAAATAGGAAGAGAGGAAATCAAATTGTCTCTGTTTGCAGAGAACGTGATTCTATATCCAGAAAACCACATTGTCACAGCCAAAAAACGCCTTAAGCTGATAAGAAAGTTCAGCAAACTCTGAGCATACACAATCAATGTACAAAAATCACAAGCATACCTATATACCAACAATAGACAATATTCTTCAATTCCTATACACCAACAATAGACAAGAGAGCCAAATCATTAATGAACTCCCATTCAGAATTGTACAAAGAGAATAAAATACCTAGGAATACAGCTAATGAGTGATGTGAAGGACCTCTTGAAGAACTACAAACCACTGCTCAAGGTAATCAGAGAGGACACAAACAAATGGAAAAATATTCCATGCTCATGGATAGGAAGAATGAATCTCATAAAAAATGGCCATACTTCCAAAAGTAATTTATAGATTCAATGCTATTCCCATTAAACTGCCATTGATATTTCTCACAGAATTAGGAAAAACAGTACTTTAAATTTCACTGGCAACCAAAAAAGAGCCTGAATGGCCAAGACAATTCTAAGCAAAAAGAACAAAGCTGGAGGGATCATGGTATACAACTTCAAACTATACTACAAGGCTACAGTAACAAAAACAGCATAGTACTGATATCAAGACAGACACATAGACCAATGAAGCAGAATAGAGGTAACAGAAATAAGACCACACATCTACAACCATCTGATCTTTGACAAACCTGACAAAAACAAACAATGGAGAAAGGATTCCCTATTAATTAATTATTTTTTGAGATGGAGCCTCACTCTGTCCCCAGGCTGGAGTGCAGTGGCATGATCTCTGCTTACTGCAACTTCTGCCTCCCAGATTCAAGTGATTCTCCTGCCTCAGCCTCTTAAGTAGCTGGGACTACAGGCAGGCACAACAACACCCAGCTAATTTTTGTATTTTTAGTAGAGACAGGGTTTCACCATGTTGCCCAAGATGGTCTCGATCTCCTTATGTCATGGTTTACCTACCTCGGCCTCCCAAAGTGTTGGGATTACAGGTATGAGCCACAATGCTCAGCCAGGATTTCCTATTTAAATGGTGCTGGGAAAAGTGACTAACCCTATGCAGAATACTGGAACTGGACCTCATCCTTACACCTTATGCAAAAATTAACTCAAGATGGATTAAAAAGTTAAAGCCCCAAACCATAAAAAAAAAAACCTAGAACAAAATCTTGGCAATACCATTCAGGACATAGGCATGGGCAAATATTTTATGATAAAATCATCAAAAGCAATTGCAGCAAAGGCAAATATTGACAAATGGGATCTAATTAAACTTAAGCACTTCCGCACAGGGCAAGGAACTATCATCAGAGCGAACAAGCAACCTACAGAATGGGAGGACATTTTTGGAATCTACCCATCTGACAAAGGTCTAATATCCAGAATCTACAAGGAACTTAAACAAAGTTACTAAAAAAGAACAAACAACCCATCATAATGTGGGCAAAGGATATGAATAGACACTTCTCAAAAGAAGACATTTATGTGGCCAACAAACATGAAAAAAAAAAAGCTCAACATCACAGTTTAGAGAAATGCAAATAAAAACCACAATGAGATACCATCTCATGCCAGTCAGAATGGCAATTATTAAAAAGTCAAGAAGTAACAGATGCTGGCGAGGCTGTGGAGAAACAGCAATGCTTTTACACTGTTGGAGGGGAACAAAAATTAGTTCAACCATTGTGGAAGACACTGTGGCGATTCCTGAAGGATCTAGAATCAGAAATGCTATCTGGCCTAGCAATCCCATTACTAGGTTTATACCCAAAGAAATATAAATCATTCTGTTTAAAGATACATGCACATGTATGTTTATTGCAGCACTATTCACAATAGCAAAAATATGGAATCAACCCAAATGCCCATCAATGATAGACTGGATAAAGAAAATGTGATACATATACACCATGGAATGCTATGCAACCATAAAAAGGAACGATATCATTCCTTTGCAGGGACATGGATGAAGCTGGAAGCCATCATCTTCAGCAAATTAACACAGGAACAGAAAACCAAACACCACATATTCTCATAAGTGGGAGCTGAACAATGAGAACACATGGACACAGGGGAGGGGAAGAACACATATTGGAGCCAGTTGGGAAGGCCGGGGGGAGAGCATCAAGATAAATAGCTAATGCATGTGGGGGCTTAATACCTAGGTGATGGATTGATAGGTGCAGCAAACCACCATGGCACATGTTTATGTAACAAATCTGCACATCCTGTACATGTATCCAGGAACTTAACATAAAATTGTTTTTAAGGGGATCCAAGATAAAAATAAGGAACAAATGAGGAAAAAGTCCAGTAAAGCGGAGGGTAGGGGGGGGGGAGGATGTGGGGGGGGGGGGGAAAGGAAAAGGGGGGAGGGAAGGTGGGGGTGTGGAGGAGAAAGAGGTGAATGGAGGAAAGAAAAAGGGGAAAAATAAAAAAAAGAAAAAAGTGAATAAAAGGGATGAAGATAGGGGTTGGGGGGAAGGGGGTAAAGGGGGGGGGGGAGGGAAAGAAAAGTGGATGAGAGAATAGGTGAGAAAGGGGGGAGGGAAAGGAAGAAAAAAAAAAAAAGAAAAAAGAAAAAAAAAAATTGTTTTTAAAAAAGACACGGGTATTACATAATGGCAAAGTCTTCAACAAGAAGACCTAACTATCCTAAATATATTTTCATCCAACAGAGGAGCAGCCAGATTCATAAATCAAATTCTTAGAGACCTAAAAAGTATGTTTCACAGTAGCAGTGGGAGACTTCCACACTTCAATGACAGTAGTAGACAAATCATTGAGGCAAAAAATTAGCAAAGATATTCGGGACATGAACTCAACATTGGATCAAATGGATCTGATAGATCTTTACAGAACTCTTTACTCAAAAACAACAAAATATGCACTCCTCTCATCATATGCCACATACTCTAAAATCAACCACATAATTAGACATAAAGCAATTCTCAGCAAATGCAAAACAACTGAAATCATACCAAACACACACAGGGATCACAGTTCAATAAAAATAGAGGTCAAGTCTAAGAAAATAGCTGAAAATCATGCAATTACATGGAAATTAAACATGCTCCTGAATGACTTTTATAGTAAATAATGAAATTAAGGTAGAAATCAAGAAGTTCTTTGAAAATAATGAGAACAAACTTACAACATACAAGAATCTCTGGACCTAGCTAAGCCAATGTTAGGAGGGAAATTTATAGCAATAAAATCCACATCAAAAAGGAAAACCTGAAATTAGCAACCTAACATCACAAATGGAAAAACTAGAGAAGCAAGACAAGATACTAAAGCTAGAGGAAGACAAGAAATAACCAAAAATTAGAGCTGAACTGAAGGAAATTGAGAGACAAAAGAAACATTCGAGAGATCTACAAATTCAGGAGTAGGTTTCTTGAAAATACTAAGAAAGCCTGCTAGCAGACTAATAAAAAGGATAATTCAAATAAACACAATTAGAAATAACAAAGGGAATGTTACCACTGACCCCGCAGAAATAGAAACAACAGTAAGAAATTACTGCAAACACCTCTATGCACACAAACTAGAAAACTTCAAAGAAATAGATAAATTCGTGGACAAAAACATCCTCCTACACTGAGTCAGGAAGAAATTGATTTGCTGAACAGACCAATAATAAGCTTTGAAATTGAATCAGTGATAAGTAGCCTACCAACCAAAAAAAAAGCCAAGGATGTGATGAATTATCAGCCATATTCTACTAGATGTACAAAGAAGAGCTGGTACCATTCTTACAGGAACTATTTGAAAACATTGAGGAGGAGAAACTCCTCCCCAACTCATTATATGAGGCCAACATTAACTTGATACCAAAATCTGGCAGAGACACACACAGAAAAGAAAACTTCTGGCCAATATCCTTGATGAACATCAGTTCAAAAATCCTCAACAAAATACTGGCAAACCAAATCCAGCAGCATATCAAAAAGTTAGTCCACCATGATCAGGTAGGCTTCATCTCTGGGATCCAAGGTTGCCTCAACATACACAAGTCAATAAATCTGATTCATCACATAAACAGAGCTAGAGACAAAAACCACATGATTATTTCAATATATGCAGAAAAGCCCTTCAATAAAATCCAACACCTCTTCATATTAAAAACTCTCAAAAGTCTGGGTATTGAAGAAACAGCTAAAAACAGGTGTTTTTGTACCAGTATCATACTGTTTTGGTTACTGTAGCCCTGTAGTATAGTTTGAGGTCAGGTAACGTGATGCCTCCAGCTTTGTTCTTTTTGCTGAGGATTGCTTGGCTATTAGGGCTCTTTTTTGGTTCCATATGAATTTTGAAATAGTTTGCTCTAGTTCTGTGATGAATGCCATTGGTTGTTTAATAGGAATAGCTTGCATCTATAAATCACTTTGGGCAGTATAGCCATTTTGATGACATTAATTCTTCCTATCCATGAGCATGAAATGTTTTTCCATTTGTTTGTGTCTTCTCTTATTTCCTTCAGCAGTGTTTTGTAATTCTCCTTGTAGAGATCTTCCATCTCCCTGGTTAGCTGTATTCCTAGGTATTTTATTTTTTCTGTGTGTGGCAATTATGAATGGGATTGTGTTCTTCATTTGATTCTCTGCTTGACTGTTGATGTATAAGAATGCTAGTAATTTTTGCACAGTGATTTTTTTTTTTTTTTTTTTGAGACAGAGTTTTGCTCGTTACCCAGGCTGGAGTGCAATATCATGATCACTGCTCACCGCAACCTCTGCCTCCTGGTTCAAGCAATTCTCCTGTCTCAGCCTCCTAAGTAGCTAGGACTGTGGGCATGCACCACCATGCCCAGCTAATTTTTGTATTTTTAGTAGAGACGGAGTTTCACCATGTTGAACAGGATGGTCTCGATCTCTTAACCCCGTGATCCACCCCCCTTGGCCTCCCAAAGTGCTGGGATTATAGGCGTGAGCCACGGACATTGATTTTTGTATGCCAAGACTTTGCTAAAGTTTATCAGCAGAAGGAGCTTTGGGGCCAAGACTATGGGGTTTTCTAGATATAGAATCATGTCATTGTAAATGGAAACAGTTTGACTTCCTATTTATTCCTCTCTTCCTTCTTCTATTTGAATGTCCTCCAGTTTTGCCCGTTTAGTGAAATGTTAGCTGTGGGTTTGTCATGGCTAGCTCTCATCATTGTGGCACTTCCAACTAGAAGGGCAAGAGTGGCCAGTGTTGTTGTTACCTGAAAGGTAAGTGCAGCCCACAATTAAAGTGCAGTGAAGAAGGAGATATATGCATATGTGTAAGTAAATATAATTGAGATATATTTAGCAGACAGAATAAATAGAGTTGAGTGATTGACCGGATGTGTGGGGAGTCTATATCACTCCCAGGTTTTTGACTTGGGCAACTGAACACTCATGAAGGAAAAATACGATCTAGGAGAGGACTCTATCTGAGGACTCAGGTAGGGCTGAACATCTGCAGTTGAGACTGGTGGAGTGTGGGCTGGGCATGGGATTCACAAATGGAAATGCCATTGGGTCTGCAGCTCAGACATGGGCATGACCAAAATAGAGATAGAGAGGCTCCATGGCTGCTGAGTGTGATTCCCCAGGTGATGATGTCAGCTGAGAAGGGAAGGAGGCCCATGTGAGGACACTGAAGGAGAGGTGAGCAGACAACAAGGAGCCCACAGGAGACAGGAAGGAACAACTAGAGGGAGAAGCCAAGCCAGGCATGTGTGGTAACATATAGGAACTGAAGGAGAGGACATTTCAAGTTGGAGGGGATGCCATACAACAGGACTGTGTTGTGGTTTTTGGCTATGTCCACAAGAAGTCACAACAGGCAAGAAAAAGAAACCAGAACTCACTTATGGAGTTAAGGAGTGAGTCAGAGAGGAGATGGGTAGGGACAGTAAAGTAAGGCCTCTTTTTTAAGGAAGTTTGCCTGAAGCATAGACTAGCTGGACACATGCTGGGTGTGTGGGGTAGAGGGAGGAACAATGGAGGGTAGGAGAGCCTTGAGCCTTCAAGAAGCAGCTCCTAGAATAGAGAAGCTGAGGTTAAAGTTGTGGAAGAGAGTGGGGATAACCGTGAGTGACAGATAATCAGGAGAACAGAAGGAGATCCAGAATCATGACAGAGAGATGACCTTTGCCAAGAGCACAGCCCCCTTTCACTGTCACAGAGCTAGAACAAAAACAATTGGTGTTCAAGAGTTGGCTTGTAGCATAATATTTTAACTATGTCCTTTAAAAAATTTCTCCACAGACACTACCCAAAGCAGTCCTTCACTACAGTGGCAGACAGACCTGAAAATTTTCACCTAAAGCAGCAGAGTGAACTGTAGAGTCAGGTAATTTCCAGAAGGCTTGCTTCGTTACATCGATACTAAAGATTATCCATGAGGCCAGTCTTCTGAGATTTCTGTCATTTCTGTCATGCCAGGTCACCAACCAGTATGAAGGCTAAAAGCAGGCCTCTTTGGGAATTACAGGTGGAAGTGTTGGATATCTGTATTATTCCTAGTCTCGAATCATCCTGATAGTCTTCATTCTGTTATTCATATTGGACTAGGGCAAGGAAATGTGTTCTGGTCAGAGTCAGTGTTTCCCAACAATGTTGATTTATTTGGTCATAAATATTTAAATACATTTTATAAATAGCTCTTCCACACCACATATATAGGGAAAAATAAGGAGTTAACTTGGCCCAGTAGCCCTGTATGTGGGGCTAACACCCTGTGTATCTCACACCAACCCTAAGCTTTGTTTTCTTCCTGTCATTTCGCTCATATTTCTTTCCTATAAACAAGTGCTCATCCTGATTTTCTTTCCATATTTAAGCAGGAACAAAGATCACCACAACTGGCTCCCTTTCAACTATGTTAGATGGCAACTTGCCTTCAGTATGGTGAAACACATCAGTTAAGACTGGGTTTGTGCCTGGCAGGACTTTCTACAAGGACACCCAGTCTCTTTAATAAACATGAGATGCTGTTTCCAGTTCTCTTGCCTGACACAGCATAGGAAGATGCTGAACAGCCACATTGCAATCCACTGGTGAGTGGTGACGTAAGGAGGTTGGAGGGGGAGGAGTGAGGAGGAAGGAACAGGGAAGACTGGGTGATTGTAGGCCTTCTTCATGTGTTCATTGCCTGTGGCATTAGGCCAGCTACTCAAATCTTTGCACTTCTGTAAAGTGAGATGGTCAATCTTGTCTACCACTCTAGAGGATGCCTGCAAGTGTCAAATGGGGTAGTT
The DNA here is from genome assembly GCA_036589455.1 of Ateles fusciceps. Lineage (NCBI taxonomy): Eukaryota > Metazoa > Chordata > Mammalia > Primates > Atelidae > Ateles > Ateles fusciceps. The sequence continues at coordinate 336,012 of JAZHEH010002739.1, read as the reverse complement.
AGGTGGGAGGGCATTTCAAAAAGTTAAAAAATATGACTTTGGAGGCTTGTTATGTTGATGATGATTATAATCCCTGAGAATTCCTTGTATGAAAAAGAGAAAAGATAATTTGTGAAAGAAATAAAAGTCCAGTTACTATTATTTGAAAGTGTCAGTCTGTAGCTGTTTTTTTTTTTTTTTTTTTATAATTTATTTATTTTACTTTAGGTGCATACTATATCTGGCATTTCTTCCCATGTTATACCTCCCCCACCCCCCATTGTCTCTCCCCTACTCCCCCCAACTGTCCCCTGTGTGTGATGTTCCTCTCCCCTGAGTACACGTGTTCTCGTTGTTCAACACCCACCTATGAGTGAGAACATACGGTGCTTGGCTTTCTGTTCTTGGGTCAGTTTGCTGAGAATTATGGTTTCCAGATTCATCCAAGCCCCTACAAAGGACACGAACTCATTGTTTTTTATGGCTGCACAGTATTCCATGGTGTATATGTACCACATTTTCTTTGTCCGGTCTATCATTGATGGGCATTTGGGTTGGTTCCAGGTCTTCGCTATCGTACACAGGGCTGCAATGAACATACATGTGCATGTGTCTTTATAGTAGAACGATTTATAGTTCTTTGGGTATATACCCAATAGTGGGATTGCTGGGTCAAATGGAATTTCTATTTCTAGATCCTTGAGAAATTGCCACACTGTCTTCCACAATGGCTGCACTAATTTACACTCCCACCAACTCTGTAAGAGTGTTCCTATTTCTCCACATCCTCTCCAGCATCTGTTGTCTCCCAATTTTTTAATGATCGCCATTCTAACTGGCATGAGATGATATCTCAGTGTGGTTTTGATTTGCATTTCTCTAATGACCAGTGATATGAGCATTTTTTCATATGTTTGTTAGCCTCATATACATCCTCTTTGAAAAGTGTCTGTTCATATCCTTTGCCCACTTTTGAATGGGGTTGTTTTTTTCTTGTATATCTGTTTTAGTTCTTTGTAGATTCTGGATATTAGCCCTTTGTCAGATGGGTAGATTGCAAAATTTTTTTTGCCAGTCTGTGTCTTTTGATTGGGGCATTTAGGCCATTTACATTCAATGTTAATATTGTTATGTGTGAATTTGATCCTGCTATTTTGTTACTGGCTGGTTTTCTTTCTCATTAGTTGACTCATTTTCTTCATTGCATTTTTGGTCTTTGCCAACTGGTTTGCTTTTGCAGTGACTGGTACTTGTTCCTTTCCATGCTTAGTGTTTCAGGAGCTCTTGTAGGGCAGGTCTGGTGGTGACAAAATCGCTCAATAATTGCTTGTCCATAAAGGATTTTATTTCTCCTTCACTTATGAAGCATAGTTTGGCTGGATATGAGATTCTGGGTTGAAAGTTTTCTTTAAGGATGTTAAATATTGGCCCCCACTCTCTTCTGGCTTGTAGAGTTTCTGCTGAGAGATCTGCTGTTAGTCTGATTGGCTTCCCTCTGTGGGGTGACCTGACCTTTCTCTCTGGCTATCCTTAGCATTTTTTCCTATGTTTCCACCCTGGTGAATCTGACAATTATGTGCCTTGGGATTGCTCTTCTTGAGGAATATCTTTGTGGAGTTCTCGTATTTCTTGAATTTGAAATCTGGACTGCCTTGCTAGGCTTGGGAAGTTCTCCTGGATAATATCCTGGAGTGTGTTTTCCAGCTTGGACTCATTCTCCCCCATCATACTCAGGTACACCAACCAAGCACAGATTAGGTTTTTTCACATAATCCCATATTTCTTGGAGGCTTTGTTCGTTTCTTTTCACTTTTTCTCTTGTATTGCCTTTTCTTTTTACTTCATTGAGTTGATCTTCAATCTCTGATATCCTTTCTTCCCCTTGATCAGTTTGGCTATTAAAACTTGTGTTTGCTTCACGTAGTTCTCGTGCTGTGTTCTTCAACTCCATCAAGTCGTTTATGTTCTTCTCTAAGCTGGTTATTCTAGTTAGCATTTCGTCTAACCTTTTTTCAAGGTTTTTGGTTTCTTTGCATTGAGTTAGAACATGTTCCTTTAGCTCTGAGAAGTTTGTTATTATCCACCTTCTGAATCCTGTTTCCGTCAATTCTTCACACTCCTTCTTGGTCAAGTTGTGATCCTGTGTTGTTGAGGAGTTGTGATCCCTTGAAGGAGAAGAGGTGTTCTGGTCTTTGGTGGTTTCACCTTTTTTGCGCTGGTTTTTTCCCATCTTTGTGGATTTACCTGGCTGTGGTGTCAGAGAGCTGCTTGATGAGGTTGCTTGTCTGCCTGTGGGGGTGCTACTGGGTTTCTAGGGACTCCTTCAGGTTACTAGGGAAGCTTCCTGTGTCTTTTTTATGCTGGGAGATTAGGCCTGCCTCTTCCGCTGACCTGTAGGCACTGCTGGGTTGTTGAGAACACCGTCCAATTGCTACGTAGGCTCCCTGTGTTTCTTGTTAAAACATGTAGCCTGGTCCCAACCCTCTAGTGATGGGTTGGGCCCTTCCTCCACTGGGCTGGATCATTCAGGGTTCCTCTCAGACTGTGGCACTGGCTACGCAACCCACTAGAGTCAGAGCTTCAGCCCTCTGGGGTTTGTGGGGGAGGTTAGGGACTGGCCCAGCCGCACCCGGCAGTCTCCCCCTTTTCAGCTTTCTCTCTCCGGTCATGGGGGAGGGGACACCCAGCTGCTCCTGATTACAGCTCCCCTCTCTCTGGGCGGGGGGGAGGAGACGATAGCTCAGTCTGCAGACTCTTATTCAACTCTGCACTTGTAATTCCCGGCGCTTGACTGGCAAAGATCCCGTTCTGTGTATTGATGAGGCTTTGGGGAAGCGCTGTACCTGGACCGGAGCGCCAGAGGTGGAGCCTCCGACTCGCCTGTCAGATGCACTTTCTGGGTGAAGCAGCACCCCTCCCCGCCTCAGTCTGCCCTGAGTAGGCTTTGCTCACCCTCGGCCCAGACCCATTGAAATGCACCTGGTACCTCAGTTGGAGCTAGGAGATCTCTGGGTTTCTGCGTCTCTTTCACTGCGTGTTGTGCGCTGGAGTTGTGTCTAATCTGCCATCTTGTATCGGTGCCTCTGTAGCTTTTCTTAATGAGAATAGGCAGCTCTCAGTTGCTCGGGGTCGGATTTCCTTGGTGGTGTATCTAATCACAGGAAAGATTATGGTTCCCCTCCAGTCTCTTTCTGGGGAACTTGAGCCCACTTCTCATTTTATTTAATTAAAGGATATATAACTCAAATTAGAATTTACTGTTGTTTACAATGCCATGAAGACATGGCTGGAAGCTATTTTTTGGTTTGTGTAAAATGCTGTTTTTGTGTGCTCATAATGGTTCCAAAAATTGGGTGCTGGCCAAAGGAAGATACTGTTACAGAAGCCAGCAAGAACACCTCTGCTCAATCACACCCTCAGGGGTGTCAGGGACTGACTCTAGTGTGTGCAAATCCAATTTGCCTATCTTCTCAAGTTAGAGTTAATCGGATAATTAACTAAATTATGTGCCAGGCACATAATTTTACGTGTATTATCTCATTTAATCTCAAACAACTCTATGATATAGGTGTTTATTATTATCCCAATTTAGATGAAACATTTAACCTTCAGAGAATTTAAATAAGTTGCACTTGCAAGCTTAGCAGGTGAGGAGTCAAATTTGGAGTAGAATCTAGATCTGTGATCCCCTAGATCTACAATCTTAACCAGTGCCCTGTTCTCTTTGCTCAGAGAGCACCTAGAGAAAATCTATAAACAAATAATCACAAAAACAAGGGATGATGCAATATACATAATGGTAGGATTTTACATTAAGTGGAAGGAAGAAAAAGTCATTATTATTTATTTTTTCTGGGTGAGATGAAAACACTTCTGCAAGAGTATTTCCAATTTCACCAAAGTATGGAAAGATATCTATCCTAATAACAATACCTAGTAATGGTATTTGATTTAATTTTATCCTAGTAAATGATTTGATTCTGCAACAGAACATTTCCTTAGAATTTTGATATGTGGAATTCTGAATAGCTCAATGGTTTTGGTGGAAAATTGACTATTAATATTTTATATACTTGTTTTGATAATTTTGAGGCTAAATAAATCAAATCTGTTCATAACACTAAGTTTTCAAATTCTGAAATCTTTTAGAGTTGTTTGGTTAAAACTGTTCTTTTTTTCCAGTTCGTTAGCTCACTAAATGAGTCAAAATGAAGAAAAAACAAAAATTAATTTTCAGTCCAATATAGAAAGTTATTTATAGTTACATGGTGTTATCTCTTCCTTTAAAAAAATTTCTCCTTTCTTCTTTTCTTTCTCTTTTTGAGGGGATTATAAACACTGCCAGTATTTTTTGCCTAAAGGTTAAATCCTCTTAAACTCTTTTGGAGTCTATAGTAGGTGCCAGATTGTCATAAGAAAATTATGTGAAATACTGGTAAATAAACAAGCAAACCAGAAGTTAGGTTTTCAGAACAGATGCTAGCCAGTAATTCACAGGCATTATCCAGCAACTCGTGGGCATCTACTTGGCCAGCCCCTGACCACTGTAGATGTGAACTTCCCTGGACATTGGGCAATCAAGATGGAGAGAGGCGGAGAAAGCCCTGTTGTCATCACTAATTCCCTTTTTGACCATACATGACAGCATGACCTGCTTGTAAGAAATAACAAGAAATAAATGGTGGTTAGGTGCCTTTACAGGCCCACAGTAGCCCATTCAACAAAGAGCAAAAGTCAAAACTACTTCTGATGGACTTAGCAACATCATAGTTCACCTGTGAGGCAAATCTTTTATTGCTTGCTTTGGGACTGGCTTCGTCTCGTTTTCTATAGGAAAGTAAGCCTACCTGATTTAGAAACAAAATTTTGGAACACAAACCCTTTGTAAGTTGGGAGATCTCTAAACTAAAATATCAAGTGAGACGAAAATCTCCTTGAGAAAGAAATTTCTGGCTGGGCATGGTGGCGGACACCTGTAATTCCAACACTTTGGACGATTGAGGCAGGAAGATTACTTGAAGTCAGGAGTTTGAGACCAGCCTAAGCAACATAGGGGAAACCCTGTGATGTAGTTTGGATATGTGTCCCCACCCAAATCTCATGTTGAATTGTAATCCCCAATGTTATAGGTAGGGTCTGGAAGGAGGAGACCAGATTACGAGGGTAGATTTCTCATGAATGATTTAGTACTATCTCCTTGGTACTCGTGAGAGCAAGTCATCTCTCGCAAGATCTGGTTGTTTAGAAGTGTGTGGTATCTCCCCCCTCACTCTCTTGTTCCTGCTTTCACCATGTGACATGCCTGTTCCCCCTTCACAATCTGCCAGTAATTTGTGGCAGATTATGAGTGTGTGTAACTTATGAGTGCTGATAGGACGAAAGATAGAAAATGATTTTAGATTGAAAGAAAATCATTCTGGAAGCTTCGAGTCTTCCTTTTGTATCCTATGTTGATTGTTTTTCAATATTCCCTGTTTCAGCACTGACTGACTTGGAGTCTCTCTCATGATGACTAACTGCAATATGAGATTCTAGGATGTATACTAGAATAGAAAATGGAAACTAAATAAAAATTGAGGAATTCTGAAACAAGTATGGTCTTTAGATAATAACACTATAACAATAATGATGATTTAATTGTAATAAATGCACCACACTAATATAAAAATGTTAGTAATAGGGAAAGAAGAGTGTGGGGACTTACAGGAACAGCATACTATTTTCACAATGTTTCTGTAAATCTAGAAGTGTTCAAAAATTAAAATTCTATTTAAATAAATTGCAATATATAAGATTAATTAAACCCAAATTGTGGAAAATATAACTTCTGTTATAATGTTCCTTGAAAGTTTCTAAAGACAAGGCTTTTCTATTTTTAGTAGAAATTGCACATATTTTCAAGTTTAACTGTTACTATGTGACAATATTTGCAGTGCTAAAAGCTTAATAACTTATAGATTCATTGTAATGGAAAGTAAAGTATACTGTTGTTTTACTTTTGGAATACTGTATGAAATATGTAATCTTTTTTTTCTTTAAGATAATCTCTCTTACCCTGTAAATTTCTTTGTGTGTATGAGCGCATATGTCTGAGAGAGAGAGACAGAAACAGGGAAAGAGTGAATTTACCAAAAACAAAGATAGGAAGGTTATAGTAACATCTTTTCTTTTATTTCTCAATTCTGAAGTTCCCATTTTCATCCCTGGGAGATTTGTTCTAGGATAAGGTAGCTAAAGGAACAGAGAAAATAAGAGGGAAAGTGGTGACCTGAAGATCAAACACTAAAGAAGGGGCTAATGGATAGCAAAGAAAGTGGAGAGCAAAACATGCAGGTAAATGTGGTCCTAATCAGTGAAGACCCACAGGCTGGAGGGTAAACCCATGCAAGAGTCAAGTTTAATACAGTGAAAATGTAAGTAATATTGGAGACCTACCACAGTGAACCAACACTTGGCACGTTTCTTGTGACAGTGTTTAGACTGCAGAGGTTCTAAAGATTAAGTGATTTTGGAATTGGCATCCCATGTCATTTAAAAAAACAAATGGTAAAGTAAATGTTTTACTTAGATTTCTCTCCCTCCCCACCCACCTTTTCCTTCCACTCTTTTGTTTTCAATGTGGAAGTTTAAAATCCAATCTCACCTTAATTTTTTCTTAAGTATAAGTAATGGGAAAAATTAACTTGGATAGGGGACTCCTCAGTAGACCTCCATAATTATCTGGCTTTTACTACCACTTAGTCATCAGGAATAGCCATGGCTAAGAGAATACCAACTGGGCAAGCCAGTGCATTACAGCAGTGCATCTCATGTTTATTGATTTGTTTAACTTCTGTTTTATGTTATTTTTTTTTTTTCAGCGACAGAATCTCACTGTGTTGACCAGGCTGGTCTTGAACTCTTGGCTCCCAAGCAATCCTTTTGCCTGCATTCCCAAAGTGTCAGATTTACTGAAGAATATTTTATTGTAATTACTTTGTATACTTTATAGGTCAAGAGCTCTGTTTTAAAGATAATATTTATTGAATATACTTTTTAAAACAAAGTTTCATGTTCTAATCATTGCATGATTTCAGTATTAAATGAAACACAGTAATGAAATTTGGGCTGATGTTGTTGATTGTTTTTGTATTCTGATTACAGAACTGTATTTTTAGAGGGCTGAACACAGAGTAAATGCATCCTCAGCTGCTGGTATAGAAACTTGTTTTCCATGAGTGAAACAGCCCATTAAGGATGGTGGGTAGGGACTATGAGTCCAGGAAGTTACACAGTAACCCCAAAGTTTTTACATGGGATCCAGAACAATTTTTTAATGTGATAATGACATTTAGAGGTTCTTGACTGCTGAAGCATATTGCAGAAAATGACTCTTTTGTCCAAACACCATGCTCACCTCCAACACAATGCTTCACTTGGTTTCTTCCCTAAAGAATGTTGTCTGCTTTTCTTTTCAAATTCTTCTCATCCCACAATGCCTAGAAAAAAATCAGCTGTCTTTATTTTCATTTTTATCATCGCTCCTCTACCATATGCTGTATTTTCCACTGGTTACATAAGTAAGCCTAGTCCTCCCCCACAACATTCTTATGCCAATGATGGCGACAATATGCCTTATTTCTTTTGTATCAATTCTTTACTTACTGTAGCTACTCAAATTGTACTAAGATGACTGGTCCAAATCTGCAAACTAATTATGCAGTACCTAGTAGTACAGATTTGAAAACCTTTTATAGCAATCTGATATTGCCACAATATTTTACATTTTACAAAAAATAAGTCTTTCATGCTGGGTAGTTTGAAAAGCACCTCTACAGAGAAAATAGTTGATACTTCACAAAAGCGTATTTGATTTTCCTGAAGGTAGTAAGTAAAGTGGATATTCCATGATATATTATCTTTAACATAAAGGCAATAATTAAAGTAACTAAACAATTAAATAACAGAAATTCAGATCCATGGTAAAAATCAAAGAATATAAACTAAAAATTCCCTAGATATATTTTCTGAACTTGGGTAACTCTTTAACAAAATGTTGACATAAACAAGCACTTCAGCATTAATGGATAAGTATACTTTCATAAAATCTGAAGAAAAATATATTTGACAATTCTTATGCCTACCTCAGAGCTACTTTTTCTGCTAGTACCTCTGACTGAAATGCTTTGTCTCTCAACTCATACTTTTAAATTCTAGCCCCCTTTCAAGACCCAAATGCTCCATTTTTTAGAACATGTTTATTAGTTTATTCTTTCTCTTATTATTATATGATGCCTTAATTCATGACAACTTGTTAATGTGTCATATTTCCCCTTAAGAAGCTTAAGACACAGATCATTATCATTTTGTATATTTTTAATTTTTCCCAGGATAGGTGCTCTATAAATGTTTACTCAGTTAACATCATTAAATAAGGCAACACAATGTCATTTTCACTATTAATAATGACTGCATTAGCAGGGCAAGGACTCTGAAGTATGTGTCTAACAAGCATTAAAAATTGCTAGCCAATGTTAGAACTAGAAATTTTGGAAAAGGTAGTGAGGTCAAGTCACTGATTGACCTTGGCTTTACTTGTACAAGTAACCAGATGGATACACATTAGAACCTCGGAGTCTCAGAGTTTAAAATGGGCCATAGGCGCCACCTAAACTAATAGTCAAACTACAAAAAAAATACCAAGGAACACTTGGAAGATATATTGAGTTGTTAACCTAAAAGTTAAGAGAACTAAGAATCTAAATGGTGGTTGCTTAAGAAAAATACCATCTCACAAGAGAACTCTCCTAACCACTACTGCAAAAGCCATACTTCTGGGGAAAACAGACCCATATGTTTTGTACACAGTCTCAAATAGCTAAAAGTGACTTGGGCTTGATATGTAGTTCTAAATGCTTCTGCAAGATTTCCAATTTAGTTTGAACTTTCAATGTATACCTTAAGCAAGTGACTTGAAGGAAATTTGAATGCTGCATGCCTTCCCCCAGCTCTCCCTCACTGAGGATGGGAACCCAGTCTTCTACAGTGGCACCTGAGATCCCTGGCTGCAGGGCCTTGGTGACATTCCTGTGGAGAAAAGCACTTTAGGGCCAGTCTCTAGATATCTTTTTGTGAGTCTTCTGCTTTTACATGAAGCTTTTGAGAAAACGGAAGGAAAAAAATGTGAGAAGAAATACATTCTCCTTCCAGAAGATAGACCTGTTGTGCAGAGGTGCATACAACTGAGGACAGAGTTCAACATTTTGAATTAAATTTTCACATAGTTTCTGTGACTTCATTTAAGAGACTGTTTACTGAATTCTGTATTTCCAATTTGTGTATCTATTTTCCTGTTCATATAAATTTATAGGAATATGCATGTCAGCTGTGAGAGATGACTTTATTTCTCTGTTGCTCCTATATCCCCCTGCGGCTGTCACAAGGACACCAATATTGCACAGTGACATGAATCTAGACATACTGTACACTTGGCAGAATAATTTTCCAGGTCTAGCCCAGCAGTCTATTCAATAATCTAAAATTGTGATACAGAGAAAAGTAGAAACACATATCAAACACTATAGTCAAGGTACCCAGAGTAAAAATGGAATAATTTTGACTGATGCATGACACATGCAAAGCCACACTGCACGTGTCATGTAGGATCCTTCTCTATAATCTGTGTTTATGGGGTATATCTATGTACGACCTCTATCTCATAGACTTAGACTTAGCCAGAAGGGGGCCAAGATGGCCAACTACAAGCAGTTATGGTGCATGGCTCTCACAGAGAGGAATGAAAGGGATGAGTAAATATAGCACGCTCAACTGAAACATCTAAGTACTCACATTGGGACTGATCAGGAAAACAGCTCCACCCATGGAGAATGGAGAAAAGCAGGGCAGGGTGACAGCCCACCCAGAAGCAACACAGAAACAAGGGAAACCCCCTCCCCCGCCCAGAGAAGTGATGAGTGAATGTGTGACTCTGGAAAACACACTTCTCCCATGGATCTTTGCAACTCTTGTATCAGGAGATCACCTCGTGAACCCACTCCACCAGGGCCTTGGGTCTGACACACACAGCTGCATGAAGTCTTGGCAGAGCAGCTGCTCAGGCAGGCACAGAGACCCAGGAGCCTTACATACTCAGGATCTGACATCCCTGACAAAATGACTGCAACTCAGGCAAGGTGGGACGTCCATATATACCCCTAGGAAGGGAGCTGAATCCAATGGGCTGAGCATTCTCAGCCTGCAGGCCCCACTTCCACAGTACTTCACAAGATAAGATCAACTGGCTTGGAGTTCTAGCCAGCCACTGGCAACAGTGTAGTTAGTGCCTACCTGATATGGGATGGAGCTCCCAGAGGGGAGGGGTGGGCCACCACCTTTGCTGTTTGGATGGCTCAGCTGTTGGAACAGCTGGACTTGGGAGAGTCCAAGCCAACTGGGTGCGAAGGGGATCCCCCAGCACAGCACTACTGCTCTACCAAATTGTGGCCAGACTAGTTCTTTTTTTTTTATTTTTATTTTTATTTTATTTTTTTTATTGCATTTTAGGTTTCGGGGTACATGTGAAGAACATGGAAGATTGTTGCATAGGTACACACATGGCAGTGTGATTTGCTGCCTTCCTCCCCATCACCTATATCTGGCATTTCTCCCCATGCTATCCCCTCCCCAACTCCCCACCCCCCCACTATCCCTCCCCTTTTCCCCAGACAGACCCCAGTGTGTGATACTCCCCCTCCCTGTGTCCATGTGTTCCCATTGTTCAACACCCGCCTATGAGTGAGAACATGCGGTGTTTGATTTTCTGTTCCTGTGTCAGTTTGCTGAGAATGATGGTTTCCAGGTTCATCCATGTCCCTACAAAGGACACGAACGCATCGTTTTTGATGGCTGCATAATATTCCATGGTGTATATGTGCCACATTTTCCCTGTCCAGTCTATCATCGATGGGCATTTGGGTTGGTTCCAGGTCTTTGCTATTGTAAACTGTACTGCAATGAACATTCGTGTGCATGTGTCCTTATAGTAGAACGATTTATAGTCTTTTGGATATATACCCAGTAATGGGATTGCTGGATCAAATGGAATTTCTATTTCTAGGTCCTTGAGGAATCGCCACACCGTCTTCCACAATGGTTGAACTAATTTACACTCCCACCAACAGTGTAAAAGCGTTCCTATTTCTCCACATCCTCTCCAGCATCTGTTGTCTCCAGATTTTTTAATGATCGCCATTCTAACTGGCGTGAGATGGTATCTCAATGTAGTTTTGATTTGCATTTCTCTAATGACCAGTGATGATGAGCATTTTTTCATATGTTTGTTGGCTTCATGTATGTCTTCTTTTGTAAAGTGTCTGTTCATATCCTTCACCCACTTTTGAATGGGCTTGTTTGTTTTTTTCTTGTAAATGTGTTTCAGTTCTTTGTAGATTCTGGTTATCAGCCCTTTGTCAGATGGGTAGACTGCAAAAATTTTTTCCCATTCTGTTGGTTGCCGATTCACTCTAATGACTGTTTCTTTTGCTGTGCAGAAGCTTTGGAGTTTGATTAGGTCCCATTTGTCTATTTTGGCTTTTGTTGCCACTGCTTTTGGTGTTTTGGTCATGAAGTCCTTGCCTACACCTATGTCCTGAATGGTTTTGCCTAGATTTTCTTCTAGGGTTTTTATGGTGTTAGGTCTTATGTTTAAGTCTTTAATCCATCTGCAGTTAATTTTAGTGTAAGGTGTCAGGAAGGGGTCCAGCTTCTGCTTTCTGCACATGACTAGCCAGTTTTCCCAACACCATTTATTAAACAGGGACTCACTTCCACATTGTTTGTTTTTGTCAGGTTTGTCAAAGATCAGGTGGTTGTAGATGTGTTGTGTTGCGTCGGAGGTCTCTGTCCTGTTCCATTGGTCTATATCTCTGTTTTGGTACCAGTACCATGCTGTTTTGATTACTGTAGCTTTGTAGTATAATTTGAAGTCCGGGAGTGTGATGCCTCCAGCTTTGTTCTTTTTGCTTAGAATTGACTTGGCTATGCGGGCTCTCTTTTGGTTCCATATGAAGTTTAAGGTGGTTTTTCCCAGTTCTTCAAAGAAGGTCATTGGTAGCTTGATAGGGATAGCATTGAATCTGTAAATTACTTTGGGCAGTATGGCCATTTTGACAATATTGATTCTTCCTAGCCATGAACATGGAATATTTCTCCATCTGTTTGTGTCCTCTCTTATTTCATTGAGCAGTGGTTTGTAGTTCTCCTTGAAGAGGTCCTTTACGTTCCTTGTTGTATTCCTAGGTATTTTATTCTCTTTGTAGCGATTGTGAATGGCAGTTGGTTCTTGATTTGGCTGTCTTTAAGTCTGTTATTGGTGTATAGGAATGCTTGTGATTTTTGCACATTGATTTTATATCCTGAGACTAGTTCTTTAAGATGGATCCCAATTCATTCTTCCTCATGAGGCAGGACCTCCTGGGGCCACCAGCCACCCCGACCTGTGTTCTATAGCCAACAGAGTTCTAGTTTCTCCCTGGGATGGAGTGCCTGGGGGGTGCAGAGGGGCATCACCTTTGCTATTTGGATGACTCAGCCATTCTACCGTGCAGGTTTAGGAAGGTCCAGATCCCCCAGCACAGCACAGCTGCTCTACTGAGGTGTGGCCAGGCTGTGGCTTTGAGTGGAATCCCGGTCCATTTTTCCTTGTTGGGCAGGACTTCCCAGCTGGTGCCTTCAGCCACCTCCTACAGATGCATTCAGGCCAGCAACAGGTCTGTACCCTGCTGGGATGGAGCACCCAGAGGAAGGGGTGGCCTGCCATCTTTGCTTTTTTGAAGCCTTCACTGGTGATACCTCCAGATAGTGGAAAATCCGAGGCACCTAGGCTCTGGAGCAGACCTCCAGCAACCCCCAGCAGCCCTGTGAAAAAGTGGCCAGACTGTTAAAAACAAAATGAAATAAAAATGAAAAACCCTATTCAAAGGTCAGCAACCTCAAAGACTGAAGGAACATAAGCCCAGAAAATGAGAAAAAAAATCAGTGCAAAAACACTGGAAACTCAAAATGCCAGTGTTCCCTCTTTCCTCCAAATGATCACAACACCTCTCCAGCAAGGGTTTGGAACTGGGCTGAGGCTGAGATGACTGAAATGGCAAAAGCAGACTTCAGAATGTAGATAAACACAAACTTCGCAGAGCTAAAGGCACATATTGTAACCCAACGCAAGAAAGCTAAAAATCATGTTAAAACAATGCAGGAGCTGACAGCTTCTTTTGTGTGAAAGAACATAACTGACCTGATCGAGCTGAAAACAACAACAACTACAACAACATTATAAGAATTTTACAATGCAATCACAAGTATACAGAGAAGAATTAAGCAGAGGAAAGAATCCTAGGGCTTTGAAGACTGTCTTTCTGAAAAAGACAGGCAGAATAGAGAAAAAAGAATTAAAAGGAATGAGCAAAACATCCAAGAAATATGGGATTATGTAAAAAGACCAAATGTATGACTGATTGGTGTACCAGAAGGAGATGCAGAGAATGGAAACAATTGGGAAATCATATTTCAGGATATTATCCAGGAGAACTTCCCCAACCCAGCAAGACAGGCCAAATTCAAATTCAGGAAATCCAGAGAACCCCAATAAGATACTCCACAAGAAGATCATCCCCAAGACATAATCATCAGATTCTCCAAATGAGATTCTCTAAATGAAAGAAAAGATGTTAAGGGTACCCAGACAGAAAGGCCAGGTAACCTACAAATGGAAGTTGATCAGACTAACAGCAGACCACTCAGTGGAAACCCTATAAGCCAGAAGAGATTGGGGGCCAATATTCTACATTCTTAAAGAAAACAAACTCCAAACCAGAATTTCATAACCAACCAAACTAAGCTTCATAAGCAAAGGAGAAATAAGCTCCTTTTCAGACAAGCAAATGCTGAGGAAATTTGTTACCACCAGACCTGCCTTACAAGAGCTCCTAAAGGAAGCACTAAATATGGAAAGGAAGAACCATTACCTGCCACTACAAAAACACACCAAAGTACAAAGACCATGACACTATAAAGCAACCACATAAAACAAATCTGCAAAATAGACAGCTAGCATCATGAGAACAGGATCAAATCCACACACAATACTAACCTTAAATGTAAATGGGATAAATTCCCTAATTAAAAGACAGAGTGCAAGCTGGGTAAAGAACCAAGACTCATTGGTATGCTGTCTTCAAGAGACCCATCTCACATGCAAAGACACAAACAGGCTCAAAATAAAGGGATGGAGGAAAATTTACTAAGCAAAGGGAAAATAATACAGCAGGAGTCGCACTTTTAGTTTCTGAAAAACAGACCTTAAATCAACAAAGATTAAAAAAAGACCAAGAAGGGCATTAAGTAGTGATAAATAGTTCAAGAAGAGCTAACTATCCTAAACATATATGCACCCAACACAGGAGTACTCAGATTCATAAAGCAAGTTCTTAAAGACCTTCAAAGAGACTTAGACTCCCACAGAATAACAGTGGGAGACATTAACACTCTACTGACATTATTAGACACATCATCAAGAAAGAAAATCAACAAAGATATTCAGGACCTGAGCTCAGCTCTGGATCAAATGGACCTGATAGATATCTACAGAACTCTCCACCCAAAAACAACAGAATACACATTCTTCTAATAGCCACATGGCACTTACTCTAAAATTGATCACATAATTGGAAGGAAAACACTCCTCAGCAAATACTAAACAACTGAAAACATAACCAACAGTCTCCTGGAACATAGCACAATCAAATTAATACTCAGTACTAAGAAATTCCCTCAAAACTATACAATGGCATGGAAATTGAACAACCTGTTCCTGAACGACTTTTGGGTAAATAATGAAATTAAGGCAAAAACTAAGTTCTTTGAAACTAAAAAGAACAAAGACATAATGTACCAGAATCTCTGGGACATAGCTGAGGCAGTGTTAAGAGGAAAATTTATATCACTAAATGCCCATATCAAAAAGCTAGAAAAATCTCAAGTTAATAACCTAACATCACAACTAAAGTAACTAAAGAACCAAAAGCAAACAAACCCCAAAACTAGAAGACAAGAATCAACCAAAATAAGAGCTGAACTGAAGGAGACACACACACACACACACACACACACACACACACACACGCACACACACACCATTCAAAAGATCAATGAATCGAGGAGCTGGTTTCTTGAAAAAAATTAATAAAATAAATTGACCACTGGCTAGGCTAATAAGGAAGAAAAGAGAGACGATTCAAATAAACACAATCAGAAATGATGATATTATCACTGACCCCACAGAAATACAACCATCCAAGAATATTATAAACATCTCTATGCTCATAAATTAGAAAATCTAGAAGAAATGGATTAATTACTGGACACATACACCCTCCCAAGACTGAACCATTGAATCCCTGAACAAGAATATTATAAACATCTCTATGCACATAAACTAGAAAATCTAGAAGAAATACATAAATTCCTGGACACATGCACCCTCCAAAGATTGAACCATTGAATCCCTGAACAGACCAATAATGAGTTCTGAAATTGAGGCAGTAATAGCCTACCAGCCAAAAACCAAAAAGCCCAGTACCAGATGGATTCACAGCTTGGTTCTACCAAATGTACAAAGAAGAACTGGTACCATTCCTGCTGAAACCATTCCAGAAAAATTGAAAAGAAGGGACTCCTCCCTAACATTGTATGAGGACAGAATGATCCTGATACCAAAACCTGACAGAGATACAAAAAAAGAAAGAAAAAGAAAAAGAAAGAAACTTCAGGCCAATATCCTTGATGAACATTGATGCAAAAATCCTCAATAAAATATTGGCAAACCAAATCCAGCAGCACATCAAAAAGCTTATCTACAGTGATCAAGTAGGCTTCATCCCTGGGATGCAAGGTTGGTTCAACATAAACAAACCAATAAATGTGATTCATCACATAAACAGAACTAAAACCAAAAGCCACATGATTATCCCAATAGATGCAGAAAAGGCTTTTGATAAAATTCAACAGCCTTCACGTGAAAAACTCTCGATAAACTAAGTATTGAAGGAACATACCTCACAATAATCCGAGCCATGTATGACAAACCCACAGCCAATAGCATACTGAGTGGGCAAAAGCTGGAACCATTCCCCTTGAAAACTGACACAAGGATGCCATCTTTCACCACTCCTATTCAACACAGTATTGAATGTTCTAGCCAGGGCAATCAGGCAAGAGAAAGCAACAAAGGGTATTCAATTAAGAAGAGAGGAAGTCAAACTATGTCTGTTTGCAGATGACACGATGCTTCATCTAGAAAACCCCATCATCTCAGCCCAAAGGCTTCTTATTTATTTATTTGTTTAGAGATGGAGTCTTGCTCTGTTGCCCAGGCTGGAGTGCAGTGGCAAGATCTCAGCTCACTGCAATCTCTGACTCCAGGTTCAAGCGACTCTCCTGCCTTAGCCTCCTAAGTAGCTGAAACTACACATGTGTGCCACCTCACCTGGCTAATTTTTTGTATTTTTAGTACAGACGGGGTTTCACCATTTTAGCAAGGATGTTCTCTATCTCCTGACCTTGTGATCCACCTGTCTTGGACTCCCAAAATGCTGGGATTACAGATGTGAGCCACCGTGCCCAGCCTGAAAAGCTTCTTAAGCTGATAAGCAACTTCAGAAAAGTCTCAAGTTACAAAATTAATGTGCAAAAATTGTTATAGTATTTCTTTTATTTTTTTAATCAAATTTTGTTTTAATTTTTTAATTGCATTTTAGGTTTTGGGGTACATGTGAAGAACATGCAAGATTGTTGCATAGGTACACACGACAGTGTGATTTGCTGCCTTCCTCCCCATCACCTATATCAGGCATTTCTCCCCATGCTATCTCTCCCCAACTCCCCACCCCCCGCTGTCCTTCCCTATTTCCCCCCCCCGACAGACCCCAGTGTGTGATGCTCCCCCTCCCTGTGTCCATGTGTTCTCATTGTTCAACACCCACCTATGAGTGAGAACATGAGGTGTTTGATTTTTTTGTTCTTGGGTCAGTTTACTGAGAATGGTGGTTTCCAGGTTCATCCATGTCCCTACAAAGGACACAGACTCATCGTTTTTGATGGCTGCATAGTATTCCATGGTGTATATGTGCCACATTTTCCCTGTCCAGTCTATCATCAATGGGCATTTGAGTTGATTCCAGGTCTTTGCCATTGTAAATAGTGCTGAAATGAACATTCATGTGTATGTGTCCTTATAGTAGAACGATTTATATAATCCTTTGGATATATACCCAGTAATGGGATTGCTGGGTCAAATGGAATTTCTATTTCTAGGTCCTTGAAGAATCGCCACAATGTCTTCCACAATGGTTGAACTAATTTACACTCCCACCAACAGTGTAAAAGTATTCCTATTTCTCCACATCCTCTCCAGCATCTGTTGTCTCCAGATTTTTTAATGATCGATCACCATTCTAACTGGCGTGAGATGGTATTTCAATATAGTTTTGATTTGCATTTCTCTAATGATCAGTGATGATGAGCATTTTTTCACATTTGTTGGCCTCATGTATGTCTTCTTTTGTAAAGTGTCTGTTCATATCCTTCGCCCACTTTTGAATGGGCCTGTTTGTTTTTTTCTTGTAAATCTGTTTTAGTTCTTTGTAGATTCTGGATATCAGCCCTTTGTCAGATGGGTAGACTGCAAAAATTTTTTCCCATTTTGTTGGTTGCCGATTCACTCTAATGATTGTTTCTTTTGCTGTGCAGAAGCTGTGGAGTTTGATTAGGTCTCATTCGTCTATTTTGGCTTTTGTTGCCACTGCTTTTGGTGTTTTGGTCATGAAGTTCTTGCCTACGCCTATGTCCTGAATGATTTTGCCTAGATTTTCTTCTAGGGTTTTTGTGGTGTTAGGTCTTATGTTTAAGTCTTTAATCCATCTGGAGTTAATTTTAGTGTAAGGTGTCAGGAAGGGGTCCAGTTTCTGCTTTGTGCACATGGCTAGCCAGTTTTCCCAACACCATTTATTAAACAGGGGAATCCTTTCCCCATTGCTTGTTTTTGTCAGCTTTGTCAAGATCAGATGGTTGTAGATGTGTTGTGTTGCCTCGGAGGCCTCTGTTCTGTTCCATTGGTCTATATCTCTGTTTTGGTACCAGTACCATGCTGTTTTGATTACTGTAGGCTTGTAGCATAGTTTGAAGTCCAGTAGTGTGATGTCTCCTGCTTTGTTCTTTTTGCTTAGAATTGACTTGGCTATGTGGGCTCTCTTTTGGTTCCATATGAAGTTTGAGGTGGTTTTTTCCAGTTCTGTGAAGAAGGTCATTGGTAGCTTGATGGGGATAGTGTTGAATCTGTAAATTACTTTGGGCAGTATGGCCATTTTCAAGATATTGATTCTTCCTAACCATGAACATGGAATGTTTCTCCATCTGCTTGTGTCCTCTCTTATTTCGTTGAGCAGTGGTTTGTAGTTCTCCTTGAAGACGTCCTTTACATTCCTTGTTAGTTGTATTCCTAGGTATTTTATTCTTGTTGTAGCAGTTGTAAATGGCAGTTCGTTCTTGATTTGGCTCTCTTTAAGTCTGCTATTGGTGTATAGGAATGCTTGTGATTTTTGCACATTGATTTTGTATCCTGAGACTTTGCTGAAGTTGCTTATCAGTTTCAGGAGATTTGGGGCTGAGACAATGGGGTCTTCTAGATATACAATCATGTTGTCTGCAAATAGAGACAATTTGACTTTCTCCTTTCTATTTGAATACCCCTTATTTCTTTTTCTTGCCTGATTGCTCTGGCTAGAACTTCCAGTACTATATTGAATAGGAGTTGTGAGAGAGGACATCCTTGTCTAGTGCCAGATTTCAAAGGGAATGCTTCCAGATTTTGCTCATTCAGTATGATATTGGCTGTTGGTTTGTCATAAATAGCTTTTATTATTTTGAGATATGTCCGTCAATACCTAGTTTATTGAGGGTTTTTAGCATAAAGAGCTGTTGAATTTTGTCAAAGGCCTTCTCTGCGTCAATTGAGATAATCATGTGGGTTTTGTCTTTGGTTCCGTTTATGTGGTGAATTATGTTTATAGACTTGCGTATGTTGAACCAGCCTTGCATCCCCGGGATGAATCCTACTTGATCATGGTGGATAAGCTTTTTGATGTGCTGTTGCAATCGGTTTGCCAGTATTTTATTGAAGATTTTTACATCTGTGTTCATCATGGATATTGGCCTGAAGTTCTTTTCCTGCTGAGTCTCTGCCGGGTTTTGGTATCAGGATGATGTTGGTCTCATAAAATGATTTGGGAAGGATTCCCTCTTTTGGATTGTTTGGAATAGTTTCAGAAGGAATGGTACCAGCTCCTCTTTGTATGTCTGGTAGAATTTGGCTGTGAACCCATCTGGACCTGGGCTTTTTTGGGTGGTAGGCTCTTAATTGCTGCCTCAACTTCAGACCTCGTTATTGGTCTATTCAGGGTTTTGACTTCTTCCTGGTTTAGGTTTGGGAGGATGTAAGTGTCCAGGAATTTATCCATTTCTTCCAGGTTAACTAGTTTATGTGCATAGAGTTGTTTGTAATAATCTCTGATGATGGTTTGTATTTCTGTGGAATCCGTGGTGATATCCCCTTTATCGTTTTTTATTGCATCTATTTGATTATTCTCTCTTTTCTTTTTTATTAATCTGGCTAGTGGTCTGTCTATTTTGTTGATATTTTCTCTGGATTTATTGATTTTTTGAAGGTTTATTTGTGTCTCTATCTCCTTCAGTTCTGCTCTGATCTTAATTATTTCTTGTCTTCTGCTAGGTTTTGAGTTTTTTTGGTCTTGCTCCTCTAGCTCTTTCAATTTTGATGACCGGGTGTCAATTTTGGATCTTTCCTTGCTTCTCATGTGGGCATTTATTGCTATGTATTTTCCTCTAGAATACTCTTCAGGATATTATCCAGGAAAACTTCCCCAACCTAGCAAGGCAGGCCAATATTCAAGTCCAGGAAATACAGAGAATACCACAAAGATATTCCTCAAGAAGAGCAACCCCAAGACACATAATCATCACATTCACCAGGGTTGAAATGAAGGAAAAAATGCTAAGGGCAACCAGAGAGAAAGGTTGGGTTACCCACAAAGGGAAGCCCATCAGACTCACAGCAGATCTCTCAGCAGAAACCCTGCAAGCCAGAAGAGAGTGGGGGCCAATATTCCACACCCTTAAAGAAAAGAACTTTCAACCCAGAATTTCATATCCAGCCAAACTAAGTTTCATAAGTGAAGGAAAAATAAAATTCTTTACGAACAAGCAAGTGCTCAGAGATTTCATCACCACCAGGCCTGCTTTACAAGAGCTCCTGAAAGAGGCACTAAACATAGAAAGGAACAACCAGTACCAGCCACTACAAAAACATACCAAATGGTAAAGAGCATCAACACAATGAAGAAACTGCATCAACTGACAGGCAAAACAGCCAGCTAGCATCAAAATGACAGGATCAAATTCACACATAACAATATTAACCCTAAATGTAAATGGGCTAAATGCCCCAATCAAAAGACACAGACTGGCAAATTGGATAAAAAGCCAAAACCCATCTGTGTGCTGTATCCAGGAAACCCATCTCACATGCAAGGATACACAAAGGCTCAAAATAAAGGAATGGAGGAATATTTACCAAACAAATGGGGAGCAAAAAAAAAGCAGGAGTTGCAATTCTCATCTCAGATAAAATAGACTTTAAACCAACAAAGATCAAAAGAGACAAAGAAGGACATTACATAATGGTAAAAGGATCAATGCAACAAGAGAGCTAATGATCCTAAATATATACGCACCCAATACAGGAGCACCCAGATACATAAAGCAAGTTCTTAACAACTTACAAAGAGACTAGGACTCCCACACAATAATAGCGGGAGACTTTAACACCCCACTGTCAATATTAGACAGATCAATGAGACAGAAAATTAACAAGGATATCCAGGACTTGAACTCAGACCTGGACC
Source organism: Ateles fusciceps (assembly GCA_036589455.1). Lineage (NCBI taxonomy): Eukaryota > Metazoa > Chordata > Mammalia > Primates > Atelidae > Ateles > Ateles fusciceps. Next base: position 315,022 of record JAZHEH010002739.1, on the reverse strand, counting down.
AAGCAAACCTAATAGACATTTACAGAACTCTCCACCCCAAATCTACAGAATATACATTCTTCTCAGCACCACATCACACCTACTCTGAAATTGACCACATAATTGGAAGTAAATCACTCCTCAGCAAATGCAAAAGAATAGAAATCATAACAAACAGTCTCTTAGACCACAGTGCAAGCAAGTTAGAGCTCAGAATTGATAAACTAACTCAGAACCACACAGCTTCATGGAAACTGAACAACTGGCTCTTGAATGTTGACTGGATAAACAATGAAATGAAGGCAGAAATAAAGATGTTCTTCAAAACCAACGAGAATGAAGACACAACATACCAGAATCTCTGGGACACATTTAAAGCAGTGTCTAGAGGATTCCCTGTTTAATAAATGGTGTTGGAAAAACTGGCTAGCCATGAGCAGAAAGCAGAAGCTGGATCTCTTTCTGACACCTTACACTACAATTAACTCCAGATGGATTAAAGACTTAAACATAAGACCTAACACCATAAAAACCCTAAAAGAAAACCTAGGCAATACCATTCAGGACATAGGCATAGGCAAGGACTTCATGACTAAAACACCAAAAGCATTGGCAACAAAAGCCAAAATAGGCAAATGGGATCTAATTAAACTCCAGAGCTTCTGTACAGTAAAAAGAAACAATCATTAGAGTGAACTGGCAACCAACAGAATGGGAAAAAAATTTTTGCGACTCTACCCATCTGACAAAGGGCTAAATCCAGAATCTACAAAGAACTAAAACAGATTTACAAGAAAAAAACAAACAAACCCATTCAAAAGTGGGCAAAGGATATCAACAGGCACTTTACAAAAGAAGACATATATGAGGCCAACAAACATGAAAAAAATACTCATCATCACTGGTCATTAGAGAAATGCAAATCAATACCACATTCAGATACCATCTCACACCAGTTAGAATGGCGATCATTAAAATCCTGGAGACAACAGATGCTGGAGAGGATGTGGAGAAATAGGAACACTTTTACACTGTTGGTGGGAGTGTAAATTAGTTCAGTCATTGCGGAAGACAGTGTGGTGCTTCCTCAAGGATCTGGAAATAGAAATTCCATTTGACCCAGCAATCCCATTACTGGGTATATACCCAAAGGATTATAAATCTTTCTATTATAAAGACACATGCACTCGTATGTTCGTTGTGGCACTGTTTTCAGTAGCAAATACCTGGAACCAATCCAAATGCCCATCAATGATAGACTGGACAAGGAAAATGTGGCACATATACACCATGGAATACTATGCAGCCATAAAAAACGATGAGTACATGTCCTTTGTAGGGACATGGATGAATCTGGAAACCATCATTCTCAGCAAACTGACACAAGAACAGAAAATCAACCATTGCATGTTCTCACTCATAGGTGGGTGTTGAACAATGAAAACACACGGACACAGGAAGGGGGGCATCACACACTGGGGTCTGTTGAGGGGTGGCGAGGGGAGGGACAGTGGGGGCTGGGGTTGTTGGGGGAGAGATAACATGGGGAGAAATGGCAGATACAGGTGATGGGGGGGATGGAGGCAGCAAACCACCTTGCTATGTATGTACCTATGCAACAATCCTGCATGATCTGCATGTACCCTAGAACCTAAAGTACAATTATTAAAAATCCACTCAAGATAAATTAAAGACTTAAATGTAAAACTCCAAACTATAAGAACCCTAGAAGAAAGTCTACACAATATCATTCAGAACATTGACATGGGCAAAGATTTCATGACAAAGATACCAAAAGTAATTGCAATGAAAGCCAAAATTGACAAATGGGATCTAATCAAACTAAAGAGCTTTTGCACAGCAAAAGAAACTATCAATAGAGTAAACAGACAACTTAAAGAATGGGAGAAAATTTTTGCAAACTATACATCTAACAAAGGTCTAATATTCAGCATCTATAAGGAACTTAAACAAATTTACAAGAAAAGAACAACCCCATTAAAAAGTGGCAAAGGACATGAAAGTGTCTACTTTTTAAAAGTGTCTACTTTTCAAAATAAGACATACATGCAGCCAACAATCATATGAAAAAAAAGCTCAAAATCACTGATCATTAGAGAAATGCAAATTAAAAACCACAATGAGATACCGTCTCACACCAGTCAGAATGATAATTATTAAAAAGTCCAAAAATAACAGATGCTGGCAAGGTTATGGAGAAAAAGAAATGCTTTTACACTGTTGGTGGGAGTATAAATTAGTTCAACCATTGTGGAAAACTGTGGTGATTCCTCGAAGACCTAGAGACATAAATAACATTCAACCCAGTCATCTCATTACTGAATATATAACCAAAGGAATATAAAATATTCTATTATACAGATGCATGCATATGTTCATTGCAGCACTATTTACAATAATACAAACATGGAATCAGTGGAAATGCCCATTAATGATAGACTGTATAAAGAAAACGTAGGACATATACACCACAAAATACAATGCAGTTATAAAAAAAAAACAAAAACAAAATAAGATCATGACTTTTGCAGGGACGTGGATGGCGCTGGAGGCCGCTACCCTTAGCAAACTATTGCAGGAATACAAATCCAAATATTATACCACATGTTCTTACTTATAAGTGGGAGCTAAATGATGAGAACACATGGACACATAGGAGGGAAAAATGCACACTGGGGCCTACCAGAGGATGGAGGGTGGGAACAGGGAGAGCATCAGGAAAAATAACTAAAGGATACTAGTTTTAATACCTGGGTGATGAAATAATATGTACAACAAACTCCCATGACACAAATTTACCTATGTAACAAACCTGCACACTTACCCCTGAATTTAAAATAAAAGTTCAAAAAAAAAGTATTTCAAGGAAAATATGTTCTTACTGAATAAAGAATAATTTTGTGAAAAAAAAGAGGCTCAACTGAGGGTGACAGAAGAGCTCCCAAATAACAGCCACCTAAACAAGTTAGTATACTTCTCGCTCACACAAAATTATAGGCGTGGCCCTCCTGGTTTGGTGTGGCAGCTCTGCTTCATGAATCCACACTCCCCCAGCTTTAGTTAGGGCGCATCTCATTTACCAATAGTCACATAGAGCTTCTGGAGCTTCAGGAAACACAAGTGCATCTAAGCTGTAGTAATGAAATAGGAGTAGAAAGAACAAAAGATAGTCTCCTATAAGGAAAGACCCTGGAAGTCACAGGCAAATAATCATGCCTTTATCTCACTTTCCCAAATTTAGTTCCATGGTCCCATTGACCTGCAAGGGAAGCTAAAAAATGCAGTCTTTATATGGATGATAATGTTAGCTGGCTATGTGGAGTTCTAAGGAAAAATGGAAGAATTAATATTAAAAAGAAACTAGGGGCCAATATTCAACAACCTTAAAGAAAAGAACTTTCAACCCAGAATTTCATATACAGCCAAACTAGGTTTCATAAGTGAAGGAAAAATAAAATTTTTTATGAACAAGCAAGTACTCAGAGATTTCATTACCACCAGGCCTGCTTTACAAGAGCTTCTGAAAGAGGCACTATATACAGAAAGGAACAACCAGTATCAGCCATTCCAAAAAACCCATTAGTAAGCTGCATCCAGACCCATCTCACATGCAAGGATATACAGAGACTCAAAACAAAGGGATGGAGGAAGATTTGCCAACCAAATGGAGAGAAAAAAAAAAAAGCAGGAGTTGCAATTCTCATCTCTGATAAAATAGACTTTAAAGTAATAGAAACCAAAAGAGATAAGAAGGACATTGTATAATGGTAGAGGGATCAATGTAATGGGAAGAGCTAACGATCCTAAGTCTATGCGCACCCAATATAGGAGCACCCACATACATAGGGCAACTTCTTGGTGACTTACAAAGAGACTTGGACTCCCACACAATAATAGTGGGAAACTTTAACATTACATTGTCAATATTGGACAGATTAATGAGACAGAAGGTTAACAAGGATACCCAGGACTTGAACTTAGACCTCGAACAAGTAAACTTAATAAACATTTACAGAACTCTCTACTCCAAATCCACAAAACATACATTTTTTTTCAGTAACACATCACATTATTCTAAAAATGATCACATGGTTAGGAGTAAATCACTCCCCCAGCAATTGCATAGCATTTCATAGGTTTAAATGAAATATTGGTTGGCTGTTTGTTTGTTATTTTCCTCCCTTATTCCTTCCTGTCTCCATTGTATAACACAATTATTAGTATAAAAGAGCTTTTTAATATCCATTTCTAGACTGCATTCTAGCCTGGGCAATAGAGCAACATTCCCATTCTCTCTCCCTCTTTTTCTTCTTCTTTTTCTCTTTCTTTCATTCTTTTTTCTTCCTTCTTTCTCTTTTTCTTTTCTTTCTTAAAAAAAACCAAAAAAAAAAACTGATTGGAACATTTCAAAAGACCTGTCTTTAAGTTCATTGATTCTTTCTTCTGCTTAATCTAGTATGCCGTTGAAGTTCTTTATCAAAAAAAAAAAAGAAAAGAAAAGAAACTAGGATTCTTTGACACACATAATACTCATTCTATAATAGTAATAATTCCTTTTTAAGGAACTCTTATATTAACAAGAAAAAATGGGAAATGCAGACCCTGAACATAATATGAATAGGTAATTCAAAGTAGGGAAAACTTTAATGGATTAGAAATATGTGAAGAGCAACTCGGAAAAATAGTGACCTAATAAGTGACTAAAAATAACATTTTATATCTGTTTATTAATTTTAGAAATTTGGATTATGCCAAAAATTAGTGAAAATGTGAGAATATGGGCATGTTCATATTTTATTTCAAGGATGCAGACTCATTTGGAGATTTTTTTCTTGGTACTTAGGGAAAATTATTATGTGTGTACTTTATGTCCTGACCATCACATCCTGGGTATATTCCCCTGATTAGCAGTCACAGAAGTCTATCAGAGGACATTTTTCAAAGATCTTATTTGCAAAATTTTATTCTACTGCTAATTGTACTGAATTTAGATGCACATTTTATGCATAAGATACGGAACAGCTATTATAAACAAATTCATGATGTAGTATGTACATATGAACTATATATTCCACATGAAATATATGCTTGTGTACATATTTGCACAATATATACTCATGAAGCACTATTGGCAGGCTTAAAATGATGTGCAAATACATTAAGGATATTCTAAGAAGCAGATGGCTATCTATAAATAACTAACTTACATATATTTAAAAGGTACATACACATGGCTGGGTATTGTGGCTCACGCGTGTAATCTCAGCACTTTGGGTGGCCCAGGATGGGGTATCACTTGAATCCAGGATTTTCATATGACTCTGGACAGCATGGTGAAACCCCATCTCTACTAAAAATAGAAAAATTAGTCAGGTGTGATTGCCCTTGCCTGTACTCCCAGCTACTTTGGGGGCTGAGGTGAGAGGATCACTTGAGCCTGGGAAGTCGAGGCTGCAGTGAACTGAGATTGTGCCACTACATTCCAGCCTGCGTGACAAAGTGAGACGAGCCTGTCTCAAAAATAAAAATAAAAGATACATACACAAAGCACAGCATTATATCATTTTTAGAGATATCTCCAAGGAAATATATCAAGCACACAAGAAAAATTAGGAAATTCAAGTGAAGGTAAAAAAAATGGTGGAAAATAAAGTACAAAAAAAGGGAGGTGATTTCCAATGACACACTGAGATGTTTAACTCAGTTCAGTGCACTATTTCTTCCACTCTTACACTTAACAGGATAAAAAGCCATTCCTAGCACTTCACTGTTACAAACTCTTCAAAATGGGATTCTTGTCCTTTGATTATTTTAGGTTGACAAATTTATACCAAAAGAGTGGGCTTTGTAAATCAGTGTCTTTATGATAGGTTTCCCTAAATAGCATGTCTTTAAAATATTAAATAGTATCCCTTGTTTGTCTTTTCTTTTCCACAAGCAGATGAAACTTCCTCCTCAACAAGCAGATGGAAGAACTTGTGCAGTGTTACTTCAGGGAAGTGAAATGGCACAGTAGAAGTAGAATGGACCTGCACATTTAAAAAAATGTTTTGTTTTGGATCTTGGAGAGCCCAAGGGGCTAGCAAAGGAGAGGAAGGGGATGGAGTGTGAGGTTGGTAAAAGTGGCAGAAGCTGGCCCGGCATCCTAGAGGAGCAGGAAGAGAGTGCATGTTCTACCTTCCACTCTTCCCCCACTATTCCACAGGGTCTGGTGGAGAAGAGCAAAGGGGTCTCTGGTTCCCAGGAGAGGGCCTGGACCAGACTTTTTGATGGAGACAGCTGGGTGGTGAGTGTCCAGGCAGACAGGACTGAGGCTTGCCTTACAGAAGATTTTCATCATTCAAGTGAGGTGCAGAAGCAGCAGCGAACCAGCACTTCTGAAGGGAACACCCGAGCACAGCTCATTCTTTCCTAATGAGGCTTTGCTCCTGAGGAGTCCTTGCTATTAATAATTCTCTTTCTGCCAAAGAAAACGGTTCCTGCATATTTACTGTGAAGGCACATGATGACCCTACAGCACTCCCAGGAATCATTAAAATCTGTAGTAAAGATCCAGAGCAGAGGTGGTGGGTTGCTGAGTGACTGCTGACAGAGGCAAGATCGGTAGGGTCCTTGCAGAGACCAGGGTCTTGCTATTCTCCAATGAGGAGGAGGGAGATTCCAAATAAATGGTCGCTATCACCCAGACCTCTTCCCCCACAATGCTCATGCAGAGGGAATGAGGCAGAAGAACCACTACCTGCCCAGCCACTTACCTCTGATACTTGGTTTTATCCTGTGTGTCCCACTCCAGCACTGACCATTAACCTCCAGGTGCTCTAGGATACAGCAGAGAGAGTTGGCTGGCTATACTGGGGAGAATTGGGATGCCAAAAGCCTATGGAACCAGGTGACCTCAGCATCAGGTGGCCTTCCATTCAATTCCTATCTGGTCTCTACTTCTATGAGATTTTAAGAACAGAAAACACAAGGCTTTTTGTAGGGCCACACACAACACAAGGCTTTTTGTAAGGCCACACACTCCTCAGCCTAGCCTTTGAATGCAAAGGCCAGCTGAGAAGCTAACAGTGCTCCTGACCGAGGCCAGATGCCCAGCTTGGGGCCTTAAGGCTCTCTGTAGCTTCCTGGCTTGTGCATGTGCCATTCACATCTGCCACGATAGCCCCGTATCACCACACAAGCCAGGCATTATCCATCCACCTGGGTGGCAGTGTCAAAGAGACTTACTCTGACTTGCTTTTCCTCACCTGCCATCTATTTTGGAGTCTAAAAGGCCAGAACCCTGCTTTCTATGTTTTATACAGATGGAAGAAGCCTCATACACTTGGCTCCCAAAACACCTCCCTACACTTAGATGTTCTTTAGGCCTGCCCTGTAGGGTTCTCTAGATCCAGATGAAAAGACCACAAGTTTACTCAGGACTAGGTGACTTCATTGTCGGAGGCCATTTTCCTGGCTCCTGAAAGTTATAAATGGTACTCAGTGCAGGCCTTCCCCAGCCTCACTGTCCCTCCAGCATTTGGTCATCTTACTTCAGCCATGTTTACACTGCCCATCCTGAAGGCTCAGACTTCACCTTTCTTTCTCTCTGTGGAAAGCCTCTTCTCTACCCACTTGAACTGGAACTCCATGCATATACTTACTTAAGGTCTTCAAAAACAAGAGCCCCTATCCTGATTGCCAGATTCTAGGGATATGGACAGGTTTTGTACTGGAGGGTGGTGGCACCTGGGCTGGGTCTGGTTAAAGGGTGCTGGTTTGGTGTTGGTCATCAATGTAGGTGTCACATGGATATGGCAGAGAAAGACTCCTATAGCTTTTGCAGTTCCCTTTACTGTCAGTAGGTGGCAAGAGGGCCTAGTGGCCTCTGGCATAAATGGATTTACAACAGAGTGTCTGTATATGTGTGTGTTTGTGATTTATGTTTGTTTTATATAGATATATATGTATATATAGTTGTTTATATGTATGCATACATATATGTAATTAAATATGCTATCTATATTTATTTATGAATAAATATGTTGCATGGGCCAAGAACCAACTTTCACTTTACCCTGTGAAGTGATGCTGAAAATCAACCCACAAAGGGCAGATTAATAGAAGGAAAGGCATGCATATTTATTAATGTGTATGAATCATACAAAATATAAGAACTCAAAGGCAATATGGCTGATGCTTTTATAATATCTAAAGGTCACAGCAAGAAAAGGTGCTTGGATAATGGCATCTGTACATTGGACTTCACGTACCAGGTCATTTCTTCTTCTGCTGTTTGAGAAAGTTGAGCCTAGGGCTCTCTGTAGCCTCCAGATTGCACATGGGCCATTCACATTCACCATGGCGACTGGCCTCACCCCACAAGCTAGGCCCTAGTTAGATGACAGGCATCATCCATCCACCTGGGGTGGCAGTTTTCAACTATCTGCCACTGACCTAGTTTTATTCTCCTGCCCTTTACATTTGAGTGCACAAGAGTTTGTTAAGTCAGCCTCTTGTTTTCCCTGCTTCTTATGCTTATGGCAAGGACACAGGAACCTGGTACACTGTGTGCCTCCAAGTTGATGTTCTTCAGGGCTGCCCTGTAGGACTCTCCAGATGCAAATAAAACCAACCAGAACAGACTTACCCAGGACCATGTAGCTGTCAGCATCTGAGGCCACTTACCTGGCCTCCAAAAGGCCCTAATGGCCCTCAGTGCAGTTCCACCCTGGCCTGGTTCTCTCTCCACCCTCTACCATCGAATGCCATCCACACTCTGTGCTGCCCCTGCCCATCCTGAGGGCTCAGACTTAGCCATTTTTCTTCTCCACTGTGGATATTCAAAAGAAGAGTGCCTGTCCTGATTGAAAAGTTTGGATAAAGTAGATAGCTTTTCCATTGGAGGGTGATGGGCCTTGGGCTAGCTCTGGTTAAACATACTGTCCTGGTGTTTGCCATCAGGATAGGGTCTGGAAACTGGCAGAAAAAGACTCTTGTGATCATTTTGGATCCCTTCACTGACAGTAGGTGACAAAAGGACCCTCTGGCCCCCACTATTAATATAACTGCATTTGTGTTATGTATGTGTTTCTGTTTGTGCTCTTTTAAAATTATGTTTGTATATATATTAATATGTGTAGTTATCCATATATAAGTTTATATATATACTGCACAACTCCAGTCTCACTCAGTTATCCCTCCTCTATATGTCCAAGTTCTCTTGTGAGCATCTGCAAGTGATGCCATACTCTTTCTCAATTGACTGATGGCCAGTCTCAGAACGGTGGATCCATATGTTACGGGTACCTGTTTACTAATGGCCCATACCTATAGACAGCTGGCCTGGTCTTTCTAGGCCCCTTACTAAGAGTATTGTGTAAAACCTTAGAACTTTTGAAAAATAATTGGACTTTTGGCTAAAAGAAATAAAGAAACTGCCCAAAATATCATCAGTTAGAGGAAGCTCTCTGTGCCTAGATTTTGACATGAGATAAATAGCCAATATGGCTTATCCATATTGTATGCTCTCAACAGCTTCAGTTCTGTTCTGTTTTTTTTCTTTTTTTCTTTTTTTTTTTTTTTTTTTTGAGACAGAGTCTTACTCCGTCACCAGGCACCAGGCTGGAGTACAGTGGTGCGACCTCGGCTCACTGCAACCTCCGCCTCCCGGGTTCAAGCAAGTCTCCTGCCCCAGCCTCCCGAGTAGCTGGGACTACAGGAGCGCGCCACCACACCCAGCTAATTTTTTTGTATTTTTAGTAGAGACGGGGTTTCACCATGTTGGCCAGGATGGTCTCGATCTCTTGACCTCGTGATCCGCCCGCCTCAGCCTCCCAAAGTGCTGGGATTACAGGCGTGAGTCACTGCGCCCGGCTGTTCTGTTTTTTTAATCAATTGTTGCTCTCTGAAATTCCAATGATGTGCTAACTTAGTTAACACCTCCTTTCTAAATGTGAGGGTTAAGGAGTTGGCAGTAATTCATATAATAATTAGTTTGAATCAAATTACGTTCTTTTGGAATAAAGTAAGTCAGGCCAGCCACTCTGAAAGAAGGTGAGTTTTTTGTTGGAGTCAGAAAGTCCATGCTTTTAAAGGATAAATCCTTTGGGAAAGGGGATAGAGTAAAAACAGTCAGGAGAGATAAGGTGAAGGGTTCAAGGCAGCTCTATATGGAGGACAAGGGTAGGGATAAGAGGTAGTAAGAGGGGAAAGATGAACTTTTGCTTTTTCAAAATAGTCCTAGGCACTGTCCTAATGTTGATACCAACAGTACATCCATACCATGGGATATTCAGCAGCCATTAAAGAAGTAAGGTAGATTTATGGGTAAAAGAAAGTATACCAAGACAAGGATGCCTTCTCTCACCACTCCTATTTAACATGGTATTGAAAGTTCTGTCCAGGACAATCAGGCAAGAGAAAGAAATAAAGAGTAGTCAAATAGGAAGTCAAACTATCCCTGTTTGCAGAAAACATAATCCTATATTTAGAAAACCCCATCATCTCAGTCCAAAAGCTTCTTAAGCTGATAAGCAACTTCAGCAAAGTCTTAACTTACAAAATCAATGTGCAAAAATTGCTAGCATTCTTGTATACCAACAACAGGCAAGCAAAGAGCCAAATCATAAATGAAGTCCCATTTACAACTGACACATAAAGAATAAAATATCTAGGAATACAGATAACAAGGAAGGTGAAGGACCTCCTTAAGGAGAACTACAAACCACTGCTCAAGGAAATCAGAGAGGAAACAAACAAATGTAAAACATTTCATGCTCATAGATAGGAAGAATCAATATCATGAAAATGGCCATACTGCCCAAAGTAATTTATAGATTCAATGCTATTCCCATTAAGCTACCATTGACATTCTTCAAAGAATTAGAAAAGACTCTTTAAAATTCACATAGAACCAAAAAAGAGCCCAAACAGCCAAGACAATCCTAACAAAAAGAACAAAGCTGGAGGCATCATGCAACCCAACTTGAAACTATACTACAGAGCCACAGTAACCAAAACAGCATGGTACTGGTATAAAAACAGACACATAGACCAATGAAACAGAATAGAGAACTCAAAAATAAGACCACACACCTAAAACCATCTGATCTTCAACAATCCTGACAAAAACAAGCAATGGGGAAAGGACTCCTTATTTAATAGGTGGTGCTGGGAGAACTGGCTACCCATATGTAGAAAATTGTAACCCCCTTCTTTACACTTTATAAAAAAAATCAACTGAACATGAATTAAAGACTTAAAGGTAAAACTCAAAACTGTAAAAACCCTAGAAGAAAATCTAGGCAATACCATTTAGGACATAGACACAGGCAAAGATTTCATGACAAAAATATCAAAAACAATTGCAACAAAAGCAAAAATTGACAAATGGAATCTAACTAAACTGAAGAGTTTCTGCACAGCAATAGAAACTATCATCAGAATGAACAGACAACCTACAGAATGGGGAAAATTTTTTTGCAATCTCTCCACCTGACGAAGTCTAATACCCAGAGTCTACAAGGAACCTAAACAAATTTACAAGAAAAAATAATCATTAAAAAATGGACAAAGAACATGAACAGATCCTTCTCAAAAGAAGACATTTGTGCAGCCAATAAACATATGAAGAAAAGCTCAACATCACTGCTCATTTGAGAAATGCAAATTAAAAACCACAATTAGATACCATCTCATGCCAGTCAGAATGGCAATTATGAAAAAGTCCAGAAACAACAGATGCTGGAAAGGTTGCAGAGAAAAAGGAATGTTTTCATACGTGTTGGTGGGAATGTAAATTAGTTCAACCATTGTGGAAGACAGTGTGGCAATTCCTCAAAGATCTGGAAGCAGAAATACCATTTGACCCAGCAATCCTATTATTAAGTATATATCCAAAGCAATATAAATAATTCTATTATAAAGATAACATGCGTGCATACATTCATTGCAGCACTATTCACAATAGCAAAGACATGGAATCAATCCAAATGCCCATCAATGATAGACTGGATAAAGAAAATGTGGTACATATACTCTGTGGAATAGTATGCAGCCATAAAAAGGAACATGATCATGACCTTTGCAGGGGCATGGTTGGAGCTGGAAGCCATTATCCTCAGCAAACTAACTCAGGAACAGAAAATCAAATACCTCATGTTCTCACTTATGAGTGGGAGCTGAACAATGAGAACACAAGGACACGTGGTTGGGGAACAACATACACTGGGGCCTGTCATGGGGGTAGGGGGAGGGAGAGCATCAAGAGAACAGCTAATGGATGCTGGGCTTAATACGTAGGTAATGAGTTGATCTGTGCAGCAAACCACCATGACACACGTTGACCTATGTAACAAACCTGCACATCCCACACATGTACTCCTGAACTTAAAATAAGTTGGAAAAAAAAGTACACAACAGACTGCATGCTTCTATTTCTGCTATAATTTGAAAGGTGATATATGCATGCATACATTAGAGTATATGCAGAGAGTATTTCTGGAAGAAATGTAATAAACAGTGACTTTGTCTCTATGAAAGAAGCCTGGGGATAAAGGTCTGAGGTAGGATGTTTTTTTTCCAGGAGCACAGTTTTAATTTGCATGTACTTTACTTATACATTTTTTAAAAACTAGTTAAAGGTTTTCTAGGATTACCCTTACCTTTGAGAGAGGTGGTGTAGAGCAGGGTACTTAGGGAGTCTGAGGAGAGGAGAAACAGATAATCGGTCTGTCTTCTTTCTTCCAAGAAAGCTCAGGGCTTGTGTATCCCCAGACTCCTGTGGTTTTGGAGCCTCAGCTGGACTATGGTTCAGTAAGCTCATCTGGGCTGACCTGGAACTGAACTACCATTTGTGAACTCTTCCTGTGGGAGAAGGCAAATGTTCCACAGAATATACTAAACCAAACTGCCTCCACCCATTCTTTCTCAACTTCTTATTAGCTTTAAAAAAAAAAAAAAAAAACTTCGAATTTAACCTAGGAGGCCTGAGTCATCCATATTCTAACTCATTTCCTCAGTAGTGACAAAAACACTATGTGCATTTCTGTGGTTGGCTACCTTCTGGATATTTTGTTTGGTTTTTTTTTTTTTTTTTTTTTTAGAAAATCCCCTCTGTTTTGCACTTTCTTTTCTAACTTCTATGGTTTTGTTTTGAGGAAAGTTGTTGCTTTTTCCTTGCTTGCATGCCTGGTAGAGAGCTATTGGCATTTGGTACAAATCTGTTCACTTGGCAAATTAAGGGTAGACACCAAAGCAGATAGGTTACTATAAGTTGTCACAGGTAAAACTTTGGTCTGAGAAGACACTGTAGAAGAGATTTCAATCTAGCACAGTGCTTCTCAATTGTGGCATTATTGACATAATTATTTGCTGAGATACTGAGATAATTCTTGGTTGTGGACCACTATCCTGTGTATTACAGGCACTTAAGTAGCATCCCTGGCCTCTACCCACTAAATGGCAATAAGAACCACTAGTTGTGACAATTAAAAAAATGTCTCTAGGTGGTGCCAAATGTCCCTGGAGCAAAACCATCCTGATTGACTAAAGGAATTCACTCAGGATTGTGGTAAAAATATTAAAGGAAAAGTAGTAGAGAAAGTTTATAAAATATAGTCTCAAACCCTTTTGGAAGGCCTAAGGATTTTTTCATAGTAAAAGTTTCCACTGAAGGCAGCCTAAATCCCCCTTACATTTAGTTAATAAGTAAAGCAAATAGCTAGAGCACGTGGAGAGCTTACCTAACTTGTTTACTCATGTAGTCTTCAAACTAACCTTTGAGCTGGATGTCTTCCCTCTCAGGGGAGGTTGACCAGGGATATTATCCTTTAGTGGTGTTTGCTTTGGGCATTGGAACCTGTGCTTTAATCTTTCACTCTAGTGGTGCTGACTCAAGCCTTTGTCAATTAAACTTTACTAAATAAATGTGAGTCTCACTGGCTGGTGGGGGCTGGCAGTTGCGACTGTTTACAGAACTCTCCAGGGTGCCTGTAAGGCACCTGGTCACCCTCAGTCAGACTGGCAAACCATAAATCTGTGTGTCAGTGTACTTTATTCATCAACTCAACTTTATTGTTGAGTCAGGGTCTTCAGGACAGATCCCCACAGGTGGCGACCCTGACAGTTGACAATCACCAATTTAGAGTGATTTCGGATTTTCTATTCAGTATCCAGAAATCGGTCTCTATATTGAGATAACTCTTCAAATCCTGGAAACCTAGAGACGTGGCCCAGCTAAAGCTTCTGAAAACTTACATAGTGTCTTTGTGAAGAATTAGAAAAGGTACCTGGATGAATTAGAAAAGGGCTAGATAAGGAAGGTTAGGCCAGGTTTCATTCTCCATATCTCCTCTTTCTTTCATTCCTGCTGTGTATATGAGGTGCTCTAAGTCAAGGGTCTTGCTGTGTTGATAGAGAACAGGTTCTTGGAGCCAGTACCCAGGCAGAGGGATGAAATGCAGACTTGATGGCCTTACCATGGTACAGCTGTACTGTGGCCACTTCCAAATAGCGTATCAAGAAAACATTTCTCATTAATATGGATAAGGAGATTGTCCCTAAGAATGTATTCATTTAACAAATGTTTATTGAGGACCTACTATGTACTGGGAGGAAAATGCTTCCCGCTACCTCTTTGCCCCCTTATTTCTGCCTAAAGTATTATATTTCTGTGTTTGGTATTATTTCTTTTTACATTTTTCAGAATCTGTCTTACTAGCACAAAGTCTTCTCCCCCCTGCCACCCCCGCTGCCCTGCTTAATTGACTTCTGAAGGGTCAATTGCAATTAAAAGGAAGAGGAGTGATGAGAGGGGGTGGCTCGAGTTTTCAGAATGTTCCTTAGCTGTGTGTCAGGGCTCCACAAGTGCACACCATACTGGGCTGCATTCTGGAGTCCCTCCTTGGCTCTGACTGTATTTATAAGTTATTCTACAATGTGCTAGCACATCAGTTGCCAAGGCAGTTTGTAGAATCTGCTTCCCTGGAGGTATTCAGAAATAGAACAAGATGGCAATCTCCATGATGGTTTCAGTGCAGTCCTGCTGATTAGAAGGAACAGGCTAGATTTTTCTGTCAAGGTTTGTTTCATTCTTGAGTGTCTTAGATGGAAGAGTCTGCTTTTTGGTGCAGGAGGGAAGGATATAAAGTGAAACTCTATGAAGTTATTGGCATAGCACTACACACATCCTGGATATTTATATTTATGTATTTATTTATTTTGAGATGGAGTATTGTTCTGTCACCCAGGTTGAAGTGCAGTGGTGCAATCTCAGCTCACTGCAATCTCTGCCTCCTGGGTTCAAACAATTCTTCTGCATTAGCCTCCTGGGAAACTGGCCTGCCACCACACCCAGCTAATTTTTGTATTTTTAATAGAAACAGGGTTTTGCCATGTTGGCCAGGCTGGTCTCAAACTCCCAACCTCAAGTGATTCACCTGCCTCAGCCTCCCAAAGTGCTAAGATTACAGGTGTGAGCCACCACTCCCAGCTCATCCTGGATAAATAGAGAGTAAAACATACTGTTTTCATGCTTTTATTGTTTTCAAAGTACTTAGTTGTGCCATGTGAGGGCCTTTTAGGTCCCTATGGCACAGAGGAGTCAGTGAGGTACAGAATCATTTATTTATCAGTTAGAGTGACAGCCTGGCTTGACACAGAGCAGAAATAGTGTTGCTGGATGTCTGCTCTCCAAGTGCACGCTCTTTTCTCTTGATCCTGTTGTTTCTTTGTGTTTGTGGTTTTCGCTCTGTCATGTAGGGCTCATAGAGTTATAACAATCTGGGGAACCTACTTAGTATAAGCATATCCTATACAACTTTTATATCAGGCATCCTATATTTTATCTGGCCATCCTGGCCCCAGGCAACCCTATGTAAGGAACTTGTAGATCCATTTTACAAGGGAAGGAACTAAGGCTTAAAGAGGTTAAATGACTTTTCCACAGTAACACCTGAGATGGAATGGCAGGCACCTGACTCCAGAGTCCCCCACATGCTCTTTGCATGTCTGGGAGATGGAGCTCCAAGTGGAACTGGTTACGGGGGTGAATGCATTGGCGGGAGATGTGATGAGTCTGAGATTGTATTGGGAGCATCTGGCACACGGTGGCCATCAACCAATTTTTAGTCTCTACCTCCCTTCCTTCCCCCTGCATCAAATTGGAAATTTCCTTCAGACCCTCACACAGAGAGTCCTCTACAAACACGCTGAATTGCAGCCCTCATAGGAAAGCAGAAGGAAGGATGATGTTGGATTAGATCCCTGCCATGTGATTTATTACAACAGTCTGAGGTTTCAGACAGCTCAGTGCAAAGAGACCCTGGAATGCAGCCACAGATCCCTGGAAGAGACTTTACAGGTGCCATGTTGGAGAGCGGAGAGTGAGAGAGATTGTCTCAAAGAACAGGAGCAGAGATTATCAGAGACACCGCAAACTTGAAAAGTCAGAATGGGTAGGACCTGGGAAGTAAAACAAAATCTTACCTTTACAATAGCTTCACGGACCACAAATTTAAGGGCTCTCCAGAGGCTTTAGGAGAGAGAGAGTCGAGGAAGTGCTGGTCCAGGATACAACCCTTTCAAAAGAAACCATGCCCGTGGTCTTACTGCTGTGGGCAGTGGTGGTGATGTCAACGTTTGCTCTTCTTGGGCTCCCTCCATGCCACTGAAAACATGGAAGAACTTTTACCTGTCCAGAAGGAGGGGGAGGTCAAAGGAAGGAGGGAAGAGGGTGGTCCAGTGCAGGCACAGCCTGTTTGGAACCTTCTGTGCCTGCCTGGACCACCCTCTTCTCTCCTTTCTCCTTCCTTCAGCTGCCCCTCCTTCTGGACAGGTAAAAGCTTCTCCCATCTCCTCCTGGACTTCCTCATAGCTGTAGGCTTCCATTTTCCCAACCTCTATTATTCAGAGGAGTTCAGTCTAGCCACGTCTGTGCCAGAGCTTTGATGCCCTACCTATCAGCCACACAAAGGGCTCTGCCATGAACAAGGCCTCCCTTACTAAGAATCCTTAATTTTTTAAAATAGTCATGCCTCTGCCATAAAGTCAGTGTCCTGGCAGCCAGCCACCAAGCAGAACCTACTAGACTTCTCTAAAATAGATACTGGGGCCTCTTTCCTCAACTGTGGTCAAGGCCTAAAGCTCCTTCTCAAAGGCAGGCAGTCCTGGGTTTTATGGCAAGAAGTACTTCCTATGTGCAAGGCACTCTGGGGGAGGGCTAAGTGTGGAGGGCCATGTGTGCAGGTCTTTAGGATTTCAGGTGAGCTGCCTTTTCTTGCAGTTTAAGAAGAAAACAGTCAGCCATTCCCTCCTTGTAACAAATGCTTTGCATATTTGAAGACAGTAGTTAGGTCATTCTTTGAGCTTTCTCATCTCCAAACAAAACAACTGTGCTCCTATAATCTTTCTCTGGAAAATTGTAAGCCCCATATGCAGAGGAAAAGCAAAACAAAACCACCTGATGAGGAAGGCCTCCTATCTCTAACTAAATGTCTCTTTTGAAACACGGTATACACTTGAGTCTTTAATTACATGTAAATTCAGTAGCTTCAAGTGTCTGAGTCAGTGGGAGAACAGGTACTGCTCATCAGGCCCCTTGGATGTGCTCATACTGCAAGGCTGGGTGTTAGCACTTGGCAGAGACTAGGATTTTCTTCTCTTTGGATTCATTTTGGAGTGTAAAAAGAAGCATCCATGAGTGACCCAGGAGCACAGTCGGCTGACACTTTCTGCCCAGGTCCCCTGAGGGTAAAATGTGCCCCAAGAGCCTCCTCCAGAGAGCTGGCAATCTGCTGGGAAAGCTGCCTTCAGCCTCCACAGAAGCCACCAAGACCAGCTTCCAGATGTCCCTGGTGGAGGCTGGCAGCCTCACCCTGCAGCCAGTGTCTTCCAGGGGAGGGTCCTTGCTGCTGCTAACTCAGAGAGAGGTGCCCTGCTGAGCACCTGCCCTCGGTGGGGGTGTTCTGATCACATCAAGTTTCTTCCCGTGGTTCTTTTCCAAGCTCCTTTCCCACGTTTGCAGTGTGTTATCTTGGTGATACAGACCTCAGGAGGCAAGGAAATACTGGGTAGAAGAGGGCAGTTCCCTGGCAAAGGCCATACCCTCAAGCCTGGAAACCAACGGCCCTAAATGGGAACAGGCATTCCTGCTTTCACAGCGAAATGTTGCCTGTTGCAAGAACACTCTGGCCCACCACATCCCTATCCTATGTCCATATAAACTGCATGCTCCACTAACAGAGGTACACGAGAGTAGAAGAGTAGCAGAGCAGCAGAGCAGCAGAGTGGACTGGCAGAGAAGGAGAGGAGAGGAACATCTGAATGTTGAAAGGAGTTCGGCTGGGGACAGTCAGAGAGGAGATTGGCCACAGCATGACTCAACTCCAGGGGAAGATCATCTTCCCACTCAATCCCCTTTCCACTCCCCATTTATCCCACTGACAGCCACCTCCATCACTCAATAAAATCCCTGCATTCATCAACCTACAAGTGTGAGTGACCTAATTCTTCCTGGATGCTGGACAAGGAGGTACCAAGAAGGCAGGGTGTAAAAGACTGTCACCCTGACTCTTCACTGAGCTGGTTTAACACTTTCTATCCATGGACAGCAACTGCTAAAAGAGCATTAATTGTAACATACCCCTAGATGCTATCATGGGGCTGGAGCCCAAAAGTGCTCACTCCAGCTGCTGCACCTACCCATCTGCATGCTCCCCCCTCCCATAAGGGGTTTGAGCAGCTGAGCAAACAAGCCACACCCCATCACAAGTCCTTCAAGGGAGTCAGAGAACTTTCCTCTTTCATTGGGAAACCCAATGCTTTAGTCCATTTGTGTTGCTGGGAATACCTGAGTCTGGGTATTCATAAAAAAAAGAGGTTTATTTGGTTCGTGGTACTGAAGGCTGTATAAGAAGCATGGCACCAGCATCTGCTTCTGGTAAGGATTCAGAAAGCTTTTAGTCATGGCCAAAGGGGAGCAGGCATGTCAAATGTGACAGAGCGAGCGGGAGAGAAAAGGATGGAGGTGCCGGATTAAATATCCAATTTTGCAGGAACAAGTAGAACAAGGCTTAGTACTGTAGGGAGAGCACTCAGTCCTTCATGAGGGATCCTCCCCTGTGACCCAAACACCTCCCACCAGGGCCCACCTCCAACACTGGGGATCCCATTTCAACATGAGATTTGGAGGGGACCAACATTCAAACTATCATCCAAGGCTAGTGTGTTTCCCTGTCCTCCAGTTTTGTCTGCCATGGGCAGCTTTCCTATGAGCCAGCTGTCTTTTTTGTGTCCAGGGTCACTTTCTTCCTTCAAAGCCCAGTGTTCAGATAGTAGGATGAGCTTCAGGATTGGTGAGTCACAGGACAAGTTCATATAAGTGCTTAAGCAAAGAGAGCAAATTTTTTAAAATTAAAAAAAAATTATTCAGACAGTGCCAGTCATTCTGTGCGTCATCCTAGCTATAGCCCAGGGTGGATGCAGAGTGGTAGGTAGAGGAGTGCATCCCTCACTCTTATCTGTGCCTGTCCTTCCTACAGGCTGCTGAGGCCAGCAGCACCTGGATTTTCCCCCAGTGGGAGTCACCTTTAAGGAGACATAGTTTTGGCCAAAATAGCTCTTAAGTACAAGTCTTCAACTGGTGCCCAACCAAAGAGAAAGCAGCCTTTTCCAGCAGTAAACAAGAAATTGGTTATGTCTGTTTTTCAATAGCAAGGGAGTGAATCTCAAACATGGTGCCTCCATTAAGGTGTTCAAGAATTTTGACTACATGACAAATGTGCCTTGGGAATGTGAAAGGAAAATAAATCTTGGAACCACAAAGTCACTAAGCTAAAGGGACAAGTCAAGCTTGGAACTGCTTAGGGCAAACCTCCCCACCATCTATTCAAAGTCATCCCTCTGAGGCTCATCTGAGACAAATGCCTATCTAATTGCTTCCTCTTCCCTATTGTTTATGTAAAAATGTAGATTCACTGAGCCAGACTAAATTGTATGATTCAATGGAAGGTTGATCGAGGACTCAGAATATGAAAGCTTTTGTCTCTTATCTACTTCTAACTTGGATGCCCCCCACTTTGTGTTGTCCTACTTACCAGACCAAACAAACGTACATGTTTCACTACTACTGATTGTCTTGTCTCCCTAAAATGTATAAAAGCAAGCTGTGCCCCAACTACCTTGGGCACATGTCATCAGGACTTCCTGAGGCTGTGTCACAGGAGTATGCTTAACTTTGGCAAAGTAAACTTCCTAAATTGGTTGAGCCCTGTCTCAAATATTTAGGGTTCACAGGAATAATTTCAGGCACCCCAGGGAGAAGTGCCTCTACTGTGTGGCTCCTGACCTGGTCTCAGACTAGACCGTAAGCTCGCTCATTTTTGTATCCCCAGTGCCCAAAACTGTGCCTGGCACTTGAGGGCCCATAGAACATATTTTTGGCTTTAATAGTTTAATTAACTCATTAGTGATGCAAAGTCCCAACTGCATATTTACAGATATTTATGTGTGCACTACATTATGGGTGGTGAGAAGTAGGAATTCAAAGAAACAAAATCATACTTTCCCTCCTCAAAATGTTTATAAAGCCACCAAGAAGACACTGACACATCAAATATAAACACAAAAGAATGTACCCTGAAGTGCCAAACACGTGTTCACAGAAACAAACTTTCTCTTGCCAAATTTCTGTTTTCTAAGGCAGTTTTTCCTAAAACAGATTCTCCCTAATCCTAATTCATTGCCCCTGAAAAGAATTACCTACATTCTCCACCTCTTCCCTCTGTTATGAAGAAAGGTATATAAGCATCTAGACCCCACTGGGTTATTGAGTAGTTCATCTGCAATTCCCCTATGCTATGTGCTTTAAAATAAATTTGTATGCCTTTTTCTCCTATTAATCTACCTTTTGTCAAATGGTTTTTCAGCAAATCCTCCAGGAGTTTTCCCTTGACCTCTAAAACATAAAACTTTATAAAGGGTGATTTTAGCTAAAACAAAAGAGAAAAGGAGATAAAAATCTATCTCTTTACACAGCAGGCCTTAACTGAATTTAAAAAAGAAAGAAAGAAACAAAGGAAGAAAAGAAACAAACAAAAAAACTACCTCCTTGAAAAACTGAAAATTCTGTAGTTTGACAGGGGAGAGTTGAGGAAGTTGGATCCAATGTGTTCCTTTTTGTGGCTGGCCATGATCAAGTAGTGCAGGATTGTCCTGATGCCTCTTACCTTTGAAATGGTTCAGCCACAGCCTGAGACATGGAGCAGGTGTCTTGGACATGCAGAGCGGCCTCGGCTTGATTGGAGACTCCAGGTTTGGAGGCTACTCTATGCTCTGTCCATCCTTACTGTTTAACCAGAAAGGACATGCCCAAGCCTACAGCAGGGGCTGACAGCTCCTAGAGGTTAGAAAGAGATGGGGTCCATGAGGGTCCCAAGTCCAGTGACTGAAACAACCCCATGGCCCCAGAGACAAAATTACAGCTCAAGTCACCATGTTCACAACTCTAACTTCAACACAAGGCTCCCTCAGTCATCTTGCTGTGAAATAGGTGAATAGATGTGGTTGGAGATTCAGTGGCTAAGCATGAGTCCCAGGTAAGATCATCAATCATCTCAGTTTACCTGGACAGAGAGGCTTCCCAGGGAGGCAAAACTTTGGGTTTTAAAGCCAGGAAAGTTCAAGGCAAGCCAGGCTGAGTTGATCACCCTTGCAGGGGCCTAGTTCGTTCAAGCAACATTATGAATAATCAAAAGGTTTTAAAATCGTATAGCCCTATTAGATGTTTGTTTGTTTGTTTATTTATTTATTTATTTATTTATTATTTATTTTTGAGACAAAGCTTCACTCTGTTGCCCAGGCTGGAGTGCAGTGATGCGATCATAGCTCACTGTAGCCTCAAGCTCCTGGGCTCAAGCAATTCTCCAGCCTCAGCCTCTCAAGGTGCAGGGGTTACAAGCTTGAGCTACCACATCTGGCCCGATGCATGTTGTTAATAGGGTGTCAGATTGTTTGCCAATGAAATTATCTGTGGCTGAGATGGGAGCTGCAGCATTAGCCTGCAGGCAAGCCTTCCAATTTAGCCAATCCCTATGGCCCTTTTACCTCAGCTATCAGTTTGGTTGGTGATGGGCAACCCAGCAAGACCTTGGGTTGTAGCGTCTGTATTAGCCAAAGTCACTGGCAGAACACCCCCTTGGAAAGTCCTACATGGCTGGACCTTTATCATGGCGATCCTTTGGCAAATCCTACTCTCCATGGAGATACCAAGACTCCATTTTTACCCAACACATGCACAAATATAGCCAGGAAGGACATGCCACACCAGCACCAAAATATTCACATTGGCTATCACTGGGCAGAGGAATGTTCCAAGTGATTTCTGTTTTATGAGTCGTGAAATTTCTAAAATACTTTTAAATTTTCTGTAATTTGTTATTTTTATAGTGAGATTAAAAAAAAAAACAACCAGTAACTCCCTGGAGTCAAATAAAATAAGAATGTGAACATTTTCCAAAAACTATACAGCAGGAAAAAAGTAAATAGGTGTTTTTGTGCATGTCTGTGCTCACACGTACGGGTACACTGGGCATGGTGTATTTGGAGTCAAACTTCTTAAAGAGCACCTCTGCAGCCTTGCTCTCTCTGCTTCATTTCCCAGGCGCCTTGCTGCTGGGGTTTAGTTACATTTGGCCAGCAGTGGGCTCTGGCAGGCTGTTGGAAGGTGGGTGGAGGAAAGACACCATTGTTGAGCTGACTTCTGGTGGAGCACTGGCTGCAGCAGGCATCTCCCCCACTCCAGAAGCTTAGTGATCCCCACCCCTCATACCCATGGGCCGGTCCGACTGCAGTCTGTCAGCAGCAGCTCACTCCTGGGCTCAGACACCAGGACCTCCTGTCTTGTGCTCCTCCAGTTCTAAGGGCTACACGGATTTCCTATGGTCATTAATCTCTGGGTTACCTCTTGTCCACCTTTGTACTCCTGTCTTGAAACCCATTTGTCATCAGGGCCCTGAATTAAAAAAGAAAAAGCAAACTTTTCATTTTGAGGTCACTGTAGACTCAGCCGGGCTGGCTTAGTGTATAGCATCCTCCTCCTTGCTTTTCCCTCTGCAGTCCTGTGGGGCTCTAATGCATTTTGCCCCTGGCTCTGTTTTCTGCCTCCCACAGAGAGCAGGTGCAGGTCGTTAACAGGAAGCATCTGGCCTAAGGCCAGCCTGGCCGACCCTGAGGCATCAAGTGACTCCTTCAGGCCAGGACTCCTTTTCCTAATACCTAATGCCCTGTGCTGTATCTGGCACTGAGGCTCCCCCCAGGGGGCAGGGTATGCTTATAGAAGCCTGTCCATTTTGTGTACCTGAGGAGCACCTCTGAGAACTGAGGCCTCAGGCCACACCACCACCATAACCTTGACTCCAGGCTGTCTACACGGGAGGACACCTTTGGGAAATTTAAACCTTTATTTTTCAGATAAGGAAACAAAAAAGCAGAAGCAATGAGAAGAGACGTGTCTAAGGTCACACAGTGACTTGGAACAGACATGGACAGATCCCAGGCCTCCTGCTTCCTGATCCAAAGCACTTTAAGGAAAAAAAAAAAGCAACCTTCCTATTCTGAGGTCATTGTAGACTCACACATAGTTGTAAGAAATAATACAGAGAGATTCTGTGTACACTTTGCCCGTTTTCCTCCATAATAACCTTGCAAAACCATAGTACATCACAACCAGGATATTGACATTGATACTTTCCACTGATTTTCAGATTTCCTCAGTTTTACTTGTACTCATTTGTGTTTCTGTGTGTGCATATGTGTATTTAGTCCTACACAGCATACAGAATAGGTTTGTGTATCCACTACAAGATGCAGAACATCTGCTGGGCACGGTAGCATGCACCTGTAGTCCCAGCTGCTCAGGAAGCCGAGGCAGGCACATCGTTTTGAGTCCAGGAGTTCTGGGCTGTAGTGCGCTATGCTGATCAGGTCTCCACACTAAGTTAGGCGTCCATGTGGGGACTTCCCAGGAGCAAGGGACAAACAGGTTGCCTAAGAAGTGGTGAACTGGCCCAGGTCAGAAACGGAGCACGTCAAAATTCCCGCCCTGATGAGTTGTGGGATTGTACCTGTAATAGTCACTGCACTCCAGCCTGGGCATTATAGCAAGATCCCCGTCTCTTTCAAAAAAAAAAAAAAAGAAAGAAAAGATGAAGAATATCTCCTTCCTTACAGGGATCCCTCATGCTGCCCTTTTCGGCCAAATCCACTTCTCTCCTGTTCCTCCCCCTCCTTAACCCCAGACCCACTAATTTGTTTTTTATATGTAAAATTTTGTCATTTCAAGAGATTATTTACATCATATGTAACATTTTAGGATTACACCATATGTAACATTTCAGGATCAAATTTTTAAACTCTGCATAAATCTCTGGAAATTTGTCCAAGTTGTATATGTCAGGAGTTCTTCTATTATTCAATAGTCTTCTACGGGATGGATGTGCCACAGTGCGTTTAACCAGACAAAGGACATTTGGGCTGTTTCTAGATTGGGGCTATTACAAATAAAGCTGCTATGAACATTTGTGTACAGGTTTTTGTGTGAATGGAAGCTTTCGTTTCTCTGAAATAAATAAGTACCCAGGAGTGCAGGTGCTGGTTGTCAGCCTTTTTTATTTTAGTCATTCTAATAGGTGTGCGGTATATCTCTTTGTGGTTTTAATTTTCATTTCCCTGCTGGCAAACAAAGTTCAATATTTTTGAATGTGGCTCTTGGTTATTTGGTTATATAGATATATAGATAGATTATAGACATATCTATATATATATGACATATAGATATATATGTCTATACATATCATATATCTATATCTATATATATAGATTATATATATATATATAACCATTCAGATCCTTTATGCACTTTTTAAAGGAATTTTTGTCTTTTTATTATCAAAAGTAATAATATTACTGAGAGTAAGAGTTCTTTCTGTATTCTAGATACAAGTCCCTCATCAGATATATGCTTTTCTCCATTTTATGGGTTATCATTTCACTTTTCTTGATGGTATCCTTGAAGCAAAAAACTTTTTAATTTTGGTAAAGTATATTTTTTCTTCTCTGCCATCTGTATTTTAAGGCAAGGTCCAATTTATTTTTGTCTTCTGTTGCTGATACTTTTGCCATCACACCTAAGCAACCTCTGCCTAATCCAAGGTCATGGACACTCCTGTTTTTTCTCCTAAGACTTTAGTGGTTTTAATTCTTATGTTTTACATCTTTCATACATTTTGAGTTAGTTTTTGTATCTGGTGTGAAGTAAGGGTCCATCTTCATTCTTTTGCTTGTGGATATCCAGTCATTCCAGCACCATTTGTTGAAAAGACTATTCTTTCTCCACTGGATTGTTTTTGCATCTGATATGGTCTGGCTGTGTCCCCACCCAAATCACATCGCGAACTGTAGCTCCCATAATCTCCACTTGTGTGAGGGACCCAGTGGGATATCATTGAATAACGGGGTGGATTCCCTCCATACTGTTCTTATGGTAGTGATTAAGTCTCAAGAGAGCTGATGGTTTTATAAGGCGAAACCCTTCTCGCTTGGCTTTCATTCTCTCTCTTGCCTGCCACCAATGTAAAATGTGCCTTTCACCTTCTGCCATGATTGTGAGGCCTCCCCAGCCATGTGGAACTTTGAGTCCATTAAACCTCATTTTCTTTGTAATTTACCCAGTCTTGGGTATGTCTCTATCAGATGTGTGAAAACAGATTAATACAGCATCCTTGCCAAAACTCAATTGACTGTGAATGTGGCGGGTTGTTTCTGAACCCTTAATTATATTCTGTTGCTGTAACGTCTACACTTTTACTAATACCACTTACTTTTACTGTATTGATTAGTGTAGCTTTGTACTAAGTTTTGAAAGTAAGAAATGTGAGCTCTCTACTTTTGTCCTTCTTTTTCAAGGTCAAAATCATTTGGGCTATTCTGGCTCCTTTGCATTTCCATTTGAATTTTAGGGTCAGCTTGTCAATTTCTCCAAAATTGCCATTTCCCATTGGGGTTTGCTGGGGATTGCATTCATCTGTAGAAAAATTTGAGAAATATAGCCTTCTTAATATTAGGTCTTCCAATCCATAAACAAGAATTTCTTTCTATTTAGGAGTTTTTAAATATCTTTCAACAGTGTTTTGTAGGTTGCAGTATACAAATCTTGCACTATTTAATTGAATTTGTTTTTTCTTTTTGATGCTATTTACATGAAATTGTTTACTTAATTATTCTTTTGGATTGTTTACTATTAATGTTTAGCCAGCAATCACTTTTAATAGGCCTTTGATGAAAATCATTTGCTTTAGATGGGGGTCTCACTATGTTGCCCAAGCTGGTCTCAAATTCCTGGGCTCAAGCGATTCTCCTGACTTGGCCTCTCAAAGTTCTGGTATTACAGAACAAGGTTAACTACTATACCTTGCCAACATTTGGTGCAACTGCAAACTTAATTAAAGAAATATCTTCCAACATTCTAAACTGCCTTTATAAGTTTAATATACTCATTTTCCTTTTTAATTATGTCAGTGGTCTGACAATAAATTGGTTTTTAGTCTCTTAAATGAGTCTTTGTATCAAGTAAGTTAAATTTGAAATATGATGAAATTTATATTCTATTAAATATTCCAACAGTTTGTTAACTTAGATTTCAACCTAAAACCACAAGTCTAAAGCAACTATGCAATTCCACACCAGAGTCTAGGTCTCAAATCCCTAACATATTATCTGCAGAAAATTTCAAATGTGCAGACTTCTTCTGAACACCAAGACATTAACACCTAAACCTTCCTGAACTCATGCAAATCCTTCTGAGATTGGCATGTGTGTGACTACTGGGAAGGACAACTGCTATCCCAGTTGCCTGCAGAACTCGTTGGCAATTTCACTCACTCACCTAAGGAATAACCTAAAAGTCTTAATCAGTAACTGTAGCTGGTTCAAGCAAATAGACTTATACAAAAAAAAAGTATGTACATAAATGCAAGCCCAGGTTTCTCATTAAGTTTTTTAAAAAGCCTTTATTTTGATGTGGCATATTAATTCCACCTTTAATACCTCCCCAATACCTCTGAAATTATTTTTAACATAATTAAATGCATACAGAAAGGTAATAATTTTTTTCACTAAGCCCCTTTTAATTATCCTACTTTATTCCATTGTGCAAAAAAATTCTATTATTTTCTATGTATTCCATGATGTGTAAAAAGATTGGGAAGTAAAATATAAGAAGGTTTTACTGTGTCAGGTTCTTGAGCCATATTTCCTTATTTAATTCTCACAACAGAAGGCAAAAAGGTGAGTGAACTGCCCAGGACAAGCCTCTGACTCCTAACCAGCTGCCTCTCAAGAGACACCTGCCAAAGGAAGAAATGGCCTATGTCTACCATTCACACCTTAGAATGCATTTATTTCTACAGCATTATTTCTACTCTGCGTGTGAAATGAAAGACAAGCATTTCATGTAAGCTGCACTAGTTAGAGATGCCGAAGAGGCTGACCTGTTTGTTGCTGTGCAAGTGGTTTGACCTGGGGCTGCAGAATACTCTGGCCTAATTCAGAGCTGAAAACACAGATGCCGTGGGCCCAGGAGTTCACCTGCCTTGGGTGTTGTGACTGTACTTGGGCAGGAGGGGGAGCCAAAAAATAAAAACAGAAGAAACCTGGTACATAGTAGAACCTTTTTATATTTTATTTACTTCCTAACCTTTTACACGTCATGGAATGCAAAGAAAACAATACCTTTTTTTTTTTTTTTTTTTTGGCAGAGAGTGGTTTCCCAACGTGGGGGGTATTTGGGGGAACCTTGCTGATCTTGGCCCTCTTCCTGAACACATGGGAAATATTACCCATTTGTCACACAAGCTGTCTGAGGGTACAGTTGCCTGTGAGGTCAGGGAAAGAGCCCTGTCTCCTCTGAACCTTCCTCTTGGTAGCACAGGCCCTGGGCATTTCAACAGGTCAGACCTAAGCCAGAATACAACCTCCTCAGTCACTCACTCTGTGAGCTGTGGGCTGGCAGCCTGACCTCTCTGAGCCCAGTTGGGTGAGGAACCCTGCCCAGGGCCATGGTGGGATGGAGGGACCAGGTGTCATGTACCTGGTACATCCTGAGTCCCACCTCATGTCCTTTCCCCTCACCCTCCATGATCCCTCAGCTGAGCTGGGCCCAAACCTTCATCCCAGGGAAATGGGACCTAGTGACCAACTGGGCTGTGCTACCACAGCCACCTTTGAAATGAGCCCATGGGAAGCAGTAAGAAAGCAGCAGGCTATGCTTGGGGAAGCACCCATCCTGTCTACCATCCCTCTACCTTTCTCCATTGTTCCTTACCTGACCCACTCCAACAGAGGTGGCCAGAGGCAGGAGGGCTCCCCAACAGCTCCTACAAGTGTTCCCTACAGCTTCCAGCCAGTTCTCACACAGTGACAGCTGCTTTTCTGGCCTTTGCTTGGGGTCTGGGCCCAAATGCATATATCCACATGTGTGAGTTCAGGCTGAGCTCCCACAGTGGGCAGTGCCCTGTGTGTGTGCCTGTGAGTGTATGCGTGATTGGGAAGTAAAGTTGTGTGAACTATGCAGGCTGTAATTTCCAAAACTAAATTTGGCTTTTTTAAATGTGTAAGTTATTTACATCAAAGAATTTTAAAGAAGCATCAAAATGAAATTAAGTTATAATTTTAGTGGATCACGTCTGAAAAGAAAATCTTTTATTCTGTGAAATTGGATTTCTAAAAAATTCCAGGATTCTCCACAGTTAAAGGCACAAGGCAAGGGCAAATTCTGGCCATGATCAAATGCAGGGGGCACGGGCAGTAAGAGTGATAAATGGGGATTGGGGCTCAGTTTCCCAGCACCTTGCTCTCCCTCTTTCTGGCTCCCCCTGGTTTGTCTTTTCCAGTGTCTGTGAGCCCCTCATGGGCAGAGGCCATTTCTCATTTATCCTAGCATCCAGTACCCAGGGCCCAGCCTGGCATGAGTAGGTGCCCAGCAATCTGTCAAAAAGTATTTAAGACTGGGTCCTGATTCTGTCTTTTGTCCCCTCCTTGGGTTCCCCAAACTCTCCATATTCTGCTCCTTTGCATTTAAATTGACCCCCAAACAGGACCTCCCAGCCTCCTTGGAGATATGGGCTCCACGCAGGAATGACAGAGGCCAGGGTCTGGAGCCTTCCCCCCAATGCCAGCAAGCTGGAGCCTGCTCAGAGCTTGCAAGTCATCCAGGAGAATCCTTGAATCCTGCAGAGATATGACCTCTGGGTCTACAGGGTTCTGAGACGGCAGCCCTAGGGCCAACCCCATCCAGAAGTCAGCACTCCCTGGAGGACGGTGAGGGTGTCATCGAATATCTGCCACAACTGCTGACAAGTAGACACCCCAATGGCCATGGAGAAAATGTTCATGCAAGGGCTTCGATCCTCCGAGGCTCTGAGAACACTGCTATTATAATAATTACTAAGCCTAATAAAAAGTATAATTATCTCCATATATATCCTGATGTGGACCCAAAATGGCAATGTTTAGTTCTTAGTGAATTTGAAGTACACAGATTCTTGAGAAGGACACAACCACCAAAGAGAATCAGGTCACCTCCCTGCAGTGGCCACCCTCCCAGGTGGCCAGTGCAGGCACAAGGATCTGCCACTCACGGCTTAAATCCCCACGGTACTTAGAGCTCCCCATTCCCTGCAGGAAGTCACAGCAACAGCCAATCCCTGTGAGCTGGACCCTAGCCCAGGCCCTGTCGCCAGTCACCAGCCAGCTGGCTGCTGCTGTGCCGGTGCCTTTCCTCACGCTGTTCCCAGTCTACTCCCCTGACAAGCTGCCCTTCATCCTCCAGAGCTCCAGCAGGGTGATCCTAGACCAGAGGGACCCATGTGCTTGACCAGCAATCATTCTAGTAACTTTCAGGAGGTAACACTTTCTAGGAGGCCCCAAATAATTCCCTCCCCTCCCCTCCCCCTCCCTTCCACTTTCAGCTGGGGCCAGTGACCCCTCACCCTAAGAAGTGAGGCCTCTAGGTCTGTCTCATTCCGCTCCTGGCCTTCCAGGTACTTGAAAGCAGGAGGGCCTGTCCCAGGGCAGACATGCGTACCACAGAACTAATTTTTCCAGCTTCGGCTGAAACCAAACACCATGGATGTCCCAGCAGGCACATGCCCCCAGGGTTGTACCCTTCCCAGAAGATCTCAGCCTCTCCCACATCTGTGTCTCCTGAATCCACACCAAAGGAGCCTGATTCGGAACGGACCCCAGGACAGGGCACGGATGCCTGTAATCCCAGCACTTTGAGGCAGGCAGATGGTTCAGCCCAGGAGTTTGAGATCAGCCTGGGCAACATGGCCAAATCTGTCTCCACAAAAAATATAAAAATTAGCAAGGGGGGGTGGGGCAATCTGGCTAAA
Source organism: Ateles fusciceps (assembly GCA_036589455.1). Classification (NCBI taxonomy): domain Eukaryota; kingdom Metazoa; phylum Chordata; class Mammalia; order Primates; family Atelidae; genus Ateles; species Ateles fusciceps. The sequence goes on along the minus strand of JAZHEH010002739.1, from coordinate 284,594 downwards.
TCTGTTTCCTCAAAAAATACAAAAATTAGCAAGGGTGGTGGCACATGCCTGCAGTCCCAGTTACTGGGAAGGCTGAGGTGGGAGGATCATTTGAGCCTCACAGGCCGAGGCTGCAGTGAGCTATGATCTAACCACTGCTCTCCAGCCTCTGCAACAGAGTGAGACCCTGTTTAAAACTAAACAAAACCAAAAAAAAAAAAAAAAAAAAAAAGGCTGGGCGCGGTAGCTCACCCCTATAATCCCAGCACTTTGGGAGACTGAGGCAGGCAGATCACTTGAGGTCGGGAGTTCAAGACTAGCCTGACCAACATGGAGAAACCCCGTTTCTGATTAAAAAAAAAAAAAAATTACAAAATTAGCTGGGCATGGTGGAGCAAGCCTGTAATCCCAGCTACTCGGGAGGCTGAGGCAGGAGACTGGCTTGAACCTGGGAGGTGAAGGTTGCAGTGAGTCGAGATAGCACCACTGCACTCCAGCCTAGGCAACAAAAGCGAAACTCCGTCTCAAAAATAAAAATAAAAAATGGAGGCATTTGACTCGGGCCTCATGACCTGCCCTTTCACTGCATGAAAGTGACCCGGCGGTGCACTCTGCCCCTCTCTAGGAGGTTGTAATGACCCGGGAGGGCCTTGGAAGAGATCTGTGTATGTCCATCAGTCCACAGAGAAGTAAACTGAGGCACAGAGAGAAGGGCATGTGCCCCAGATTGTGGGAGTCTCGCTGGGGAAGCCCCTCCTCGGACCCAGGGGCAGAATTTCAGCAGCAGGTGGAGCCAAATAACACGGCCCAGGGTGCGAGAAACACCTGTGTAAATTCGTCTTCTAGGGCCTTGGAGAGGGAGGGGGGAGCTGGGGCAGGTCAAGGTGCCCTGGAAGCTTCTAGAGATCTGGATACATACCAGACAGCAGCGGCTGATGAAGGAAACCGGTTGGCTTTGAACAACGTATGGACAGTCACGATTCTTCCCCTGCAGCCCTGAGACCCCAACGTCCCTAGCCATGGGCCCTCAGCTGCCCCGGGAGCCGCCAGCCTGAGCCGGTGTCCCCCTTCAGCGCAGGCATGCCCTGGGACGCTGCGAGCGCTCAGTGAGCAGAGTGAACAAAAGGCGCTTCAAGCTGAAGTCCTTCCTCCCTCTTCCAGGCACCTCCGTTTCACTCCGGCGCCTGCGCGGGACGTCTTCCTGGTAAGATCTCGAGACCGCGCTTGGGCCGGGCCCGGGCTCCCGGCTCCGCCCACCTGACGTCACCCGAGGACTGCCACTCTCAGCCTTCACGCGGAGCCCAGGCGCCACCCAGTGGGGCACTGAGGTAACCGAACCCAACTCTCAACCAGATCCCCGCCTCCAGCGGGCTCCCCAGTTCTCTTAAAAAGAGCCTTAACTCTGCAGCGAGAAATAGCTCCATGATTTTAATGTAAAAGTGCCGGGATTGTTTCCTCTCATGGCTGAGGGAATGTCACGGGGTAGGTTCCTGTCAGATGTGATGATGCAAATCACTATATGTTTCTTCATAGGCTTTCAAATCTACTTCAGGCACACTTGCACATGTCCCTTTCAGTTGCACCTTGCCATAACCTTACCTTCTTGGTCGGCTTAGGCCATCATAACAAAACATCGGATGACTTAAACAACAAAAGTTTATTTCTCACAGGGTTCTGGAGGCTAGAAAGTCCAGGATCAAAGTGCTAGGTGATTCCATTCCTGGTGAGGTCTCTCTTCCTGGCTTGCAGGCGGCCTTCTCACTGCGTCCTCACATGGCAGAGAGTGTGAGCTCTCTTCCTTTTCTGATAAGGACACCAGCTTTATTGAATCAGGATCCCATCACTATGACCTCATATAACCTTAATTATCTCCTAAAAACCCTGTCTCCAAATATAGTTACACTGGGGGTTAGGGCTTCAGCATATGAATTTGAGGGCTGGCGAGGTGGGTGGGGACACAATTCAGTCCATGGCACACACCTTGACGTAAATATAACTTAACGTGATGGCACCTTAACATAACTATCTCTTGCCATATCTAAACCTTGAAGTTAATACACCTTGGCATTGCTACACCTTGTTGTAATTACATCTAACCTAACTGCACCTTGACTTAACCTAACCTCGGAATAACCCCCTGGGAAGACGGCATTGGCCACCTTGATGTAACTATACCTTGGCATACGGTGTAGGAATCCCCATCATCCCAGTTTATGAACAGAAATTTGAGTGTTGCAGCAGTGGCATGACTTTCCAGAGCTGGCAAGACCAGAAAGCAGCAGAAGCGGACTCCTCCATGTTCTCCTTCCTGCTTCGCTCATCTCCAAATTTGGATCCTGGGTCAGGTAGCTTGTTGGTATTGACCCTGAAAGAGTCTTTGCTCCCCTTCTTCCTAAAAGTGACAGTGTGTTTCTGAAATGTAAATCCTGTTTCCTTCCTACTGGTATCAGAAGTGTGAACATTTTCCCACACCAATCACTTCTCCAAATCTTGGGACACCAATTGGGTGTACTATAATTTAACTAAATTCTGATACTATTTGCCTAGAGATTACAAGCTCAGTCCCACAAGACCACCACTGTTTCAGATGCCAACTGCAAGTCAAGGTTGGCACCCATGTTTCTGACCAACCAACTATAAACTGGAGGTTTCCATAGCCCACTTCTCATACTGGATAGTTTGCTAGAATGGCTCAGAGAACTCAGGGGAACAGTTTAGTTATAAACGATATAACTTGGGTATTCAAAGGCATAAGAATATAATGGACTCTGGGGGACTTGGGGGGGAAGGGTGGGAGGGAGTGAAGGATTAAATACTACACAATGGGTACAGTGTACATTGCTAGGGTGATGGGTACACCAAAATCTCAGAAATCACCATTACAGAACTTATCTGTGTATCCAAACACCACTTGTTCCCCGCAAACTATTGAAATAAGAATAAAAAAGCTAAAACTCAGAGACAGCCAGTGGGAGAGATGCATGGGACCAGGTATGGGAAAGGGGCATGGAGCTTGCATTCCCTCTCCAGGCACACCACCTTCCCATCATGTCCACATGTTCACCAACCCAGAAGCTCTCCCAACACCATCCTTTTGGAAGTGTTCATTATGTTGGCATTTTTCGATGGAGTCTTCATTTTGTAGGCATAATTGATTAAATAATTGGCCACTGGTGATTAACTTCATCTCCAGCTCCTCTGCCAAACCAGAAGTCAGTGGTCAGCTGGGCTTGAATATTTCAACTGTCTAATCACATGGTTGGTTTCCCCTGTCAACCAGTGCCATCCTAGAGGCCACCCCAGGAGCCCCCATCACCCTAGTCATCTCATTAGTTACAAAAAGGCATGTATCATTTTGGAGATTCCAAGGATTTTAGGAGCTCCGTTTCTTATTATAAGTCACAATGTCAGTCTTCACATAAGAAGCAAAGGCAGAGGAAGGAGGTGGCCTGAGCAGAGCTGCTCCAGCCAGTTCCAGCTTCCTCTAGGGAGAGAGTGAAGACCCCTGATCCATCCCACTTAGAGGGCACAATTCCCACTCCTGTCCCTCAAATGCACCTGCTTCTCCAGTTTGGCTCTGACACTTTTGGAGGCATTTGTTTTAGCAGTCCCCCTCAGAATAGGTCCCCCATACACAGGTCTCTGGGGCTCTGGGGGACTTAACGCATTTTTATCAGCACTATGAAGAAAGAAAAGAACTTTTACCTGAGGAATGAGAGTCCTTTTAAATTATCAGGCCTAGAGAGACAATCAAATGAGACAGTAATCGACCTTGAGCTATGTATTCATCTCTTGAAACTGCTTGCTAACAACAAGGAGCCTTAATTAACTTAATAAAGCCACACCAGGCACTATAAACCACTCAGTATAACCTAACATTGTACAGCCAATGTCACTTCTTTTTCTTTTTTTTTTGAGATGGAATTTTGCTCTGTCCCCCCAGTCTGGAGTGTAGTGGTGTGCATCTCAGCTCACTGCAACCTCTGCCTACCTGGTTCAAGCGATTCTCCTGCCTCAGCCTCCTGTGTAGCTGGGTAACGCCACCACGCTTGGCTAATTTTTTTTGTATTTTTAGTAGAGATGGGGTTTCACCATGTTGGCCAGGCTGGTCTCAAACTCCTGATCTCAAGTGATCTGCCAGCCTCGGCCTCCCAAAGTGTTGTGATTACAGGTGTGAGCCACCATGTCCAACCTCAATGTTATTTCTATAAACCAATGAGAATTCCTGATGGATTTAAATCAACTCACTTCTTGCCCCCCCACTTTTGCCTTTAAAAAACTGCTCGTAACAAAAACCCGATGAAGCTCATTTCCAAGCTTACTTGTGTCTGAGTCTTCCAGGCAGCTGTCCTCACTTTGGGTCAAGTAAACTCTTTATATTTTGTGCCTCAACCTCTTCCTTTTAAGTCAACACCTACTAGTGCTGGGCCCTGCTGGGCCCATAGCCAGGGGTGGCCTGGAATCAAACTGGGCCCTTCCACAGCTAGCCAGCCTTCCCTACAGCCAGGGTAGCCTCGGCTGTGCATGGTGCATGGCCCTGCAGGGCCACCAAAACTGGACTAGGTCCTGGTGGTGGCAGGCCAGTCTCTTCCTCTTTGTACAGATGGGAAGCTAGAGTGAAAGAAACTAATCCACCATAGTGCAGGCCAAAAAAAAGGGAAAGAAGCAGAGAACACCCCCTTTCCCCTGAGAGGTAGACTATGCGTTCGGGGTGAGGACTAGGAGAGCTTAAGAGTCAGCCATGTCATCCATTCCTGTAGCCTGGCTGTGGCTTTTGCAAATCCCCATTCTTGTCAACAGTGTGAGCAGAGCACTCAGAGCTGAGGTTGGTGGGGTCAGGGGGAGGGTGCTGGGCATAGGGAAGGGCAAAGATGATAAAAACATCCAAGAATTAATGAGACATCCAAGAATTCCTGCCCATGGAATCTCATAGTCTCGTGGGGGGAGACCAGCACTGCATGAGGGGTAACACAGCATAGCACAGCACACACCTGGGTGCAGAGGTGCCCAAGGAGGCAACGATTAACTGTGCAAAGGGTCAGGGGTTTGAGAAAGACTTTGAGATAAAAAGATAAAAAGAGTTTTTTCATGTACACAAAAAGAGAAAAGAAGACAGCTTCATATCCCCAGGGAGAGGGAATAGAATGTCCACTGCGTGCATGGCTGCAACAGCAGGGCTGAGCTGGCCGCAGCTGCCATGCTGACACTGGTCCATCAGGGCTGGGCAATGCGGGTGGTAGGAGATGCAGCTGGACATAAGGCAAGGACATACTTGCAATCAAGGCCTGGGAGGTCACTTTCCAAAAGATTTGTACTTTATTCTGAGGGCAGGGAAGGATTTGGGGCCAGAGATGGGTAGAATCTGACCATGGCTGAGAGACTGGCCGCAAGTCCTTGGAGCTGCTGCCTGACTCTGGGATGTAGGTTTTGCAATACCCAGTGATGAGGGCATGGGCAGGGCCTGGGAGGTAGGAGGAAGAAGAACAATTCCAGGTCCATTTTGGAAGTAGAGTCTCTGGATCAGGCCTAAGGGAGAACCAGGCTTTGAAGGGAAGGCGGAAGTGGAAGGTGGGAAAAGAGTACTTCTACCAGGGTGCAGTGCATTTGGCTGCATGTATCGTAAGCTGACCACAGTGGGGAACAGATTTTGTCATCTTAGATTTCTTATGAAGTTCAAGCAGAGGTGGCTGGTCTTGGTCGAACAGCTGTCAGCATCTGGGCTTCTATTTTTGCTGTCTCTTTGGCCATGAAGTCCTTGTCCAAGGCAGAAAGAGGAGGTGGCAGTGGAGTGGATGTGGTGGCACTCTGCCCAGGTCACCTGTTCAAGCCAAGGCATTCCCTACAGCTGCTGGGGAGAGCAGCTGCTATAGATGCCTTCACCCCTGCCTGGGAACTACTGGCCGAGGTGAGAGACAAAGGCTCTGCCCACTTGACTCAAGTCAGGGCAGCTGCAGAGCCAACCAGCTCCAGAGCTCCCTGCAGTGTCAGCCACAGCCTCAGTTGCAACCTCATTACCAGCCAGCTTTTCCACACTGCCCCATCCCCGCCTCCCTCATCTGTCCCAGGTGCATCTCCCAAAAGCCCTCCATAGTAAACTTCCTGCATGCACAGGGCTCTCAGTCTCAGAGTCTGTCCCCAGAAACTCAGTCTAAGACAGCCAGCTGTATCTGACCACCGTGTCAGCAAAGCAACCCCAGCCCTGGAGCAGACCTTGGCTTCTCTCTCCGTGGCCAGAATTGAGCCCTGGCTGCAAGACAGCCCAGGTACAATACAATCTCAGGAGTGTGCTTGCAAAGGAGAAGGCAGGAAAGGGTGTCAGGGGCACTGAATGTCACACAAGTTTCAGACACTTAAAACCATACATTTAATTTATCAAATCAGAGAATGAGAAAGTGAGAAGACAGAATGGCCCAGGACAGTTAATGTTCCTGGGGTGATGTTTTGCATGTTCTGAGAAACTGGGTCTTATTTCATTGTTTCCCACCCTTTAAAACTTCTTATGGCTAAGGGCTAAGATGAGTAAGAAAAGGTGGAGAAATACAGCGGTTGGCATTTCAGAGGCCTTGATGTAAGTGTTGACTGCAGTGTGTTCTGGATGTGAAATCTGGACTGTTTCCTCATTTGTCAGATGAGGACGTGATGCCTCTGAGGAGTGGCCGTGGCCCAGCAAGGGAGACAGCATTGTCATTGTGCTGAGCAGGGCTGAGGGTGGCCAGGCAGGAATGAGGCTGGGAGGAGAGGACTGGGGTGCAGGGTGGAGTTCCTCAGGGGCTGTGGCAGCCAAGGCAGGGCAGGGAGGGACAGGCCAGAGATGCTGCACCTGGCTAGAATCCCCAGTGGGTATGGCCCAAGACACAGGAGCTGGGACGGAATGAGGGTGGACTCCGGTCTGTGGGACTCAATAAGGTGGGTTGGAACAGTGAACTGGATGTGTGGCCTTCTAGGGGATGGAGATCCTAGATGTGGGCTCAGAAACCAGTGTGTTTCCTGGACCCTCCTGGCAGGTAAGTTAGAACAGAAGAGGCATCTATGTGGGGCCTTGACTCACCCCAGGTATTGTGCCACTAATTCCAAAATTCCTTCTCTGATAACACAAACATACATGGAAGATAGAGGGGTTTACAATCCCATTTCACACCTATACACAGAACCCTGGGCCACTGAATCAGTAAAAGTTCATGGTGATTAATCCTCTGCACAGAGGTGGTCCAGCACCACTATGGAAATGTCACACCCTTCACCTAGCCCAGGAACTGATGGAGGGTGATGGGTAGGCACAGTATCAGGAATCAGACTTGGACAGAGGCACATGCAGCATTGGAGATAACTGATGAAGGGACAGAGAGGCTCTGGAGTAAGGGACTGCATCACCTGCTGGTGTCCCAAGGAGGACCAGATGGAACCGAGTGGATCTAGCGGCACAAATTGGGATCTGAGCTCTGCAGATTTGGGGGCGGAACTGGTAATGCTCCCTCACAGTCCCTCCCTTTGAACAGGAGCTCGCCTTTGACTCTCAAGTCCAGCATCTAATTATTACTGAGACATGCTTGCCTGCAGATTCCTTCTGGGGTGGGAGGTAGGGCAGCCAGTTTCACTGGAGCCAACCCCAGAGATTAGGATGTTGTTTGTTTTTCAAGTTTTAACATTTTTTGGTGTGCTTTTCCCTCTATCTTTTAAAGATCATAGCCCAGTTATTGGCCAAAGCAGAGCCTCTGGCTGTCCTGGACAAAGCTGCAAGTCAGAGCCACTTGTTTGGTGCGGGGCAACTGGTGTGGCTGTTGGGACCCTGTGTCTCAATGTACTGCACCCCCTATGCCCAGCATGTGCTGGGGCCTCAGGAGATGGTTGTGGGATGTCTGGGTCTAAGTTTCCCCAAAGCCAACCCTGAGACAAGACTTGGGTGCAGGATCCTGGGAACTCCAGTGGGAAAGACAGGTGCAGAGCCTGGAAAGGAAAAAGCCTGTGAAGCTCACGCCAGAGCCCACTCCTGCTGGGGCCTCCGAGGAGCCTGCGGAGAGCCTCGGAGTGTTCTCTCCAGAAGATGAGAGCCTGGGGGAGACCCCTACACTGGGAGGAGAGCTGCCCCTCAAGGCAGGAAGGCAGCAGCACTGCAACAGCTCAAGTGGACTCCGGGGGCCCAGGCTGAGCCTCTAGTGTCTGCATACGTGATGGGAGGCCGGTGTTTCTTGAGACTTGGACAAGCCTTACAGTGTGGCAGAAGACGATGACCAAAGTGCAGCAGAAAGCCATGCAAGGGCCAACTCTCCTCCCACTGGCTTGTCCCCTCCCTGCCCTGCCTTGGCTGCCACAGCCCCCAAGGAACGCCACCCTGCTCCCCAGTCTTCTCCTCCAAGACCCCATTCCGGCCTGGCCATCCCCAGCCCATACTGGTGCACTCCCATTTTGGCCTAAGCTGTGTGTTTGGCTTCTGGAACTTGTACCCAAACTGTCCTTACTGAGGTACAAATGACATCATAAACTCAAAGCCCTGGAGACAAATGTGACCTCCCTTCACTATTACCCTAGAAGCAAGACCGGGTGGGCTGGGCTCCCACCCTTGGAGAACTTGGGCTGCAAAATTCTCCAGGGGTGCTTTTAGTGAAATTGCTGGTAGCACCTAGGAGCTGAGGCCAGTTCTAGATGCTAACAAGATGAAGTTGACCAACTGCTACTTTTTACCATACAAACAACTTTTATTTGCATGTGGCTACTTAGTTAATATTAAACAGTGATGATCCTAGACAGCTGCCAGGCAACACAAGGAGAGACACATGGGGGCTTTTCAAGGTATTGGGATGCAAAAAAGAAAAACAATGTATCAGAGTGATCAGAAAGTGAGCAGTGAGCAGTAGTGAAGCTAGAATTTTCTTTTCCATGACTCCTGTAGTTCTGTCCTTGCCCCTACAAACCCCAGGAGGGGAAAAAACTTGATACAAAACTGTAAGCCCTCAAATCAGTTAAGACAAGTCCCTTTCTCGTAATAATTTGTTTCACTCCGAATGACAGAAGGCACGTGCAATGACAGGGCTGTGCCCCACTCATCTGGATCAGCAGAAGAACACAGCTTTCTTTGGAAAAACATTTACTGTAAAACCAAACACCTTGACTTGATATTTCAGTGTGCACAACTTTGCCAGTCAAGGTCCTAGTGATCCCTGGTCCAACCCAATGGGCACCACCATTATGCCAGGCCTCAGAGGGCCACCAGATGCTTAAAAGAATGTGAGGGGGGGTGAGTGCAGGTGGAGGAGCTCAGTACCTGGGACATGGGTCCTTCACTCCCCCACTAAGATGATGCAGCAGCCTTTTCTTCCAATGTGGTTGTGCCAGGAGAATCCATGAATGTAACATTTTTGACTTGTTCCCTGAGGGTATTTTCTGAGGAACCAGGCATCTTGTAGTCCCTAAAAGGTGGGGTCTTGAGTCCCGACCCAGGCATCCGGCAGCTGCGCAGTTTCTGAGATTCAGACTCATGGAGGAGCAAGGCTATGCCCTTCCTTCTCCACTCCCCACCCCTCAAGCCCCAGGTCTTACTGTATAATGATTTATTTTCCCCACAAATCTACCCTCAATATTGGCTTCATGCAGATTTTCCTTGGATCCCAATGCTGGAGAGGAAAGGGCAGGGGAAGTGAGACGAGGGGGGTGGGCAGGATGGCTTGACCCTGTCAGCCTCCCCGGGAACTCGGGACCACGGCTCCCAAGCATAGGCTGAACGAGGATCAGGAACAAGGTCTGTGCGTCTGCATTACATCTGAAGGCCTTGGCGGCACCTCTTCAATTTTAAGAGAATCAGACTGAATATACTCCCTGAACCTACTCTAGGGAACCCCACAGCTGAGGCAAAATCCCCAAACAGGCTTGACATTAGTGGCGTTGGGAATCTCAACAGTGAGGGCTCTGATGTGAGTTTTCTAGAAGAGCAAGTTCATGATCAGATAATTTCAAAAGACAGTTTTTTTCCCAGAAAAAAGAAACAAAAGCTTCCTCCTATTCAGTAGAGTGAATTTAAATGTCCAAACAAAGTGTGGTGTCATCACTCAGTCTGCAAGGACGCTCTGTTAATCCCATGGACTTTTTAGTGGATCTTCTATTTATCATCCAGATGGCAATCGCTGGAAGCTGTTTTGGGGGACCAATAATCAGGGCTTTCAAAAAGTATTTCCCCCATTGGCCTGGCACCTGTGTGTCAGTGGTAATAGATGCTGAAGGCATGGAGAATGTAGAGCAGCGTGGTGACAAAGGCGAAGAACTGGAAGGAGGAGGAGAGTGACTGTTAGAGACAGCAGTACCAGCTCCTGCCCATTCCCCAGGGATCCTGAGCCCCCACTGCCCAGGAGGCCGAATATGACCCTGCCTCCTTGCCTCCTGCCTGGCCTGAGGGCAGCAACCCCTGGCCAACCCCTCTCAATAAAGGCATCCCTGGGGCCATCCTGGTGTCCTGCCCCGACTGCAGTCTCCATCTCGTCTGCACCTGTCTGTGAAGCAGGCTCACCTCCATCCTGGCCCTGGGCCCACATCCCATGCTGACCTCCTGCCCAAGGCCCACTTTCCTCTGCCCACCTCCAGCAAACCCCTGCTCTGACCACCCCTACAGCTCCACTCGCTGGCTCGCTCTGAGCGGCTGCTTGTCAGCTCCTTATGAATGTTCAGACCTCCTCCAGCTCTTCCTGGCTCACACTGAGCCCCTGATGTTTCCTCACAAGCCTCACAAGCCCAGTGGGCCCCAGGGTCCTCCTCTCACCCTGCTCTCTGAGTGTGACACCTGTGGCTCTCGACTGCTCCAGCCTCCCTTGTCAGTCATGTGCAAAGCCACCCCAAAGGCTACTGAGTTCCCTGTCTAGCTCTTAGGACATGCATTTCTCCCTTGTCTCAGCCACCAGCATCCCTTGTGAGGACTCCTCATGGCATTACTTGTCCACTTCTTCCTGCCTTGCCCCTCAAATTTGCTCCATGATTTGGGCAGAGCAGGCAGAAGTGGACAAGTGAGGACACTTCTCACTCATAGGGAGAACACACGACCGTGTTGAAGCTGTGTGATGGCTCTGCTCTTTTTCTCAGGGTAGAGGCCGTCACCTTCAACACCTTTTGGGCCCTGCCAACTATCCCAGCCCCAATCTGCCCCACTGTTCACTCACACACTCCTTATTCAGTCAGTCAGTCAACAAGTATTTTTTAAGCACCTGTTTTCCTTCAAGAACAACTGTGGCTGTAACAGTGAAAAAAAAATTCAAAACTTCCTACCCTCATGGAGCTTACATTTGACCGATAAGAAGCAGCAATAAGATAGATGAGTAACACATACTGGGCTAGAGGGAGGTAAGTTCGAGGAGAAGACGAAGCAAGGAAGGGGAAAGTGGAATGCCAAGGTCTCAGGGGAGGGGGCATCAGAGAAGGCCCTGTCAAGAAGACAGAAGGAGGCAGGAGCCACCAGGCAGTTACCCCTGCCAAGGTCCCACGTAAGCGCATATCTGTGTGCTCAAGGGCAGCCAGGAGGGAGGTGTAGCTGGGGCAGCTGACCATGGGTGAGCAGCAGGGGGCCATGCTGGGGACAGGCTGGGCCATGGAGGACCCCAGAGGCCATTGCTGGACTTGCAAGTTTAGGAAGTTAAACTCACCTGATGAGGAGACAAGGGAGGCAGACAGGCTGGAAGGCAGCTGAAATATCTTGTGACCACCCCAGAGGGTCACAGTGCTCCCCGGAACCAAATCCTTACTCTCATGACAACACCCCACCATGTACCTCTTCCTCCTGCCACAGCCACATGATCCTGCAAGAGCCACCAGGCTGACATGGGAACTTCTGGCCACAGTGACTGGTCCAGGGATGGGAACAGATGTAGCCTTGGTGTTGGAGTCCTTCCTTCAAAGTTTTCAAGGTAGGATTCAGGAAGGTCAGGCCACTCTGATAAGGTTTTGCTCTGTGTCCCCACCTAAATCTCATCTTGTAGCTCCCATAATTCCCACATTGTGGGAGGGACCCCGTGGGAGATTATTGAATCATGAGGGTGGGTCTTTCCTGTGCTGTTCTTGTGATAGCGAACGGGTCTCACAAGATCTGATGGATTTAAAAACGCAAGTTTCTCTGCACAAGCTCTCTCTTTGCCTGCTGCTATCCATGTAAGATGTGACTTGCTCCTCCTTGCCTTCTGCCATAATTGTGAGGCCTCCCCAGCCATGTGGAACTGTGAGTCCAGTAAATCTCTTTATTTTGTAAATTGCTCAGTCTCGGGTATGTCTTTATCAGCGTGAAAATGGACTAGTACACATTCCAAAGGAGGAATGTGTCGCTGTGAGCTCTCTGCCATGTGAGGGCGCCATCCCTCAAGGGAAGGAGAGGAGAGCTGGCTGGTGAGAGTCAGACTCGGGAGGCTCCAGGGGACCTGAAGCCTGGGGAGCCTGTGGCTGGACCACCCTGTGACTCTCCACCCTGTGGCTGGACCACCTCACCTGGGCTCCTGCAGCCAGTACATTACCCCTGTAGGCTACTGTGATTGACGCAAAGGACACTGGAATAGTTCAGTCATGCTGAGGGATGTGGGTCCCATTCCAAAGGCAGTGGGAGCCACTGAAGGATTTTCAGTAGGAGAGCGACACCTGTTCCAATTTGTGTTTTGGAAAAAAAAAAAAAAAACTCTGCAGACAGTGTAGGGGGTCTAAGAGCAAGGAAAGCTGGGGGGTGGGAAGGATAGAAAGTAAGAGAGGACCCCTGAATGTGGGTGCACGTGTTTACAGGGACACACATCCGTCACCCCTGCCCTCATGGCTCCTTCCACTTGAGGGCTCAGGATCTATACAGCACAAGGCAGAGTTAGGCCTCCTGCACTAGACGTCCTTCAGCCAAAACTGCTGTCCGCGGCAAGCCCACTCACCGAGGCTGCTGTGTTAATGTAGTAGTTTTTAGGTCCACGGTCTCAGAAACAATTGTGGCATGTACTTGCAGGACGGCAGCGCTCATGTACAGGATGCCAGTGGTCCCGTGGTACAGGCTGTCCTGGAAACACAGAGTAGAGCCATACATGGACATGTCACTCAGGTGCGCACTTTCCTCTCTGGCTACATAGCTGTAAAGAATGAGCAAACAAGGCAGGCCAGCCCCCAGACTCCTGCTTTTTTTTTTTTTTCCGCAGCGTAATTTGGTTTGGCTCTGTATCTCCACCCAAATCTCATCTCAATTGTAATCCCCATGTGTTGAGGGAGGGACCTGGTGGGAGATGACTGGATCATGGGGGGGGGGGCTTCCCCATGCTGTTCTTGTGATAGTGAGAGAGTTCTCATAAGATCTGATGGTTTAAAAGTGTGACATTTCCCCCTCTCTCATTCTCTCTCCTGCTGCCATGTAAGGCATGCCTTGCTTCCCCTTTAGCTTCCATCATGATTGTAATTTTCCTGAGACCTCCCCATGCAGAACTGTGAGCCAATTAAACCTCTTTTCTTTATAAATTACCCAGTCTCAGGTAATTCTTTATAGCAGTGAGAACAGACTAATACAGAAAACTGGTACTGGAAGTCAGGCACTGCTATAAAGATACCTGAAAATGTAGAAGCAACTTTGGAACTGGGTAATGGACAGAGGTTGAAACAGTTTGGAGTACTCAGAAGAAGACAGGAAGATGTGGAAAGTTTACAATTTCCCAGAGACTTGTTGAATGATTGTGACCAAAATGATAATATTGATATGGATAATGAAATCCAGGCTGAGGTGGTCTCAGATGGAGATGAGGAACTTATTGGGAATTAGAATAAAGGTCATTCTTGCTATGCTTTAGCAAACAGACTGGTGGCATTATACCCCTGCCCGAGAGATCTGTGGCACTTTGAACATAAGAAAGATGATTGGGGTATCTGGCAGAAGTAATTTCTAAGCAGTAAAGCATTCAAGATGTGACCTGACTTTTCCTGAAAGTGTACAATCATATGCATTCACAAAGAGATGGTCCAAAATTGGAACTTATGTTTAAAAGAAAAGCAGTACATAAAAGTTTGAAAAATTTGCAACCTGACCATGTGGTAGAAAGAAAAACACATTTTCTGGGGAGAAATTCAAGCTGTCAGCTGCAGAAATTTGCATAAGTAATGAGGGGCCTCAAAACAATGGGGAAGATCTCTCTAGGGCATTTCAGAGATCTTCACAGCAGCCCCTGCCATCATAGGTTCAGAGACCTAGGAGGGAAAACTGGTTTTGTGGACCAGGCTCAGGGCCCTGTTGTTCTGTGCAGTTCTGGGATACAGCACCCTACATCCCAGCTGCTCCAGCTACAGCAGCAGGGGCCAAGGTACAGCTTGGGACATTGCTTCAGAGGATGTAAGCCCCAAGCCTTGGCAGCTTTCACATGGTGTTGGGCCTACAGGCGTGCAGAAGGCAAGAAGTGAGGTTTTGGAACCTCTGCCAAGGTTTCAGAGGATGTATGAAAATGCCTGGATGTCCAGGCAGAAGTCTGTTGCAGGAGTGGAGCCCTTATGAAGAACCTCTACTAGGGCAGTGTGGAAGCAAAATGTGGTGTCGGAGCCCCCCACACAGAGTCCCTACTGCAGCACTGCCTAGTAGAGCTGTGAGAAGAAGGCCACCATCCTTCAGACCCCGGAATGGTAGGTCCACTGACAGCTTGCACCAGATACCTGGAAAAGCCACAGGCACTCAACGCCACTTTGTGAAAGCAGCTGCAGGGGCTATACTCTTCGAGCCACGGGGTGGAGCTGCCCAAGGCCTTGGGTGCCTACCCTTCGAAACAGTCTGACTTGAATGTGAGACATGAAGTCAAAGGAGATTTTGGAGTGTTGACATTTAATGGCTGCCCTGCTGGGTTTTGGACTTGCATGGGGCTGGGAGACTCTTTGTTTTGACCAATTTCTCCCATTTGGAATGGAAGCATTTACCCAATGCCTGTACCCTCATTTTGTGTTGGAAGTAACTAACTTGCTTTTGATTTTACAGGCTCATAGGCAGAAGAGACTTGTCTTGTCTTAGATGAGATTTTGGACTTCAACTTTTGGGTTAATGCTAGAATAAGTTACAACTTTGGTGGACTGTTGGAAAGGCATGATTGTGTCTTTAAATGTAAGAAGGACATAGATTTGGGAGGGGCCTGAGGTGTAATAATATGGTTTGGCTCTTTGTCCCCCCCCCAATCTCATCTACAATTGCAATCCACATGTATCAAGGGAAGGACCTGGTTGGAGGTAACTGGATCATGAGGAAAATTTCCCCTATGCTGTTCTCATGATGGTGAATGAGTTCTCAGGGGTTCTGATGGTTTAAAAGTATGGCATGTTCCCCTCCCCCACTTTCCTGCTGCCATGTAAGATGTGCCTTGCTTCCCCTTCACCTTCCACCATGATTGTAAATTTCCTGAGGCCTCCCTAACCATGAGGAACTATGAGGCAATTAAACCTCTTTTCTTTATAATTTACCCAGTCACAAGTAGTTCTTTATAGCAGTATGAGAATAGATTAATACACAGGGTTTTAAATGTGATATCTGTGTTGTAAGTAATGGCAGATTAATAAAGATCAGTATGTTTCAGTTATCTAACATCAATCTTGGTCTGAAATATTAAATGAAAAATTCCGGAAATTAACAATTAAATGTGTGCCTTTCTGAGTATCATCATGAAATCTCGTGCTGTTTTTACCCTGTGCCTCCTGGGACCTGAATCATCCCTTTGTCCAGCACATCCACACTGCCTATGCCATCCATGTTATTCACTTTGTAGCCATCTAGGCTATCAGATCAACTGTTGTGGTACTGCAGTGCTTGCATTCAAGGAATCCTTATTTTACTTCACAATAGCCCCAAATTGCAAGAGTAGTGATGCTTGCAATTTGGATGTGCCAAAGAGAAGTCATAGAGTGCTTTCTTTAAGTGAAAAAGTGGAAGTTTTCAACTTAAGGAAAGAAAAAAATATGCTGAGGTTGTTAAGATCTACAGTAAGAATGAATTGTCTATCTGTGAAATTGTAAAGAAGGAAAAGAAGTGCATGCATAGCATAATCGGGGTTCAGTACTATCTGAGAATTCAGGCATTCCCTGGGGGTCTTGAGACTTATCCTCCAGAGATGGGGGGGGACCACTGTATACTGTCTTAGGTATGCTGAGGAATTGTTAACTTTGTATATACGTAATAATGTGAGAAAGTTTGTGGGTTTTTTTGGAAACATACTGAAGTATGTGGAATAGAATGACATGATGTCTGGAGTTTGCTTTAAAATTCCTTAGTGGGGGAAAAAGGCTAGATGAAACAAATGTGGTAAGATCTTAATAATACTGGAATCTGGGTTATGGCTACATGAGGGGCTATAATATAATATTCTGTACTATTAAATATGTCTTCAATTGTTCAATATGGAACACTTTTAAATGGTTTTTCGAGATGATACAACAACATAAAAATTAATGATGTAATATTAAATGAAAGTATCTACATCCAAAATTATTTGTAGAGTATAATTTATATATATATAAAATAAAATTCATGTAGGATATGGAAGAAATAATTTGTCACAGGGATTGTGATAGAGCCTTGAGACTAGAGTGATATTTTTCCTAACAGCATTTTCTTCAGTGTTGCTCCAAGGATTTTACCAGGAAGAAAATTTAGGGGAAACACATCAGCATATGCTTTATCACAAGGCATTGTATATTCTCCTAACAGGGAAGGCAGTGAAGGGGAATACAAGGAAAGTTTTACTCTTGCAGAGAAATGTCTTCATTTTGGCCTGGTAGTAAACATATTAAGATAAAAAGTCTTGGTTCCATAGGAGCCTAGCCCAGTATCCATATCTGCCCGGAAAGGTCAATTGTCCTCACCCAACCCAGGATGTCCACCCAGGAGGAGTCATGCTGCTGGTTCTTACCAGAACTCTCCAGGATTCAAATCTTTTGTAAAATCCAAATAAGTAAGACAAAAGGAACATCAGGGAGATGAGAAATGAGGTGAGTGAGACATACATCACCCATCCTTGCAGCAATGGGTTTGCTACCTGGGTGGCAGCTACCAGGATCCAGACCCAGAACCCAAATATCTGGAAGATAAAAGCATAAAAGAAGGAGCTTCATTAGCTAGTGTGGAGAATGTTTCCCTTTGCAGGGCGTCTCTTTTCTGTCTCTAGTTAAAAGCTCAGGTGAAGTTAGGAGGGAACCAAGTGGGAAATGGGGGAAGGAAGTCTGGCCCCTCTGAGTCATGGTAAAGTCAGATCCTATTGTTAGAAAATTCAAGGGGTTAATGCAGAGGTTGTGAACAGAGGGACTCTTGGCCAAGTCTGGCCTGTGAATGTGCCTTCTTGGCTCAAGTAGTATTGGCATATACACTTTTAAACAATTCTGAATAAGTTGTCAACATTTAAAACAGAATATTTCGCATGAAAAAAATCCAGATTTTGGACATTTCTTTAAAAATCCATGGTTCTGGCCACAGTGTACCCATTTCTCAGGCCAGAGTAGGCTGGAATGAGTTGTGACTGTCTCTTTAAAAATGACCTGGAGTCCTCAGTGGACCATATCCCCTCACCCCACTAACCTCACATCATGCTGTGGCACATTCCCTGTTGCTCACTGACACTGTGGAATTGTTTACTAATGAGATAGAGCTTATTTTTGTATATTTGTTAGCCATTAATATTTTCTCCTCTGTAAAGCTTTTTTTTAATCAGTGAAATATTTTAAAATAGATTTTTCTTTTTCTTATTGATTCATAGGAATTCTTGCTAATAGTGTGGATTTCATGGACTGTCATAAACATTGCAAATATATGCTGCTAGCACTCACATACTTTATGGTTTCCTTTGATTAACTAAGCCCACAATTTTAATGCAGTTGAGTATATCAGTCTTTTTCTTTATTATATTTTTTATCAAGTTTAAGAAATTCTTCTCTATTTTGAGTCATGAAGATATTCTTGCATCCCCAGATTTTCCTTCTGAGATAATTTTCTTTCTTCCTGAAATGCACCCTTTAGTAGTCTCTTTAGTGAAGGTCAGTGGGTAGTAGTCAATTTGATTTATTAGAAAATGCCCTTAAAATTTCCCCTGACAATTATTTTCTCTCCACACTTCCAAGTATATTTCCACTGTGTTATATATTTTTCCATATTGTTCTTTTGTATTGTAGCTTCCATTGTTGTTGTTGAAAGGTCAGCTGTCAGTTGAACTCTTGCTTTGTAGAAATCTGTATTCGTTATTTGGCTGTATTTAGTCTTCACTCTGTCTTTGGCATTCTATGGTTTGCGAAACAATGATACAATATGTTGAGATGTGAATATCTTTTCACTACTCTTGCTTGGTATTCATTCTACATTCAATACCTGAAAATTCCATTCACCTGAGACTTAATAGCTTGATTCTACAGTTTATGACTTCCATTAACTTCCATTCTTTTCCACTTGTTTCATCTTTTGTTCAGTGAATTTTGATTGGAAGCTCATGTCTGTGGAGGTAGCTCAGTTCTGAATGATGTATTAGAAAGCTTTCTTGACCAAACAATTTCACTCACTATTTTTTTGAGAGAGTCTCTCTCGGTCACTCCGGCTGGAGTGCAGAGGTGCACTCATGACTCACTGCAGCTTCCAAGTCCTGAAATCAAATGATCCTCCCCACCTCAGCCTCCTAATTAGCTAGGACTAGAGGGGCATACTACTCCACCTGGTCAATTTTCATTTTACATTTTGTAGAGACAGGGTCTTGCTGTGTTGCCCAGGCTGGTCTGAGACTCCTGACCTCAAGCAATCCTCCTGCCTTGGCCTCCCAAAGTGCTGAGATTACAGGCATGAGCCACTTGTGCCCTGCCTTCGCTCCCTTCTGTGTAGCTCAGCCAAAAGATATACAACTTCAATTCTGCTTTCCAAAATATATCCCTGGCTTTCTGGGACTAGCAGTTCTTATCTTACAACTGGCCAATACATAGAGATGGGTATGTCACCCTCTCCCTTCTGGGCTTCCACTTGCTGTTGTCTGGCTGTTGTCTTTGAATTTATGGAGTATTCATGGGCTTAAGGAGAAAAGGGGAAAGGAGATGAGAAGCCAGAATAGAATAGGAAGTTGACCACAAGGCACAGACTCCTCAGCAAGGAGTACAATCATAGCTTTACAGGGCTGGGAAACAACTCCAGCAGACTGGCTGCCTCTTAAAGCACCAGTCTGGGAGCAAATTCCCCCTTAATAATCAATATCCAAGTGACTTTTGGAAGTCCTAGGCTGGTCTGAGACTGCCGGAGAATGAGTCAAGGCCAGCTTTCCTAGGGAGGGGGTGGTGAGGGATGAAAGTTGCTATCCTCTGGCTCCCCCCTCAACTATGCTGTTGCCTGTCGGTCCCAGTTACAAGGGCTGCTGATGCTTCAGAAAGGTACCAGGGCTCAGCTTTAAGGCACTTGCCAAGCGACCTCCCTGCCAAGCCAAGAGAAGTACATTAAAATGCTGGCACATGAACAGCACCCAAACAATGCTGGTTATCTGTAGTTCACCAGGAATTTTACAGTTTATAAAATGCATTCACTCAGACTGCTTCATTTAGTCCACACAACAATTCTAACTCCCGTGGAAATACCAGAGAACTGCCATTTGATACCTTTCACTGCTTACTGCCAGCTCGCCTGTGCCAGGCATGGGGACAGGAAGGGTGTCTCAGCCCCCATCTTGCCAGTTGGTGCCTGCAGAGGGGTCCCAAGTCCCCCTCTTGCCATCAGAAGCTTCCCTGGCCAGCCACAGCCATATGCATGTTACATTTGCATTTAATCTTTGCCACAGTCCATGAGGTAGTACTCTACCAAGGGGACCGGGGCCTGAGGTCAAACAAGCATTGCAGGGTGGGACTCGCACATGGTGTAGGACACTTCTGGTCCTGCCCCCAAAACCAGATTTCAAGGCCAAGGTCAGGGCCAGGTAGAGGCTCCTAGATTGTGCCAGAGGGTGGCCTGCTACAGCCTCAGCCAAAGTCTGTCAGGAACATTAGGGGCCTTGATGGGGACATCATACCTGCAGTCTCAGGGAGCCCATCAGCAGCCTCCTATCTCCAGGTTCCAGCTATAGCTTAGGAATCCCTGTCCTACCTTTCACAACAGGCCAGGGGCCTCTGAGCATTTGGGAATCTATTCAGACATCATGGGAACCTTCCTGCAATGGCTTCAGTGTTGCATAATCAATGTTCTGCAGAAGAATGTTACTCACTTCTTATTTCCACACCCCCTCTACCTCCTAAACAGTAGGAGGGACCAGAGCCAAGGACTACAGGTGGATTTAAACCCAGTAAAGTTTGTTATCTCATTTCTATCTCAAGTACTCTAGGTTGGATTCTTTATAGATGTGGAAACTTTGCGTATTTGTTTTTACTTGTTCTTAAAGCTCATATTTAGCTTTCCAAATTTCCTGGTGGCCTAAACTGCTTTCCCATTTTAATGCTTATTTTTGCATTTCCTCAGAGCAGGAGATACTGTCAATGGTTGGGGCAGGCCCTCAAAGTGGAAAAATATTTGATTACAGTGAGCCATTTAGAGCAAGTAGATTTCAAGCACAACTTTGGCAGAAACCTTTTCTTATGAGTAAACACACACAGTCATATATAAATTTTTCAAAAGGCTGAATTGAAACTTGAAAGGACTTCTTAAGGAAAGATGGAGCTTAACGATAGGTTTTTAAAACCTATTCTTCTCTAGAACATGGAGAAGAGCTCCTTCAGGTTTAGAAAGCTGGATAAGAACTTGAATATAATAACCGGGGTAACAACACTCAGGTTGGAGTCCAGGAAGAAAGGGCTGATTCGAGGTTTGGAGAGGGAGGTTGAGCCTGGATGTTACTACACCAATAGTGAGAAAACTTCCAAAGGCTCCTGAGGTCCGGTCAAAAGGACTCAGCAGGCTCCTGCTGGCCAAGATGGACCGCTTGAGCTTCCTATAGCTACAATGGATTGGAATGCATCAACTAAGGTGAAATCCACAAGTTCAAAATGATACTTAAAACAAAAACCTCTTTGTCACTTTTAGAGGATGCTTATTATTTTGAAAAGTGCTTTAAAAGAAAAAAAAAAGCTGTGGTATGGGGGTAAAGAGCTTTTCAAATACAAGCATACCTGAGCACTACCCTCCAGGCAGCACTCCAAGCCCTGCTGCTCCTAGAACCCTTTGGGGACTTCAAGAAAGCCCCAGGGAATATGTCCTGCCCCAAAGAATCTGCTTGAACAGGTAAGGGAGGCTGCATTGTTGGGAGTTCCCCAGGCAGGATGACCAAGGCTGAGAAAGCCTGAGTCCAGCTCTCTGCTTTTACTCTCACCTCCAGTCCATGCACCATGCAGTGCCATTCCTCCTGGGTTTGAATCCCAAGCTCTGCCTGGTGGACAGGTCATTTAGCTTGTCTGTGCCTCTGTGTCCCTGTCCATCAAATAGAGGAGGTGGGGGGTCTCACTGACTCGTCTATTATCCAGCTCTTGTGAAGGTTTGGCGAGTCTCTCCGGCACATGGTGAACGTTGGCTGTAATAGCCATAACCATTTGGAATGGCACAGAGGGCAGGAGGGGACATTCCATGAGAAAGACACAGAGGCGGGAATGTCCAAGAGGAGACTCTCTAAAGGATAGGAAGTTTACTTTTGGGAAGGAGGATGACAGATCAATCAGCTGGGTGGGCAAGATAACATTTAGAGGGCACAGACCATTCTTATGAGTTGATGAAAGCTTTGGTCACCAAGAAAATGTACCTAATACACATACACAATTTTTGCCTACAAATCTGGGGACTCACAGACCCCCAATGTCTGTCTGTCCATCTGCAACCCCCCAGTTCAAGTCCATTGCCACCTCCAGGTTAAATAACTGTGTCATCAACGACTATTATTTTGGCAACATTGATCAAAACATTAAATACACATACTGTTCAATTCAGTAATTTCACTTGATGGAATTTGTCCTACAAATGATGCACTTGAGCAAAATGACAAATATATGTATGTATATAAGTTGTTTATTGCAGCCTGTTGATTACAGAAAAGCTAGGAAATGACTCCTTCATCCAGAGGGGAGCAGTTAAATCAACTATGTCTGCAAAGCGAAACACTCTACAATCTTCAAAAAAAAAAGAGAGAGAAAATTCTATACCCCAAAATGGAACAAAATCCAAGAGTCTGTAAAGGCACAGACCAGTGTATCCAGTGTGCTATGATTTGTGCAGAAAAATAACAAAATGCATGTGTGAGTGTCTGTGTGTATGTGCATTTGTTGCAAGTAAACAGAGTATTTCCAGAATGAGACCCAATCAGCCAGTCAGTGCCTTGGTTTTGGAGGAGCAGAACATCTTGGCTTGGAGACACTTCTGAATGTAGGGCCATGTTGATATTTAAACTAATCCAAAACAAAAAATATGTAAATGTAAAAAGGAAATGAAGCTGTATGGGCATTGGAGGCTCACTAGAGAATTCTTAATGGGAAGAGATAAGGAGGATGGCCTCTGGGGAGAGTGGACCTACTCACCTGCACAGAGCAGCTGGAAGCCCCTCATGGGCAGGTGAGGGGCTGCTGCAGGGGCCGGGCTCACACACTGAGAGGTTCTGAGACAGACGCTGCCTGAGTAATCAACCCCTGGGAAGGGTGAAGGAGGTGTCAAAAATATGCATGGTCTCAGGTCTGTGTGGTCAGGGCTTTGGGCGTGCCTGAGAATTGTGGGTTTGGGGTGGGGCAGACCAGCTGAGAAGCAGGCGGGAGTGCCAGGGTGGGTGTCCACAGTAGGTTTTTCTGCATAGCTGGGCATCGCTTCAGCATGGCAGGTTTCATGTACTGCCAACTCCAAATTCCTTCTTACTATTTGTCTTAATTTTCATGACAGCTTTGCCTCTCCCTCTCTCTTCCTGGTGCTCAGGTGACCACAGGCTGTACGATGAAGCCTCAAAAAATTTCAGGCTGAGAGGAAAGGCCCCAGTCAAGATGGGTGCGGCTCACGTCATCAGCACACAAGTGAGCTGGAGTCTCCTGGTCCCACAACGGGCCAGGCAGGAATGGGCTTTGTAAAGGACACATGCAGGTGTTGCCCACAGCGGGAACCTGGATGCCCCGAAGGCTCCCTGTGCCATTGTGATGTTTCAGGATGAAGGAAACGATTGTCCCTCGCATTCAGGTATGCAGAGTGCATGCTGTTTAAGTTCAGGCTCTCTTGTCTGCTATATACCTTTCTCAATTTTTAAAATTTGTGGTTAAATACATATAACAAAATCAAGCATTTTAACCGTTTTAAGTGGACAGTTCAGTGGCATCCATGTTCACTCACACTGCCGTGCGACCATCACCACCATCCACCTTGAGTGCTTTCCATCTTGCAGATCTGAAACTCTGCACCCATTAAACGACAACTCCCCATTCGCCCCTCCCCACAGCCCCTGGCAACCACCATTCTACTTTCTGTCTACTCTGGGTACCTGATATGAATGGAATCATGCAGTCTCTGTCCTTTTGCGACTGCCTTTTCTCACTTAGCATAATGTCCTCAAAGTTCATCCGTGTTGTAGCATGTGTTAGAATTTCCATCTTTTCCAGGGCCGAATAATATTCCATTGCATTTGTGTGTCACACTTGGTTTATCCACTCACCTGCTTGTACACACTTGGGTTGCTTCCACCTTTTGGCTATTGTGAATAATGCTGCTATGAACATGGGTGTCCAAACAGCTCTTGGATGCACACCCCTTAAAGGGAAAAGACAGCCAGGTGAGTGGCTCACACCATAATCCCAGGACTTTGAAAGGCCAAGGTGGGGATC
The DNA here is from genome assembly GCA_036589455.1 of Ateles fusciceps. Classification (NCBI taxonomy): domain Eukaryota; kingdom Metazoa; phylum Chordata; class Mammalia; order Primates; family Atelidae; genus Ateles; species Ateles fusciceps. The sequence continues at coordinate 260,891 of JAZHEH010002739.1, read as the reverse complement.
ACTTGAGCCCAAGAGTTCAAAAGCAGCCTGGGCAACATGATGAAACCCTGTCTCTAAAAAAATACAAAAATTAGCCAGACATGATGGCACATGCCTACAGTCCCAGCTACTCGGGAGGCTCAGATGGGAGGAGGATCACTTGAGCTTGGGAGGCAGACAACCTTGATTGTGCCAGCATGGGTGACAGAGCAAGACCCTGTCTCAAGAAAAAGGAAAAAACAAGGCAAGGCTTATCCTGGGGCTGTGCTTCAGACCCCATCAGCCAGTTGCCATGCAAAATGCCTCAAGAGTCACAGCTCCGACAAACAGATGTGCCCACATTCCTGCCACCGTAGCAGCCCTTGGGAGTTTGGTTCTGTCTACCCAAAATGCGTAGGAGTTTGGTTCTGAACATGCAGCACTAAAGGGACCTTGAAAAGGACACTTTACAGTCCAAGAACTGAAATCGGAAGCAGAGTGTCACCTTGCTTGACCTCAGCTGGGACGCGTGCGCGTGTGTGGCATCTCAAGTTTTCGCTGCTCTGAGCATGTCTATGAATGACTGTGAAAGTGCCAAGTGTATTCATTTGGGAGGTACAAATATATCTTAGCAGTGGGTGAATATGCAAATACAGAAACCAGGAGTTACAAGGGTCCACTGTATTTTCAACGCCAAAATTATCTTCCATCAAGTTGATAAAACCTTATTTACTCAATTAGGCCCTAGTCAAGGTATATGGGGGTTTCTAACTTTTTCCTATTACAGATGATGCTGCAGCAAATACCTGTTGCAGGGAAAGTTCTCTCATTATAAACTGTTTCTGTGGAATGAGTTCCCCAGCTGGGCTTACTGGTGAGAGGTTTAGGCTCTCACCAGTAAGGGGATGCAGCTGCCCATGCCATTAGGCTCATCACATTCCCTAGCTAGGGACACATACTTGACTTAGTCCTGGTCAACAAGACAGAAGGAAAGCCTTCCTTGTGCCTAAGAAGGGGCACAGAGCACAATGGTCCCTTTCTTGCTCTGGCCATTACTGTGCAGTGGTGAATCTGGAGCTATGAAATGGAGGAGGAGAGAGATGGAAGGAGCCTGGATCCCAGATGACACAACTGAGGTGCTGACCCAGATCACAGGACATGAGATAGTGCATTTCCCTTCTGTTGAGGCCAGTCCTGGCCAGTGACAGTGACAGCCCTTTCACAGCACTGCTGAGGAGCCCCTGGGATTCAAGTCTGTGCAGGTCGCCCATACCCCTCACCCTCTCTTCAAACATTCCACTGCCTCCCATAACTCCTAGGCCAAACTCAGGCCACCCACCCTCTGCCTCTATGCCAGGCTCCCCAAGCCTCCACTAGTTCCCCCAGCCCTGGGACTGGCAAACTGTGAGTGGGATTCATTCATGGATTGTGACTCCATTTAGTAGATTATCAACCAGCATTAGAATTGAAGCCGACTGGACATAATGGCTCACACCTGTAATCCCAGCACTTTGGGAAGCTGAGGTAGGAGGATTGCTTGAGGTTAGGCATTTGAGGCCAGTCTAGGAAACAAAGTGAGATCCTGTCTCTAGAAAACATTTCAAAAAATTAACCAAGCATGGTGACACACACCTGTAGTCCTAGCTACTTGGGAGGCTGAGGCGGGAGGATCCTTGAGCCCAGGAGTTCCAGGCTGCAGGGAGCCATACTTGTACCACTGCACTCCAGCCTGGGAGACAGAGCAAAACCCTGTCTCTAAAACAAAAACAAAAACAAAAGAAGAACTTAAGCAGACTAGGATATAAAGTATAGGAGTGTATTGTCTACAGGATAGGAAATCCTGGATCTGTTGTTTCACTTACACACACACCCACACCCGCCTATAATGTACAAGGTTATGATGGAAATCTCTCTTTCTGTGGGTGAGCTTGTGGAAGCCCTTGCTCCAGCATGCCTTCCTTCCTGCCCGCCCCGGACCACTCCTCTCCTTCACAGCACTGTCCCATGGGTAGGCCACAGCCCAGCACAGGCCCCAGCCTGGTGGCTGCAGCAGGAACACCATCCCAAGGCCTGAGGGTCCATGCAGGGGCCTGGGTGGGAGAGGGGAGCCACTGAGGAAGGTAAAGGGAAATGTGGTAAGATGACAGGCCCGTTGTCAGGGAGAGTGGGAGGAGCTCTGGAGTGTCCTACCTCTGTGTGACTGGAACTCCCTGTACCCCAGCTAGGGTCTTCCACACCCGTGCTGCTACCCCAAGTGCCACAGCTAGAGGCCAGGGACCCAGCCAGGTGGTGCTGGGTGCTCCTGGGCAGGGGTCACTTGACTGCAAGTATCTCTGTGGGTGGCTCAGAGACCCAGAGCCCACCTGGGTGCTGCTTTCAGCCGACGGCTCCCACCCCTGTGTCACTGGCCCTGCAGCCTCAAGAAGCCTTCTGAGCAGCCATCCTTATCTCCGTTATGCTTTGAATACAGGAGGACACTGGCTCTAAAAGGCAGAGGGACATCCTCAGATACCCAGCAGGGGTATGGCAGGCCTGTCTCCAGCACCCCAAGAGGACCCCAAAAACAAGTAGCATTATATGGAAGTTCCACACTTCACAGTTCAACCTAGTGCGCTTCCAAACCCCGAGTCACTGGGTCCTGACTCATGGAGGTAGAATTTCCTATTTCTGTGGCTTTAAGGCTAGCAGGAAATTGCCAGCCGAGGCCCCTTAGGCCTCCAGTGAGGGCCCTGTCCCATCTCCCACTGGAGAACAGTGCTGGCGGGAAACCCACAGCTGCTGCCGGCTGAGCGAGCCATATAAGGAGGCCCTTGGTACCCATAAGCACTCTTAGAATGGGACTGGCAGTGCGCCCGGCCTTCCTGAAGTGGGAGCACCAGAGTGGCAGGAAGCTCAGTCCGGGAGGGGCCCTGAGTCAGGGCCAGGCCTCTCATTCCTGCTTCCTCCTCCCCCCAGGACCATGTCCGCCCATTCAGACCGACTGCCCTCACTTTTTATTGACCAAACAGCACAGATTTACAATGTCACATAAAATGGACTAATTAGAACATTCTTTTCCACCCAAAACCTAAAGGCCTTTTCCTTCTTGTCCCTTAAAAAAAAAAAAAAAGGAAGATGACAAAATTAAACCAGCATTTGGGAAGACATATTTTCCCTTTATCTACCTGTGTACCTTACAAAGCCACAGAAAGTCTGTAAAGCAGCAAGGGGAAGGCATCCTGCTCCCTCCATGGCCCTGTGGCTGGGCTTCCCCACTCTCCCTGCCCCCTCAACCCCACCCTGGCCTCCTCTTTCACTATCCCTGTTCGGACCCTGTACATGGATTCACCTCATGTCCCTGCCTATGTCCCCCACAAGAAGTTGCCTGATGAACCCTGGACTCGGGCTCAGGGGTAAGTCCCCATACCCCTCCTTTCCCCTCAGGAGCCCATAGACATTTTGTGACTAGTAACCATGTTCCTTCCCTTCATTAGGCACCAGGTCACTTAGTCCTGGTTGATTGACTGCCTGCTTGTATCTCCTCAGCTGACCCCCCAGTCCATCTATGACCAGACCCTGAAAGGCAGGGACCAGACCATGTCACCTCCTCCAGGAAGCCACCCTTGACTACCAAGCCTCCTGCCATACTTCCCTTAGGGTCACGCTCCACTTTCATTGTCTCTCTTTGTCTCTCCTGCCTCCTGCCAGGAGTCTGAGCTCCTGGAGGCAGGACTGTGCCCTGAGGTCTCTGTCCCTAGAGTAAAGCATAGAGCCTGGCATAAAGCAAGTGCTTAGTACATGTCACTGACTCACTTAAGAAGGAGGAGGCAGCCGCTGGACACAACACTCGCTAGCTGCTCACAGCCTCAGCTTCCTTGGATAGATGCCCATGAAGGTGGCACTGCTTGCCGCCTTCTGGGCCTTCCACTGTAGCCCAGCTACAGACGGGCGTCCTGCCAGAAGCCTGAACCAAATAGGGACAGACGTTTATTTGTTTTATCCTCACCCATTTCCTGCTCCATCACCTCCCAGGCCCCAGAAATTCTCCCAGTAGGGAGAAACCTTCCCTCAGGCTTCCCCGGGAAGGCTTTTCCCACCACCTTGCCTCCTCCCCAAACCCACTGGCACCCCTTGTCATCCTGAAACGCCTCACGGCCCTGGTACATAGGACAGACTACAAAAACATGTTGTCAGAGAGGAAAGTGCTCAAATAAATACACATTCCCCTCTATGCTTCCCCCAACATCACTAGGGCAGAGAGGGAGTCCAGATGGGCAGTGTTGCAGGGAGGCTGGTGAGGGGAATCTGTGAACAGTGCTGAGGTAGAAAAGCAAAGCTCAAAAAAAATCCAGCCTTCTTTGAAAGAGGTCGGAAATTCTGGAGTCCTAGACCCATGATATCCAGCCCCTCTGGATGGGGAGCCCACTGAGGCTGTGCTCCGGGGCCTTGCTGGTACCTTCTAGGGACAGCTTGTGGCCAGGGGACAGGAAGTGATAACACACACAGCTAGTGCTGTGGAACGTGGGTACAAGCTGGCCCTGTCTAATGGGGTGGGCCAGTGTGGGGCCTGAGTAGCCATCCATTCTGGCAGAGATGGGGAAGGCCTGACCAGGTGGTGACTGAGGAACAGGCTGGTCTCTTCAGGAGGCAAAGGGGGCCTGAGGCTAGGGGTTGGCTGGCAGGGATGGACGAGGCAGGGGAGACGCTGGAAGAGATGAGGGGCAAAGGCCAGGGTCCTCGAGCTCCTCCCCACTAGAGCCCTTTGCCCTGAGTGTTGCTAATCTGAATAACACCCTAGAAACCTCTCCGGACTCCCACAGATCTGCCCTGCCCAGGGGAAAGTTCTCCAGGGAAAAATGTCCTGGTAATGGCAGAAAGAAGCACTTCTACTTGGCAAGGCTCCCTATCTGGGGCTTGCCCTGGGTCCAGTGGGTCAGACTGTCTGGGGCCTGTTAGGCTCCACGCCAGCAGCTGGTGGTTCCTTCAGGGCAGCCATCAATTCTGTGGACCCCGCCAGGTGGGCTGGCCTTCTGACAGTGTGCTTGGTTGTCCGTCTTGGCCGAGCTCAGAGAGGCCACCAGTTCAGGGAAGGCTGCTTATGGTCCTGCTGGATGGCCAGGGAAAGACCAGGGCTGGAAGTTCAGACAGGGGCTGGAGTGGGCAGGGATGCGGGGCCAGGCCAGGTGGTTCCCAGTGATTCTCTGCTGTGTGATACGGGATCCTTGCTAGGTTCTGGCAGAGGAGGACTTGGAGGGAGGCTGGGACGTTAGGCGAGGAGTGGGGGCTCTCCTGCTGCCTTTTCCAGGCCTTGCCATTTTCTCTGCAGAATCAGCAGCAGCAACTGGAGATGAAGGTCCCTGTGCCCTTTCTTTGGGGTGACCACTGTCTCCCAGCACCCCCACACAGGTCTGAGCACTGGCAAGGCAGGGACAGCTTCCTCTAGAGGTTTGAGCATCAGCCTTGCTGCCATTCTGTCCCTGATTCTGGGGGTGGGCAGCAGCCGCTATGAGTGCTTATTATTCTCTGGATTGTTCAGTTCCCTTTCTGTTCACCCAGCCTTCCAACAACTGTCAACAAGTCCCTGTATTGAATCCCCTCCTTGTGAAGCACCTATCATGGTTTCGGTTTCCTACTAGACTGTGACAGGCACAGCGCCCTTTTCGGATATCCTTGGCTGTTCTCTATCTCCCTCATTACTCATCAGGCTCCATAGGCAGGGGCCATGTCTGACTTATTTTTGTATCGCCAGCGCTTGGCAGACAGAGAGTAGGTGGTCAGCTGGAATGAATACTTGAGATTGAAGTGGGGGATTTAAGTCTTCCTTATACCTTGACTTTATATATTTATTAACTTCCTGGTCCTAAGCAGTCCTCCTCTGAACAACCAAACGTGTCACCCATCAATCCAAGCCCTTCAAAAACGTCAAGCTCCTCCTTGAGTCAGCTTGTCCTGACACCACCCGGCTCCCAGTGCTCCTTGGCAGCGTGGCTGTGCAGCCTCTGCTTTTCACTTGCCTCGTTGTTTCCTGGGTTGCTTGTTGCGTGTTCAATGTGCTTGTTGCACCACTCCTTTAAGAGAGGCTCATGCCTTACCTTATCCTCTCAATGACCATCTTATTTTTGTATGCCCCTAAGAGCAGAGCATGGGGCTGGAGTGGCAGTGATGTTTCAATAAACACTTACTGACTTACAGTTGTTACTGGTCTTACAAGAGACCTGTGCTTTCTAGTAAGAGGTCCGATGACCGCCAATGATAAAGCAGTATGGGCTGACTTTATGGAGCACTCATTCGCCATGTCCTGATACCTCCTGTGAAGTCCACATTCAAACCTGACAACTGTCTTATAGGATCCCCTGTTCTCCTTTTGGTTAACTCTTTCCATTGTTGATGAAACTGCGGTTCAGAGTGATTAAGTAACCTGCCCAGGGTCTCACAGCAACGAAGAAGCAGAGCCAGACTTTACACCACATCCTGACCGACTCTATTTTACTGAATGTGAACACACTGTGGTCTCCCAGCATAGGGGCTGGGCCTGGCCAAGGGGCAGGAAGGCCAAGGTGGCCACAGGCAGCATGGGGAGGCTCACATCCAACTCCTGTCCCATGGCCCCTCTCATCTCTCCTGGGAGGCCCTGCTCTTCCCCCAGCCCAAGGCCGTCCCTTTCCTCATGTTCTCCCTTCCTTGTCTTCCAGGGGACATTCTGGGCATTATTCCAATGGGACTCTGTGGTCCTGTGGGCACAGAGGTCGGTGGCTCTCATGTCCTGCAGGAGAACAGAAGGGAAGGGCACTGGCCTGCGGGAGCCGGACCAAAGATGGGAAGAGGCCACATGGCAGCGAGGGAAGTGAAGGGAGGGACAGAGACAAGAAGGCAGAAGTGTGAAAAGAAGATCCTAACAGAAACTGGAGTAAACTGAGTTAACTTTTGCTGCTCCCGGAAGTATGGAGAACTGATGGGAGCAGAGGAAAGAAAGGGAGATGATTTTTTCTTTTGGAAAACTCAACTTCTAAGGCAACGTTAGAAGGAAGAGGAAGACACCTGCCCTAAGGCCAGGCCTAAGAGGAGCCCTAATTTCTTCTCCCAGTCCCACCCACTCACTTTCAGTCCACACAGAATTGTGTGGCCTGAATTGGCCTAGGGGCCTCCCGGGGTGCCCCTGGCTTCAGTGAGTTTCAAACAGGCTCTTCCATATAAACAGAGTAGAAGCAGCAGCAGGTTGGAATGAAGGTGATACTGGCCATTTGGGTAAAGACATATGATGAACTTGCCAAGCTGGAAGAACTTGGGATGAACTTCTGAGAGCTCAGAGGATTTCCCTCTGACTGATAGAACAGTGAGTTAAGCAGCTGAAAGGAAAACATCCAATATCAAACAAAGAGTTCGCATCATCTCCCCCTTTAACTTTCTGAGCCTCTAGAAATCTTAGCTGTTTTTTTTAAACTAGTCAAAAATCTCATAAGTCAACTAGTGACAAGGTTGAAAGTTAAAAGAATTTATTGGAGTCATATTCACAAAGCATTTCCTTGTTCACAGTCACCTGGGTTAGCTTGCAGCTTCCACCCTTCAGCTTATAAAAAAGCTGATGAGTCACCTCACATCACACAGGGAATGGCATGGTCAGCCCCCGGCACCCGCAGACAGCTGGCCCCAGAGCTGGAGAGGGATGTGTGCGGCACCCACCCCAGGCTCCCCCGAGGCACACACACTTGCTGCATGAAGGAGGGAGAAAATAAATGGATGTCTGCTCTCATCTTAAAATTATCCATTCAAACCTTTTTTGCACTTGGAGATTATGTTTGAAAATTAATATTGTCTTTATATAAGAAATCTAAATTCACCAGTAAACTGCATAAAACATGAACCTTAATGCTAAAGTCTCAAAAATCACTAGTGGGAATATAAAACGCAAAAGTTATTCTCCAGCCACTCTGGAAAATAGTTTGTCAATTTCTTAATAAAGCATACACTTACTACACCACCCAGCAATCATATAGGGGCATTTTCCCGGATAACTGAGCATTGCCCCTACACAAAAACCTGCACACAAGTTTTCACAGCAGCTTTATTTGGAACAGCCAAGAACTGGAAACAAGCAAACTATTTCTCAATAGGCAGATGGTTAAACAATGGCAAAGCCACACCACCGAACGCTACTCAGCAGTAAGAAGGAAGGCGCTATTGACACGGGCCACAGCTTGGATGGGGCTCAGGAGCATTAGGCTGAGTGGAAGAAGCCAACCTCGAAGACCCATATACTGTGTGATTCCATTTATTTATGTAACTTTATGGAAATAACAAAATTATAGGGATGAAAGTAGTAGATTTCAGGGGTTTGTTCAGGAGCGGGTGAGGGAGGGCGGGGCGGGGGAGGTGCACTCTGAAAGAGTAGCATGACAGAGCTCTTTGTGGTGAGCGGCAGCCCTGTGCATGATGCAGTGGTGATTCTCCAGTCTCCACGTGTGAGAAAAGTGGAGCCCTAAGGTACCAAGGGCAGCTTCTGGGCTCTGATACTGTACTACCGTTCGGAAGATGCGGCCAGGGGGAAGCTGGGGGATGGGGACAGGAGGCCTCTCTGAACTATCTTTGCAACTTCCTATGAATCTATAATTACTACAAAATAAAAAGTTTAAAAATGTGAATTTCACTGGCGAAGACTTGAAAATAAACCATTTTAGGTAATGATCCATGAGAGCAAGCTGAGGGGAGCAAAAGTGGTAAAGAAACTGCAAACTCCCCAGGGCCTGGCCCATCCCAGTCTGTCATCACCAAGAAACACAGGGGAGCTGGCCTAGCCAGCTGGGTGGCTCTGGGCCTAGGGAAGCTGGAGGAGGAGCTCAGGCCTCATGGGAACCCGTCCGACTATGCTCTCCTGTCACATTTGGCCTCTTGTTCATAAAGAAAGTCTGCAGCATGGGCCTGCTCTCAAGTCCTTAGGGTGCCTCATCAGCAGCAGATGGATGGAAGGGTCCTCCCTGGGCTGCCTCTGCCATGGACAGCATCAGAATCCCATTACTGGATTTTGAGTTCTTTGTCTCTTTGCTGGCCTGGTTTTACAACCCACTCTCTGTACTCACATACTTAGAAAAACAGGCCTATCCATGAGGTCTTAGGCCCTGAGACAGAATCTGCTGGGCCCCTAAGGCCTAGCGCTCTGGGTTCAGCCCCAGTGGGCAGCAGCGGCTGCACCCCCAAAAGACCAAGTCAGAGAAGGGGCTTGTGCTAGGCTGATTCTGTACTTGCCTCTCAGCCAGCACGTCTTCTGTTCAACAGAATCAGAATCACTCACTCACCTTGGCATTCTCCCTCCCTCCCATTTACCTCCCCATTCCCCCTGGATATAAGGTGATTCTAGTTCTGTGCTAGGAATGCTCATTTGAGGGAAAAGCAGGTATAGAACAGCAGGTACAGAATAACCCCATTAAATAGGTGTGTGCACATATATGATCATATTTACTTCTGAACTTTCTCAGTTTTCAGTAATGAATAGGATTACTCCTGAATTAAAGATAAATGAAGTTATAATGAGGAAACAAGACCAAATTAAAAGATATTGTACAAAAATAACTAATCAGAAGGCAGAGGAGATCATGGTATATGGGAGACAGGACTAGATTGCAGCTCCCAACATAGCAGCATGTGGAGGATTGCATTGTGAATTTTAGCTCCAGATTGACTGCAAGAACAAACCAGCAATCCTGAGAGGACCCACAGACCCTCTGAAAGAAGCAGACTGCTCCTGCAGGACCCAGGAGACACCCCAAATACTGTGAGTACCCCAAATGAGGAAGTGGGAAAGGGAGACCCTCCTCTCCCAAACACACACCCCCAATGGAGAAGCTGAAGGTTCGTTTGTGGGAGAAGTTTCCAACTTTACCTGGAATTGAGTCAAGTTAGTGAGCCAAACAAAATATAGGGGTAGAGGAAGCAGCAGAAAGGCCCTGGGAGCTCACCGGGTCCCCAAGCAGACCATTCTTGCCTAGCACCACAGGGATCCATCGGGAGGGTGTCCAGAGGAGCAGAGGGTAAAACTCCACAGGGAGATGGACTTCTGTAGCTGAACTCTGTAACAATTTGAATGGGGGAGAGAAGCCTCCTAGCCAAAACTTAGGGGAGGGCATGCATCCAGTGTATAAACTTTACAGGTTGGGGAAGAACTAAAGCCCTTTTCTCTCACAGCTGGGAGGCAGATAGCCTTGGGAAAGTTTTCAAATCCATCTTGCCCTCTGCCTGGAAACAGACTCAGGACTGTTGGGGGTGACACAGTTGGAGTGAGACTGGCCCTTCAGTTTGTGTGGGAGCTGGGTGAGGCTTGTGACTGCTGGCCTTCCCCCACTTCCCTGACAACCTGCATGACTTAGCAGAGGCAGCCATAATCTTCCTAGGCACACAACTCCAGTGACTTGGGAATCTCACCTCCATCCCCCCACAGCAGCCACAGCAAGACCCACCCAAGGAGAGTCTGAACTCAGACACGCCTAGCCCCACCCCCCACCTGATGGTCCTTCCCTATCCACCCTGCTGGAAGACAAAAGTCATATAATCTTGGGAGTTCTAGGGTCCCACCCACCACCACTTCCTCTCCACACTACTACAGCTGTTGCTTTCTGGAAAGTGCCACCTCCCGGCAGTGCCAACCAGCACAAAAATACAGCATTAAACCACCAAAGCTAAGGACCCTCACAGACTCCATTGTACCCTCCACCACCTCCACCAGAACAGGCACTGGTATCCATGGCTGAGAGACCTACATCACAGGACTCTGTGCAGACAATCCCCAATACCAGCCTGGAGCTGGGTGGACTCACTGGGTGGCTAGATCCAGAAGAAAGACAACAATTACTACAGTTTGGCTCACAGGAAGCCACATCCATAGCAAAAGGGGGAGAGTACTATACAAAGAAAACGCCCTGTAGGACAAAATAATCCAGGAAACTTTGGACAACTTTTAGAAATGTGAAATGCTCCGGAAAGTCACAGCAACAGAGTTGAACAAGTAGAAGAAAGAAATTCAGAGCTTGAAGACAAGGTCTTTGAATTATTAACCCAATTCAACAAAGACAAAGAAAAAAGAATAAGAAAATATGAGCAAACCCTCCAAGAAGTCTGGGATTATGTTAAATGACCAAACCTAAGAATAATTAGTGTACCTGAGGAAGAAGAGAATTCTAAAACCCTGGAAAATATATTTGTAGGAATAATCAAGGAAAACTCTCCCAGCCTTGTGAGAGACCCAGACAGCCAAATACAAGAAGCACAAAGATCACCTGGGAAATTCATTGTAAAAAGATCTTCCCCTGGGCACACTGTCATCAAGTTATCCAAAGTTAAGAAGAAGGAAAGAATCTTAAGAGCTATGAAACAGAAGCACCAGGTAATCTATAAAGGAAAACCTACCAGATTAACAGCAGATTTCTCGTCAGAAACCCTACAAGCTAGAAGGGATTGGGGACCTATCTTCAGCCTCCTCAAACAAAACATTATCAGCCAAGAATTTTGTATCCAGTAAAACTAAGCATCATATATGAAGGAAAGATACAGTCATTTTCAGACAAAAAATGCTGAGAGAATTCATCATTACCGAACCACCACTACAAGAACTGCTAAAAGGAGCTCTAAATCTTGAAACAAATCCTGGAAACACATCAAAACAGAACCACTTTAAAGCATAAATAACACGGGACCTATAAAACAAAAATACAAGTTAAAAAGCAAAAAACAAAGTACACAGGCAACAAGGAGCATGGTGAATGCAAAAGTACCTCACATTTCAATACTAACATTGAGTGTAAATGGCCTAAATACTCCACTTAAAAGATACAGAACTGCAGAATGGGTAAGAACTCACCAACCAACTATCTGCTACCTTCAGGAGACTCACCTAACACATAAGGACTCATATAAACTTAAAGTATAAGGGTGGAAAAAGTCATTCCATGCAAATGGACACCAAAAGTGAGCAGGGGTAGCTATTCTTATATCAGACAAAACAAACTTTAAAGCAACATCAGTTAAAAGAGTCAAAGAGGGACAGAATGTAATGGTAAAAGGCCTTGTCCAACAGGAAAATATCACAATCCTAAACATATATGCACCTAACACTGGAGCTCCCAAATTTATAAAACAATTACTAATAGACCTAAGAAAAGAGATATACAGCAACACAATAATAGTGGGGGACTTCAATACTCCACTGCCAGCACTATACAGGTCATCAAGACAGAAAGTCAAGGAAGAAACAATGGATTTAAACTATACCTTGGAACAAATGGACTTAAAAGATATTTTAGGCACATACACATATACAGAACATTTCATTCAACAACCACGAAATATACATTCTATTCAACAGCGTGTGGAACTTTCTCCAAGATAGACCATATGATAGGCCATAAATTGAGACTCAATAAATTTAAGAAAACTGAAATTATATCAAGCACTATCTCAGATCACAGTGGTATAAAACCGGAAATCAACTTCAAAAGGAACATTGAAAACCATGCAAATACATGGAAATTAAATAACCTGCTCCTGAATGAGCATTGGGTCAAAAACAAAATCAAGATGAAAATTAAAAAATTCTCCAAACTGAATGACAATAATGATGCAACTTATTAAAACCTCTGGGATATAGCAAATGGGGTGTTAAGAGGAAAGTTCATAACCCTAAACACTTACATCAAAAAGTCTGAAAGAGCACAAATAGACAACCTAAAGTTGCACCTCATGGAACTAGAGAAACAAGAACAAACCAAACGCAAACCCAGCAGAAGAAAGGAAATAACCAAGATCACAGCAGAACCAAATGAAATTGAAACAAACAAAAAACATAAAAGATAAACGAAACAGGCCAGGAGCAGTGGCTCATGCCTGTAATGCCAGCACTTTGGGAGGCCGAGGCGGGCGGATCACCTTAGGTCGAGAGTTCAAGACCAACTAAAATGGAGAAACCCCATCTCTACTAAAAATACAAAAATTGGCCAGGTGTGGTGGTGCATCCCTATAATCCCAGCTACTTGGGAGGCTGAAGCAGGAGAATCGCTTGAATCCAGGAGGTGGAGGTTGCAGTGAGCTGAGATCACGCCATTGCAACAAAAGCGAGACTCTGTCTCAAAAAAAAAAGAAAAAAAAAAAGATAAATGAAACAAAATGCTGATTCTTTGCAAAGATAAATAAAATCAATACACCATTAGCAAGATTAACCAAGGAAAGAAGAAAGAAAATCCAAATAACCTAACTAAGAAATGAAACAGGACACTTTACAACTGACACTACCAAAATACAAAAGATCATTCAAGGCTACTATGAACACCTTTACACACATAAACTAGAAAACCTAGAAGAGATGGATGAAATCCTGGAAAAATACAACCCTCCTAGCTTAAATCAGGAAGAATTAGATACCCTGAACAGACCAACAGCAAGCTGCATGATTGAAATGGTAATTTAAAAATTACCAACAAAAAAAGTCCAGGACCAGATGGATTCACAGCAGAATTCTACCAGACATTCAAAGAAGAATTGGTACCAATCCTTTTGACACTATTCCACAAGATAGAGAAAGAAGGAACCCTCCCTAATTCATTCTGTGAAGCCAGCATCACCCTAATACCAAAATCCGGAAAGGACATAACCAAAAAACTACGGACTGATATCGTTGATGAACATAGATGCTAAAATCCATAACAAAATACTAGCTAACTAAATCCAACAACATATCAAAAAGATAATCCACCATGATCAAGTGAGTTTCATACCAGGGATGCAGGGATGGTTTAACATACGCAAGTCAATAAATGTGATACACCACATAAAACAGAATTAAAAACAGAAATCACATGATCATTTCAACAAATGCAGAAAAAGCATTTGACAAAATCCAGCATCCCTTTACGATCAAAACTCTCAGCAAAATTGGCATACAAGGGACATACCTTAATGTAATAAAAGCCACCTATGATAAACCCACAGCCAACATAACACTGAATAGGGAAAAGTTGAAAACATCCCTTCTGAGAACTGGAACAAGACAAGGATGCCCACTCTCACCACTCCTTTTCAACCTGGTAGTCCTAGCCAGAGCAATCAGAAAAGAGAAAGAAATAAAGGGCATCCAAATTGGTAAAGAGGAAGTCAAACTGTCACTGTTTGCTGATGATATGATCGTTTATCTTGAAAATTCTAAGGACTCTTCCAGAAATCTCCTAGAACTGATACAAGAATTCAGCAAAGTTTCCAGATACAAGATTAATGTACACAACTCAGTAGCTTTTCTATACACCAACAATAACCAAGCAGAGAATCAAATCAAGAACTCAACCCCTTTCACGATAGCTGCAAAAAAAATAATAAAATACTGAGGAATATACCTAACCAAGAAGTCGAAAGGCCTCTACAAGGAAAATTACAAAACACTGCTGAAATAAATCGCAGATGACACAAACAAATGGAAACACATCCCATGCTCATGGATGGGTAGAATCAATATTGCAAAAATAACCATACTGCCAAAAGCAATCTACAAATTCAACACAATGCCCATCAGAATCCCACCATCATTCTTCACAGAATTAGAAAAAAAAATTCTAAAATTAATATGGAACCAAAAAACAGCCCACATAGCCAAAGCAAGACTAAGCAAAAAGAACAAATCTGGAGGCATCACACTACCTGATTTCAAGCTATACTATAAGGCCATAGTCACCAAAACAGTGTGGTACTGGTATAAAATAAGGTACATAGACCAATGGAACAGTAGAGAACCCAGAAATAAACCCAAATACTTACAGTCAACTGATCTTTGACAAAGCAAACAAAAACATAAACTGGGGAAAAGACACCCTTTTCAACAAATGGTTCTGGGATAATCGGCCAGCCACATGCAGGAGAATGAAACTGGGTCCTCATCTCTCACCTTATACAAAAATCAACTCAAGATGGATTAAGGACTTAATAAACCTAAGACCTGAAACTATAAAAATTCTAGAAGATAACATTGAAAAAACCCTTCTAGATATTGGCTTAGGCAAGGATTTCATGACCAAAAACCCAAGAGCAAATGCAATAAAAACAAAGATAAATAGCTGGGACCTAATTAAACTAAAGAGCTTTGCACAGCAAAAGGAACAGACAGCAGAGTAAACAGACAACCCACAGAGTGAGAGAAAATATTCTCAAACTATGCATCTGACAAAGGATTAATATCCAGAATCTACAAGGAAGTCAAACAAATCAGTAAGAAAAAACAAACAGGCAGGGCGCAATGGCTTATCCCTGTAATCCCAGCACTTTGGGAGGCCGAGGCACGCTGATCATGAGGTCAGGAGATCAAGGCCATCCTGGCTAACACAGTGAAACCCCATCTCTACTAAAAATACAAAAAATTAGCTAGGTGTGGTGGCACGTCTCTATAGTCCCAGCTACTTGGGAGGCTGAAGCAGGAGAATTGCTTGAACCCGGGAGGAGGAGGTTGCAGTGAGCCGATATCGTGCCACTGCACTCCAGCCTGGGTGAAAGAGCGAGACTCCCTCTCAAAAACAAAAGAAAACAAACAAACAAACAAATCCCATCAAAAAGTGGGCTAAGGACATGAATGCACAATTCTCAAAAGAAGATATGCAAATGGCCAACAAACATGAAAAAATGCTCAACATCACTAATGATCAGGGAAATGCAAATCAAAACCACAATGTGATACCACCTCACTCCTGCAAGAATGGCCATAATCAAAAAATCAGAAAAACAACAGATGTTGGTGTGGATGTGGTGAACAGGGAACACTTCTGCCCTTCTGGTGGGAATGTAAACTAGTACATCCACTATGGAAAACAGTATGGAGTTTCCTTAAAGAACTAAAAGTAGAACTACCACTCAATCCAGCAATCCCACTACTGGGTATCTATCCAGAGGAAAAGAAGTTGTTATTCAAAAAAGATACTTGCACATGCATGTTTATAGCAGCACAATTCACAATTACAAAATCATGGAACCAACCCAAATACCCATCAATCAACGGGTGGATAAAGAAACTGTGGCATATATATATATATATATATATATATATATAAGGAATACTATGCAGCCATAAAAAGGAAAGAATTAACAGCATTTGCAGTGACCTAGATAAGATTGGCAACTCTTATTCTAAGTAATATAACTCAGGAATAGAAAACCAAACATGGTATGTTCTCACTGATACGTGGGAGCTAAGCTATGAGGACACAAAAGCGCAAGAATGATACAATGGACTTTGGGGACTTGGGGGGAAGAGTGGGAGGGAGACGAGGGATAAAAAACTACAAATACAGTGCAGTATATACATGGGTGATGACTGCACCAAAATCTTACAAATCACCATTGAAGAACTTACTCATGTAACCAAATACTACCTGTACCCCAATAACTTATGGAAAAATACATTTTTAAAAAGCAAAAAAACAAAAAAAAAAAACTTTTCAGTTCTCTTCAGAAGTGTCAAGATAAAGACCCAGATTGCCCCAGATTAAAGGAGATGAAAGAGATATGACAACTAAGTGCAATGTGGGATCCTGGCCAGGATCCTGGACCAGTAAAAGGACATTAGTGGGGAAATTAGCAAAATTTGAGTAAGGTTTATAGAGTACTTGATAGCACAGTATCAGTGTTAGTTTCCTGATTTCAATAGCTGTACCGTGGAAGATGTGGGCATTAGGGGCAGCTGAGGGAAGAGTACACAGAACTTTCTGTACTATTATTGCAGCTTGACTGTAAATCTAACGTTACTTAACAGTCCAAATAAATGAAGAAAATTGGGCCAATGTCAATTTTGATTATCACTGAGCCCTTCACCCCCCCACAGCACATAAGTCCCCAGAGCCCAACAAGAGTGTGCGCTTTGCTCTTCCAGGAGTTCCACTGGCAGGAGCAGGGCAGGTGGGGCCACCATGACCTCTCACAATTCTCACCCTGGGCGCTTTCCTGATTCCAGACACTCTATGCCTCTAGCCTCCTGCCAGGACTTCTCCCCTAACCTCTAGGCCTTTCCCTCTCTTCCCCCAGCCTAGAAATGCCTGTTCTTTGAGGTCCAACTCTTGGTGGCAGGCCTGGACCCCTCCCTGGCCTGGAGAGTTCAGATCCCTCCTTGCTGGGGCCACTGTTCAACTGTGGGGAGGAAACGCTCACGACTCCCTGGCAGACAGGGAACCACCAGGAGGCAGTGCCCTGTCACCAGGGGCCTGCAGGACTGACATAAACCACAGGCTCAATAAAAAGACGCAGAGTCAACCAGTACCCCAGTTGCCCTTGCAGCTGCTCCAACATGAGGGGCACACCCAGGGCCTGGCACATAGGACTCATCAGAGCACGGTAATGTCATCAGTCTGGCAGGATGCCCACTGTCTGGCTGTGCCAGGGGTGGCAGCCCTGGCAGAAACCTGCCTCTTAGGTGGGCTTTGAGCCAGAGCCACCCAGATGCTAGGCCCACCCTGCCTGGTTCTCTTTCTGGTTGCCATCAATGGCCACCCTTTAGCCAGTTTGCCTAAAAGTGGCTCCATCAGGCCCAACTTTCCAGGCAGATGACAAGAGTGAGAAGGGATGGTCACGTCCAATTTAAAAGTAGATCCACTTTCTATCTTTTCCTCCCCTGCTCAGGGACAGCACTGCCAAATTCAGGGCAGGTAAGAAATATCACCCACAAGCTAGATATTTCAAAAGGTGCTGGAAAAACAAAACACACTCCTTTGCCCTGATTGGACCCCAGACTTGAGTGTGCTCCTCCGTGAAGAGGGTGTGGTACCAACCGATTCAGAGAGGACTTGTGCAGTGCGGAACACTGCATCCGCACAGCTCTGCTGATGGAAGCAGCCAGGCTTCCCAGGGATCAGGGACACAACTCAGCTGTGGGGCACCCCAGGGAGTAACACAGCGACAGGTTCTCATTTGCAACTAGGGTGCCTCACACGACTGTTTCATGTCAGATGTTGCCATAGCTACCTTGTGTGGGGGACCCACAAAAGTCAAAGTTCAAAGTCAGCGGACATGACAAGAAAACACTGGAAGACCTGCTCTCAGTGGGAAACAGTCTCTCCACTTCAAACCAGAAAAGCAAACATAGTTGGAGAAAAGACTCCACGTAATTAAAATTCATTTCCAACATCTTCCTGGGAATCCTGGATGTTTTAGCAACGTCCCCCAGGCCTCCACACCCAGGTGGATTTTGTTTTGGAGGAAGGAACCCCCCGGCGGCATAAGAGGGAGCACAGAGTGGTATCTGCCGCTTGAGTACAGCTGCACCCCGCTGTGCGCCCATGGGAGACCTGCAGCCACGCAGCCTCTGCCCTTGGTCCCCCTTCTCCAGTGAGGGGACCGCGGTCCGGTCTGGGCCCCAGCGGGTTTCCCAGCCCCTCCCTCTCTGCAGGTGGCCGGGGGCAGCACTCACCAGCTCCGGCAGGAAGAAGGCGAAGGGGATGGTGAGGAGCAGCGCGACCCCCACGGCACGTCGGGCGGGGCGTAGCTGGTGACGGGCGGGTCGCGCGAGGCCATGCTGTCAGCCCCTGCTGGGCGCTCCGCGGCAGCTCGCCCGCGCGCAACCCGTCAAATATCACCTCCTGCCGGACACACCCATCGGACGTCGCCTGGGAGGGAAAAAAAAGTTCCTGTCGAGCAGGTCCTTCCACTCGCTGCAGCCAACAGATCCTCAGTGAGCCGCGCGCTGCGGCATCGGAGGGCTCTGCCTGGCAGGCTGGGGCACAGCGCTGGTGCAGAAGGCGAGCAGAATGAGAGTCTCTTTCTTACCTTTCCAACTAAGGAATCTTTGACTCCTGGAGCGTGTTATTCCAGGGGATGCCAGCGACAGCCACTCCCCTGGGCCCAGAGTGCAGGCTCAGACTGCATGGAGATGAGGGCTGTGTACTGAGGGCCAACTTTGAGCCAAGCTATCTTCAGACAGCCCGGGTGCCCACCACAGCCTGTGCGTTTTAGGCTGTTTTGCCCTTTTACAAGTGAGGAGACTGAGAATCAGTGAGGTCAGGTCAAGGCCACAGAGCTGGTCACTAACAATGCTGGGTTTTGCACAGCTCCCTCCTTTCCACTCTTGGGGGCAGCTCTCAGTCCTTAACCTCCCCTGGGGGGAGCAGCCCTCCCTTCCAGCTCATGCCCCTGGGACTTGGTGTTTCCTTTCTCTGGATCCCTGTTCATGGCCCTCCACTCCTCTTTTCCTCATGGGGCAGATGGAGGAAGCCCCCCCTCTCTGGGAGAGGACCACACCAGCAGGCACCCAAGATGGGCTGGGTGGGCTGGCTGCTACCCTTAGTGGTCACCCACCCTCCTTCCCCCTCCCTGGCCTTCCTCCCAGCTAGTGCCTCGCCCCTAACTGGGCTCTGGGGCCAAGAAGTTTCTTCCTCACTCCCAGACAAGTAGGGGAGCTGGCTGCAGGGCGTGACCCAGAGGCAAGGAACTCCTTTCACACCAAATACAAGTTCCAAAGGCCAAACCATTTTCCCCACCACCTTTGAGTTGGCGAACCTTGATTTCCCTGACCCACCCTAAAAGGCCTGGTGTCCCTGAGTCTGCTCAGGATGCTTGGGGTTGGGTCCTTCTCCTTCCCCCTGCTGCTCCCTAGTGTGGAGAGGATGTGGGGAAGATTGTGTGAGGTTGCACTA
Source organism: Ateles fusciceps (assembly GCA_036589455.1). Taxonomy (NCBI): domain Eukaryota; kingdom Metazoa; phylum Chordata; class Mammalia; order Primates; family Atelidae; genus Ateles; species Ateles fusciceps. The sequence continues at coordinate 241,320 of JAZHEH010002739.1, read as the reverse complement.
ATTAGAAGAGGCCACGCCCTACTTCATTAGCAGAAATGGTGAATTTCAGGTCCTGCCCTCAGGGCCACAGGTGGGAAACCAGCCAGCTAGGCCTTTGTCTGGTCTGGGGAGGGCTAAGGGAGAGAGGAGTTTGGACAAATGAAGCCTAAAGCAAAGGCATTGCAGTGGATCTCAAACCAGGCCTATCAGCCCTTTTCCCAGGCTATGGAAATCCCCCCTGCCAACTCTAATCTCACCTGCACCACCTTGTTTACAGGATTAATCCAAGCAAGCAGGAGTTTCTTCATTTATCTCACATCTTGCCACCTCTCTTAATGGTTGAAAATAAGCACTGCGCCACTTTTACAGGCTGTAGTATACCTTTGACTTGCCCATGGACAACACGGCATAGTAGGAAAAGCTTAAGAAGAAAAACAACCTTCTTAGGCTTATATCTCATCTATGAAATGGAGACAACATAACCCATTAACTCCTTAGACTCTTTAAGTTGAGAGGGCCTGAGCCGCTTCCACCCACTGAAGCAATTAGTATGTTAAGAAATGAAGATATGCCTTGGTCCTCTGGCTAAAGACCAGGGTTTTCCTTTTCCTGCTCTGCTGTGCACTTCTTGTGACTGTGTCTGTCTTCAGGACCAAAAGCAGTGAGAGAGAGAGAAGAGGGAAACACAAATGTGACAATTATTCCCCCATGCTTTTAGAATGATGGTTCCTCTGGTCAGAGATAAAGGTTCCCCTTTCTCAGAGTTCCAGAAACCTGCCTGGCTCTACTTCCATTGTCACCGCCACTGTCACTAGATTGCCCAGGGGCTGAGGAAGGACAGAATGAAAAAAATAAATAAATAAACCGGGGATTTTCTAAACTCTCTCTGACCCTTTGGGGCTCTCTTTCCATTCCCCAGACCAGAAACAGGGATTCTTTGGGAAACATCTTTGTCTGCATCCTGTGTACAGTTCTGGGTTTCAGGTGGTCTCGGAGCCCCAGCTAACAGGTACCAGAGGAAAGAACAACAGCTTAGTAGAATTCTGGTTTCCTTCCTAAATCCTTTTTTCTTTTTTAAAGAATTCTCAGTTAGCTTCCCCATGCATTCTGCCCAGGGCTGTTAATTGCACTTAGTGAAAGGAAGAGGGGGAGTATCCTCTCTACTTGACCAGAGCCCAAACAGCAACGTTCTGCTGAACTCTGCAAGCACTTTTCACTACCCAAGATTTCCCTGATTTAGTAATTTGCCTATTGTTTGTCTCCCTGCCCCTGCCCCTGCCCCTGCCCCCTCTCTAGGTTGTGGGCTTAAGGAGAGCTATAACTTTGTTCAGGTGGTGAACCACAGCGATGTCCACCATCTTGAATACTGCCTGGTACACAGAAGGTACTCAATAAATCATATTTTTTGAATAAATGTTTTTAAATGATTGAAACAGTCATGAAAACAGTCATAAAGACTTTGGAGACAACTGCTTATCTCCTTATTGACTCCTCTTCATTAAACTCTTTTCCCACTAAGAAATTGCTTTATCTATTTTTTCAGAAACAATTTACTACTTGCATGAAAAAGAAGAGATGGGCCAGAAGAAATCCAGAGATACTTGGGGGAAAGAATAGACAGTTGTGTCCATTGGGATTCTTTCAATAACAAATGTTAGAAAAATCCATTCTAACTGGCTTTAGTGATGAAGGGAACTTATTACCTTAGGAAGTTAGAAGTTCAGAGGTAATAATGGCTTCAGGCTAGACTTCATCCAATGACTTGAACAATGTCACTCAAGGGGGGGGGGGGTGACATTACCAGGACAGAAGTATATGGAGGCTGGGCAGCAGAAACACCAGATATCCACTACAGTAGCTTCCCACTATAAAAATAGAAGCACAGCTCTCACCTTTTCTGCTGCAAGCACACACATGTCCCACTGGCTCTGGCCTGCTAGGCACAACTAGACTCCAACTGTTATTTCTATAAATCAATGTCTCTAACTCTCAAATAGAGTAGACAGAATGCATACACCGATTGACTTGGGAAGACATTGTGGTTAATGTTCATAGCCATGAGGCAGAATTGAGTCTGGCTTCTTGTGTCTCTGGAGCTGGGCAAGTACAGCACAGCTGCCAGGCAAGAGGAAGGACTCAACTGGATAATGTCTGGGTCATCCAGAGATTCCTACCTGGAGAAGAGCTCAGAAAGCATGGAGACCCTTGTATTCCCCAAAATTGTCTCTTTGAAAGGACACAGTTCTGCAGTTATTAATCTTTGCTCGCAAAGTCAGATGCAAATGAGCAGGTTAAGGTCCAGTCTGTCTTATATATAGTCAGAAAAGGACTAAAGGACAGACGCACTACCAAAGTCCCGAGTGTGAGCTGTATTCCATTAATGATTTGTTTTATATTGCTGCACAGACCTGACGCCTCATTCAGTAACAGTCATCACTGAGTCAGAACATCCTCAACCTCCATTTTCCTGCCCATGAGACAGTATAGCCCATAGCCTTTCACAGCTCACTGCAGACTCAACCTTCTGGGCTCAAGCAATCCTCCAACTCAGCCTCCTGAGTAGCTGGAACTAGAGACCTGCACCACCATAGCCAGCTAGTTTTTGTATTTTTTGTAGAGATGGGGGTCTCAGTATGTTGCCCAGGCTAGTCTTGCATGCCAGGGCTCAAGCAATCTGCCTGATGTGGCCTCCCAAAGGTGTGAGCAACTGCACCTGGCCCATTCACTTATCTTTATACCCATCCCTCTGTATCCAAATTGACTCGGTTACTGCATTCATATATCAGAATTCAGATAGCAAGTTTGAGTTTTGAGGGATACAGTGTTACCAAATCCATGTGTCAGATAGTAAATGTGGGAATTCAGATAGCAAATGTGGGAATTCAGATGGTAAATGTGGGAATTCAGATAGTAAGGGATTCATTTGAAAATTTATTGGAATGTAACTGGTCCTCAACAACAGACAGTGGGGTTGGGAGAGGGACAGAGAGGACAGGAAGGAATGCCTGCAGACTTACCATTGACTTTGTGCCTGCCACAGGGCCGTTAACAGCCCAAGCCATAGTATTGTTGCAATGAATTTTTGTGTTGTGTAATTACTGTCCACCTCATGCATTATAAGGACAGAGATCTTGCCAGGGCTGCTCTCACTCTGTCTTCAAAGCCCAATGCTGTGCCTGGAGCACGATAGGTGCTCAATAACACTTGTTGAGTAAATGAGGAATGGACAGTAACACTTAGATGCAAAGCACCCTAAGTAAGGTTCTCTCTCTGCCTCTCTGTTTTGAGGAAACAAATCACAGCAGCTAGGTGACAGCTATCTCTGATCACCTCCACACCCGAAGAAAGCCTCCCAACTTAGAATGCTTCACACAAGAGGAAGCTGAGGCAGTTCACAGCAAAGGATGTCCTGTAATGCTGCAAACTAACAAAGCCCTCCACTGAAAGCGGACATGGCTGGCCTCCTATGTTAAACTGATAGTTTCCCAACTGCTACTGGGTTGGCAAGTCAAACTTGCTCCATTTGTACACAGTGCTGTGAGTTGCTCTGGCCTTGCACATTAGATCATAAAACCATTGAAGACAGAGACTATACCTGCTCTTTAGTATCTGCCTCTGCCCCTAGACATTCATCCCAAGCACCCAGACAAGCGAGTTGCAACATTTTTCACCTTTGCAGACCTGATGGATATGATACTCAACCAATTAAAAGAGGTTGAGGGGGTGCGGAGGAGTGGGCCACAGGAGTTCGCAGTTCAGATTCCCCACCCTGCCCGCCTTTCCATGGTTCAGATGTGGTGAGTCCCCCTGGTCTCACGGGTAGGCACCACATGTGGGGTCACTCAGCGAAGGCCTGCTGGTCACCCTGCTACTGCCTGCCCACCCACCACCATGACTCTTATAATGAATTCAGTGAGTTGCTAAAGTCACACTCCTTGACACAGACCTAGGAGGACTCATTTCCAAGATGTTTTCGGCTCCTTGACAACCTTTTCCTGTTTTGGAAGCCAGTAAGTGGCCTTTAAAGTCACAGAGATTTTGTTGTTTGAAAAAAAAAAAAAAGATTCCACCGACTGAAGAGAAGATGGAGTCTCTTACGGCAGAAATGCCCACACCCCTGGGTCTCTCCCTTCCAGATGTACCTCACTTTCTGGCCAAAGCTTCACTGAAACTTTTTCTCTGGTGTCCCTATACTTTCCTAATGTGTCAGACACTATGAGGTTGTCCACATTTGTCAGCTCATGACACATTCTCAAATGAACATGGAAGACAGTCTTGGAAAACACATTCTGAAAAGTCTTCTTTTCTTTCATGTTGTACATGCACTGAAAGAAATTCACTAGCATTTTCTTTCATTCAAAATGACCCACCCATGGCTTAATGCTAAAAATAAACCAAATGGTTAAAAACAAGAAAATAAAAAGATGGCCAGGCATTGTGGCTCTGTAATCCCAGTACTTTGGGAGGCTGAGGCAGGAGAATTGCTTGAATCTAGGAGTTCGAGACCAGCCTGGGCAACACAGTGAGACAGTTTCTACAAAAAAAAAATTAAAAATAAAAATTAGCCAGGCATGGTGGCACATGTGTGTGCTCTCAGCTACTCAGGAGGCCGAGGTGGGAGATCATCTGAGCCCAGGGAAGTCGAGGCTGCAGTGAGCTGTGATTGCACCATTGCACTACAGCCTAGGTGACAGAGTGAGACCCTGCCTCAAAAAATAAATAAAAATTAAAAATAAAAAGGTGAAGCTTAGGAATTACAGATTTTACAGAGAAATGACTTTCACACTGAGGAGTGATGTGGGCTTATGTTCTTTCAAAAACAGGACTGCAAGGGACTAAGACTAAGATGAGGCAAGTCTGTAACATAGGAAAAAAGTCTCTGTGCACACTAACCACCTCCATATGAAAGGCAAAGCTCTCTCCCTGACAGCAGGAGCTGGGGAGGGCCACCGTACTAGAGAAGTGGGAGCACCATCTTGTAAGCATGCCCAGGCAGCTGATGGGCAAAAGGAAGGTGTCTGCCACACTTAGCCTTGTATTGTGTGGTTGAGGGCAGAAGGGCACACACACGGAGAGAGCTCCTAAAACCAGTTCCTGGAGAATGAAATCTTTTTTCTAAGGCCCAGTTCTCACTTATCACATTTGTGGCTGGGAACCCTTTCCTTCCTTTTTTTTTTTTTTTTTTTTTTTTTTGAGGCAGAGTTTCACTCTTGTTGCCTAGGCTGGAGTGCAATGGCGCGATCTCGGTTCACTGCAACCTCCACCTCCTGGGTTCAAGCAATTCTCCTGCTTCAGCCTCCCAAGTAGCTGGGATTACAGGCAGGTACCACCACGCCCAGCCAATTTTGTATTTTTAGTAGAGATGGGTTTTCACCATGTTGGCCAGGGTGGTCTTGAACTCCTGACCTCAGGTGATCCATGGGCCTCAGCCTCCCAAAGTGCTGGGATTACAGGCGTAAGCCACTGCGCCTGGCCTGGGAACTCTTTCACACCATGTTACTTTCCGAGACTGGGGCTCAAGTTAAGTTTAGGTTAAGCGTTTAGGATATGTTAGCTAACACACAGCCCAGAAGTTTCATAGCATGACAGGTCTCTAAAAATAAATGCCTCTTTTAAGGCAGTATGCCATCAAAAAACAAGAACCTCTAATGGGATTCTAATTATTTAGGTTAAACTCTTTCTCATACTTTATTTTCACAAGGAATTCTTAAAGGTTTGCGCTGATGAGGCAGAACATCTTGGGCTGTAGAAAATTATACACGGTATCTTTACTTGGAATATCAGCTGTGCCACTTATTACTTGTGACCTTAGGCAAATTACTTTACCTACCTGGTCTGTTTCTTCAGCAGCAATAAAAAAAAACAGTACCTATCTCCTATAGTAGGCTAATGAGAAATGCTCAGACACACAGTAGGTGCTCAATTAACACAGGCTGCTACTATTTATCACTAAAAGGAAAGACTTGGGACGTTTTACCAGCAGTCACAAGCTTATCTGAAATGCAATAGAACCTGAGTACCTCATCCTTCTTCTTTGAAAGGATGAATCAATTCCACTCTCCAGTGCCTGAGAGTTTTTGTTCTTTTGACAGAGCACTTATTTTCTTGATTTAAAAAGGCAAAAGTGATTCTGTTTTTGTACCTAATTAGAGATAAATCACATTCAAGTATCTGACTGAATTAAGTGACTACAACTTTCTCAAATGGATCACTTTAACTTCCTCTTCATTGAACAAGATAACTTTTATTAACACTCATAAATTTAAATATTTTGGATGCTAGACCCTTATCAGTTATATGATTTGCAAATATCTTTTCCCATTCTGTGGGTTGTTTTTTCACTTTCTTTAATAATCATAAATTTAGCTTTTGACAAAATCTTGCTTTTACAGAAATCTGTACCATTAACTTAAGTAGCTGGTTTTTTGAAAAAAAAACCTTTAAATTTAGATATAACAGTACTCCTAATAGTTTTCAAAAATATTTAAATTATTGCATAAACATTTCTTTAAAAATAGGGTATGTACAAAGAAAAGAGCAAAGCTCAAGTTGTAAAGTGACAGAGGTTTTTGGTTCTGTCATTTTATTCAGGTAATCATGAAAGATCCGTCCGATTCTGTTGGAAGCTGAGGGCCAGAGGCTGCCACTGTCACACTGCGTTCTTTCTCATTTCACCCAAGAAGTCATAGGTCTGCTCTGAAAGGTCAAAAGGTTCATGAACTCCATCTGGTGACAGCAGAGCTTGGAGGGCGCCCTGGTTTTCTTGGTTTTGCTTAAGGAAGTCAGTGATAATTTTCCCATCGTGCAGCCTCAGTCTCCTCTTCTGCCCACCTGAATGGGGGCAGGCGTGTGGAGTGGAGAAGTGGGAGCACACAGTCATGGTAAACCAGGAGAAACGTGGACTTCAGGAACTCTTTGTCTCTCTGGGAAAACACCACCCCCACAAATAACATCGTTATTTTTAAAGTGTTAGATTCTATGAACTCCATTAACTAAAAGCCACCTAAAAGGTGGGATGGAGGGTGCCATTAGTGCCTGGCAGGTACTGACTCTTGGCCAGCTGCTCAGGCAGAACACAGCACTTCAGAAGTGGGAGTAAGTAAGAGTCACACAGCAGAGTGCTTCTCCCTGAGAGAGCCTCTACATGGCTCCATGAGACCAGGGTGTCTCCTAAGCTCCATGGAGGACGTCTCACACGTTCTGTCAAGGTGTCACAGTCTAATTCTGGTGACCCCAGTGTGGTTCCAGGTAAATATAACTAAAACGATGCCACATCAGCGGTACCTACTTACTGACAGCACATCAGAGGTAACTGTCATGTTAGCTAAAAGAAGTGTTGCAGGTGTTCTGCATGGAATCCAGGGAAGTTGTTGGCTTATTTCCAGCAAAGCCTGGGATGGAGGTTGAGGGGTCCTTTGATGATAAGGATGTCAGACCCTTCCCAGATAAGAATGGTGCAGTATCAATTATACCCATGTCAAGCCCCGATGCCCACAGGCCATGGTGGGAATCTCAGAGAGCACAGCAAGCTGAGGGCAGCAGAGTCTACACAGAGCTATCACCCATCCCACCACACATGTCCACACAAAGGCAATGTCTGCAGGCCTGAGGCCAGCACCTTGCCCACTGCTGTATTACAATAGCACTAAACCTGACAGTTTTGGCAAAGTTTTGATCAGTACCATCTACATGTATGTAGATGGTACTGATCAAATGGAGGCTCAAATAAGGATACAATCTATAAATTGTTTCCCAGTATTTAGGGTTTTCAGCTCATTCGTTCTTTCACTTTCCTTGTAGATAATGCATATTTTAGATCAGCATTGGTAAAGTATGGACCGTGGGCCAAATGTGGCCTGCCACCTCTTTTCATAAATGAAGTTTTATAGAAAAACAGTCACATTTGGTTATGTTTACCTACTGTCTGTGGCTGCTTTTGTGTTACAACACCAGAGCTGAGTACTGTGACAGAGACCGTAAGACCTGAAAAGCCAAAACAGTTTTCCATCTGGCCCTTCCCAGAAACATCTGCCAAATCCTGGATGAGAGCAACCAAGCCACTACTCACTGATTAAAGCAAGTTCCGATTGGTAGTTACCATGATTTTAAGCAATATAAGCAGGAGCAATGCATTGTTTTCAATATATGGTGCAGCTTAGGCCAATTTTTTGTTTTTCCTTCTATTTACCTGATACGGGCTTTGAGAGCTAGAGACGTTTTTTAAAAATAAAAGAAACTTGATATGCAACTGAGAGACTTTGGCTTAAAAACTTCCCCTTTCTTTAAATAAAACTCAGTAATCTGAAATGACCGTCTTGAACAAGTGTTCCTTCTCACATTATTTAACAATCATGCATAACCCTCTTGGCATGTGTTTTTGCAGCCATAATGACACAGTTTCCTTGGTTAAGAGGGATTATGACTATGGCTACTTTTGCTAAAAAAGAAACATCAGAATGGGCAAGCAAACACCAGGTACTGCAAATATGAAGTTCAGTGCGGAAAATCATATTACCTTCTCTGATCTTTTTAACATACTTTCTTTTTCGGCCCATGAACTCTAAAGAGCAAACAGAAATGTTGTATCAGTCCAAGTAGTAACAAGTCCTTGCAACACTTCTGCAACTTTATTCTGTAAATAAACTTATGGACAGGGTTAAAAATGCTGTACAGATTCTATACAAGCAAGAAATGAATCTGTAGTTAGGCATCTATTGCAAATGACTAGGCAGAATGGCTAGGCAGATGTATCTGTGAAAGATGCCTTAGAAGCCCATGATAATTATAAATCAAAACTAACTTAAGAATAGAATCAGTGAAACACTAACACATCCATGCAAACTATACAAACACAGCACCTGAATAATAAAATGGTATTAAGCTTTCCAATGAAAATGGAAAACATTGCAAAATACCAAACTTTTCTACAATTTTGTCATGAATGATGACAATGGTCAGAATGAGATAGACTGAAGTACAAATTTGTAAATAAATATTTCTAATCTATTCACAAGGCTTCACAGAAACTTCCTCAAATAAATAGAAACCTCAGAATTCAATCAGTTCCATAGAAGTATGAATTTAAGACTTTCACAGTGCCAGTTCCTGGCAAACTGAATGTGTGGGTGGAATATGACCAGTCTACATAGCTGCCTGTTCCAGGGTCTGGGTTCTGTGCATGTCAGCAGATGTCCTCCTGTTGGCAACTGGTATTATGGGTAACCTGAAAGCATCAGACCTTTCTCAGCAGGGAGACCCTGGGCTGAATATAACATATGGCACCAAGAAAGAGATTCTCCATACAATGATGCACTGACAGAATGTTTCTTACCAGGAGATAACAGACTATGCTACTCATGAGAGTATCTTGGAATGTTCATACCTATTACCACATGAGGGGACTATAGTCCTCCACCCTATTAACTGCTGTGCCTATGGGTCCTTGAGAGTTTGAAGTGGACCCTTAGAGAACCAAAGTGTTTTACTAAACAGGCTGGGTGCCATTCTTATTATTATTAAAATGTCATCCACAAACTGAACTGTGCTAGGTTAAGTAAACACTAGGAGGCTCACATGCTGTACATTTTAAATTTTATTAGGATGGTGCAAAAGTAACTGTGATTTTTTGCTCTTACTTTTATGGCAAAAACCGCAATTACTTTTGTACCAACCTAATAATATGGCTTAACGTGAATATCACCTAGCAAATTTAAACTTAGTGTCTGGCAAAATCTGCCTATTGTTTGTTAGTTACATGTCAATGTCCCACCTTATTTTTCACTGAGTCACCAGCAAACAGTAGGATGTTTCACTTAGAGTAACTCATCTGGGAATAGCAAACGTGTTAAAGTTCACTATTACCTCACCAAGATCCACTTCCTTTCTTTTGGAACAAAAAAAAAAGACTACACCCTCTTTGAAGTTAAATGGACCATGTGACTGGTTTGGGCCGATGCAATGTGAGCAGAAGTGGCCCAGGCCCCTTTGGAGCAAAGGCAGTGAAAGTCCAAGAACAATTCTCTATTCTCCCTCTTCTGCAGGGAAACTGGCAACAGAGGCAGCTCTTTGCTCCAGATGGTGCTATGAGACAGTGGAGGCTCCACCAGCCTGTACTTTTGGGTGACTGCGGAGCAGCATCTTCCACTGATCCATGCTGGATACATACCATGGGTGAGAAAGAAATTTGTGCCGAACGCCACAGCACAGCTGAGCTTCTCCTAAGTAAAAGTGTATTATGACACAGAGAGAAGAAGGCTCATGAGTGCAGAAACCACTACTTTCTTTTTAAAAATTATCATTATGCAAATAATTTAATGTGGAAAAAATTAAGAAAATGTAGATAAAATAATCCAAGATCCAATGGTATTCACTGATACCTCTCTGGAATATATTCTTCCAGATCTCTTCACAGCAGATACATAAATGTATATATATATATTTAAATATATTTAGTATGCCTCAAATGGGGTCTTTTCGCTAAATATCCTGTGTGCGCAACTTTGCCCACATGCCTTTTCTTGAGCAGCCCGTGGCACATTCTGGGTGCACCCAAAGCTGACCTGCAGGGACAGCCCTGGCTGGGTCACTGCTGAGCTCCATGGCCGGCCAGGTCACTACATGTCTCTGAGCTGTCTGCTCATCAGGGAAATGCAGATTTTAGACTAGATTAGGGTTCCTAAGGTTCTTTCTAAGAACAAGGTCCAGATTCCTGACTGTTGCGCACCTAGGGAAATATTCCTATGGCCAGCACAATGACTTATATTAATACATAGTGGGCTCTTGTGAAATCTTGGTTGAATAAATCAGTATATATATGGTCTATATAATGAATGATTATTACACTAGTGATTTTATAGAAGAAAGAGAAATTCTGCATTATCTAGCTATAGTGCCAGATGAACCTATCTAAAATTACAGGAGATCATATGCACCATGAACATTTTCTTAAACATCTCTGTTGAAAATGTCATTGTTACTGTTGACACCCCCTGACCCCAGCCAAACCAGCATAATGAATTCGTTTCAAAGTCTAATAAGAGTATTTGTAGATGACTGAGTCCTCCTTCTGTTTCTGCTGTCAGGCCCATATGGCCTCTTTTTTTATCAATAGGAGTCATCCCCTGATATGCTCACCTCCCTCTTGTACATGTTCTGCCACTCTGCACTTGGCAGAGTTTGCCTAAAGAAGAAACCTTCCTGGGTTACCCACCACCTACCACAGCCCTCAGTCCCACACCGAGACTCAGGCTTACTTTGCTCATCTACCTACCACTCCCTTACTTGCATCTGACATGCCAAGCTAGACTGTCAGCTCGATTCCTTCCTGCCTCAAATGTCTGCTCATGCTAACCCTTCCACCTGCAATGTCTTCACTCAGCAGGTCAAATCCTCTTGGCCCTGGCCTTTATTAGGCTCTCTCACTCCGGACCTCTCTAATGAAACACAATTTGGTTCCTCCTTTGCTGTCTTCTTTAAATCTTCAAGGTCGTGGGTTATACCTCCCCCATGGCACTTGTCATGTTACGTAGTGTATCTGCCTTGCATGCAGAGAGCTCTTCTAATACTTATTAACCTTGATGTATTAGGCTAAACCATATGAAACTGCTCCTTAGGCCAAAAATAGCTGAAAATTGGGAGATTTCATGTGATTTAACCTAATAACCAGCTGTTATTTCAGACAGCAAACAGCATACGTGGAATTAAATTAAAGATTGTATGCATGCTCTGACTCTCCTTTGGAAACTCAATTGATTTATCTTATAGACCATTTTGGATTTTTGCTCTTAGGACACAGTGGCCATTTTAAGTAAAGTAAAAAAACGGGCAAAGATTGCAATAGCGTACACAGCAGGCACTCCATCTGCTCACTGGGTCAGGGAAGGCAGCCCTTGGGAATTCATGTTAAAATGGGAAAGATAAGACTGATTTACCTAGACAATGGACAGCGATTGGAAGACATCATCCTAGTTAAAAAAAAAAAAAGAGCCTAGACCAGGTGACAGAACTTACTAACACAGAGTGTGTAACTGCTTCCAGAAGCCAGCAGGTTTCCTTTGCAATGCATGCTACTCACCCTGAGGGCATCCATCACATCAGGCTGCTCCAAGAGCATGGGGAAGGTGGCCAGCATGGGATGACTAATTAAATCTGAAATGCAAAACAACAGAAAAAATTTTATGCAAACTTCGCTGGATGGATCTTATTGCAATCGACCCAAAAATATTCAGATGAAAATTATTGTGCCAAATGATTTGTTGATAACATAGTCTACACACTTTGACTTCTAGGATAGCTCAAAGCTGTCCCCTCAACCTTCATCTGCCCCTATACCTATATCCTGGCGAGCTCTTGTACCAAATTAATGGAGCTTTTAGAGTGAGGACAAGGAGACAAAATTTCGTTCTTCTATGTTTTTCTTCAACTTCTCTTTCTCCCTTATGGCTGTGGCATGGTAAAAGGAATCTTGTCCTTAGCGGTAGCCCTCCTCTTGGGAGACTGAGCAGAAACCAGGAAGCACCAGGGGAAAGGAGGCAGAGGGACTGCTGCTCAGGTCTGTTTCCAGTCCACCAGTGCTGAGGAAAGGACCCAAACTTGTGTCTGGAGCCAGCAGACAGTGGTAGGTGAAATGGGAAGAACTAGGAATTGAGGATTCTGGCCATATAACTAAACACAGTGGAGGAGATATTGACATTTCACAATAGATAATGGCACATGAAAAACATGTACAAAGAAGCACACCAGGAAAGACGTGTCTTAGTCTATTTGTGCTGCTGTCGTGGAATACCCGAGGCTGGGTAACTTATAAACAAAAGAAAATTATTTCTCAAAGTTCTGGAGGCTGGGAAATCTAAGATCAAGGTACTGGCATTTAGTGTCTAGTGAGGGCCTTCTTACAACATCCTCCAGAGCGGAGGAACACTGTGTCCTCATGTGGCTGAAGGCAAAAGGGTAAGGGAGACAAATTTCCTTGTCAAGCACTTCTACAAGAGTCTCTAATCCCGTTCATAAGAAAACAGACCTCATGGCCTAATCGCCACTCAAAGGCCCCATCTTGCAATACCATTACATTGGTAACATGAATTTTAAATGGGACACATTCAAACCATAGCAGACACTTTTGAAATGGCAAGGGCAAGGTATTCTATAATCTGGTGTCCTCAGTAGAGAAAAATTCATTCTTTAGATATTATTAGGATATTTCATTCTGAAAATTAAATTCAAACAAAGTCACCAATTCTGAGAAAACTTCTTACTTATTGGGAGAACTAACAAGGCTCAACCTCTTTAAGAAGTCATATTACTTATGAAGTCTTTGGAGAGTCATCAAAATGAATTCAAAGGCAATGGTGATTAAAAGGCTTACCTGTTCTCCTCCTTAAGAGTTATAATGATTTCTTGAGAACTTTCTGTGCCACTCTGCCTTTGAGTTCCACTTCTACCTATCTATCCAGGTGATAAGTCCCTGGGAGAGGACTCCTGCCTATGAACATTATTTGTCCACAAATGCTGAGCCTCACTCACTCTGCTCCATCCACACTGGCCTGCCTCAATTTCAAGCCCTCCAACACATGCATATCTTCTTTCCTTGGATCTTCAGACATGCTGGTCACTCTATCCAGAAAGAATCCTTCCCCACACACTTCCCTCATAGGTCTAATTCCTCTCTGACATCTTTTGTTAAACATTACTCACTCAAAGAAGCCTTTCCTTGCCCTACACATAGTCAAGTCTTCCCAGTGCATGCTCTTGCTGTGTATTTTCCTTCACAGCACTTATTTCAAAAGGGTGGAAAGGATTATTTATGTAATTATGTGTTTGAGGCCTGGGACGCCTATGCCTGTCTCATTCATCACTAGGTCTAGCATAATATCTGACACATAACAGGTACTCAGTACACATCTGCTTACTGATTTATTCAATGAAAGAAGAGCCAATAAAATTAAACTGTTTTTCTTTTTGGAGGCAATTATTATAACACATGCATTTCTCTTTGTAGTTCAATCATATATGACAACTCATTGATTTTTAAAGTTATTTATTAACATTTTACTTGGTAAAAATTTCAAACCAACGAAGAAGTTTCAAGAATAAAGACAGTACACAGGACACCCTAATACTCCGTATCTAGATTCACCTATGTTAACTAATCTTTTTGATATTTACACTTCATGCACTAAGAACCAGCTATGATGGTTGATTTTGGTTTCTTTTCAAAATGATGATGTGCACACCAAACACATGGGAAAAACAGATTACTCAGAGACATTAAGGGAAAATATGACTATATCTGAGTCTTGGGATCTCAAAACTCCAGAATTTGAAATGTGAAAATACTATGTTTGAAAGAACTGACTATGTATTTAATTCACAAAGTTCTGCATCCGAAGATGTCCCATAAGTAATGTATAGACAACAATGCTGTTCTAAATATTTTATTCCAAAAGTCACAATCAGAAACAGAAGATACAAGTTGATATAGGTTACCTTTACTCACAGCATGAAGCATTATGGCACAAAAGGAAATGGCGAAGCCCACTTACCAGTACTTTGCAAGCTCATCCTGTCTTTCAGGAGCACATCTCCAAGAATTTGTCGATAAAATATCAACAAGTGAATGGAACACATACTTCCAATTAATGTTTCTGGAAGTAGACTATTAAAGAAGAAAAAAATGCATTAATTAGACAATCCAAACTACAATGTTTTTTGATGTATATTACTTTAATAAATGGTCCCAAATTCTGCTTCATTACTGGAACACATATTTAACAATTTAAAGAAAAATTTCTACTAAAAGTAGGTCATATTAAATTTCAGATAATTTTTTGTATTTGTTTACACTTTCAAGTCTCAACTCTGTGTTACCATTTTTGTGCTTCAATTTTAGCATATACACCTATGTTAAATGTCAGATAAAAAAGAGAAACCACCAATTATATGTTTTGGATAAAAAAGGACTAGTCAGCTACAAGCTTTAACAAAGGCATGTGGCTGCCACGCCTGATTTGGTGACTGCAGAGGAAATACAAATTCAGGCTGTTCACAGTACTGGGTGGAACATGGGAGGGTGTGACAGACCTGGAATAAGTCCTGACTTTGTCACTTCCTAGCTATGTGACTTTAAATTAATTAATCTCCTTGTGCTTAGGTTTCCTTAATTATTGGATACAAATAGTAATACTTGCATTTCAAAAAGTTACTAAAAGGATTAAAATGAAGTGTGGGGCAGGCAAGGTGACTCACACCTGTAATTCCAAAACTTTGGGAGACTGAGATGGGTGAATCACTTGAGGTCAGGAGTTCAAAACCAGCTTGGCCAACATGGTAAAACCACATTTCTACTGAAAATACAAAAATTAGCCAAGTGTGGTGTGGGCATCTGTAATCCCAGCTACTCAGAGGCGAAGGCAGAAGAATCCCTTGAGCCTGGGAAGTGGAGGTTGCAGTGAGCTGACATCGTGCCACTGTACTCCAGCCTGGGTGACAGAGCAACACTCTGTCTCAAAAAAATGAAACAAAACGAAACAACAACAACAACAAAAATGAAGTAAGTATGGAGTACTTAATGTAGTGTCTGGTATATAGTAAGGACTAGAAAACAAAAAATAATTCAGTGTTGACATTAAGTTGGTATTGGTTTAAACTAGATTGCTATAACCTTAGGATGTTATATGTAATACCAAGTTAAGTTGGTATTAGCTTAAAATATATTGTTAAGTAACCACAAAGGAAATATCTATAGAATATTTTCAAATGGAAATGAAAAGGGAATCAAAATTTGTCACTATGAAAAATCAAACACAAAGAAAATCAGTGAGGGAGGAAATTAAGAACCAAAAAAAAGGCATAAGAAAAGCAGAAAATAAGTAATAAAATGGCAAAAGTAAGTCCTTTTCTATTAGTAATCACTTTAAATCTAAGCAAATTAGGCTCCTCAATCAAAAGATATAGATTGGCAGAATGCATTTAAAAAAAAACAACATTTAGTTATAATGCTATCTATAAGGACTCACTTTAGACTTAGGACACTCACAGGTAGAAAAGAAAAGAATGCAAAAATATATATTCCATGTAAATAGCAACCAAAAGAGAATAGGTTTAGCCATACTGATATCAAACAAAACAGACTTCAAGACAAAAAAAGTTACAAGAGACAGAGAAAGATATGGTATAATCATAAAAGAGTCAATTCAGAATATGTAACAGTTATAAACATATATGCACCAAACATCAGAGCTCCTAAATATATGAATCAAAGACTGAAAGAATTGAAGGGAGAAATACATAGATCTATAATAATAGAGAGGATTTCAATATCTACTTTCGATAAGGTATAGAACAACCAGACAAAAGATCAATAACACTGTAGACTAATTGGGTCTAGCAAACATATACAAAACACTCTACCCAGCAACAGCAGAATATACATTTTTCACAAGTGCACATGAGATATTCTTCAGGAAAGACTATATGTTGAGTCACAAAATAAGTCTTAATAAACTTAAAAAGATTGAAATCATACAAAGTATCTTTTTTCAATCATAATGAAATGAAACAAGAAATCAAAATCAGAAGAAAAACTGGAAAACATACAAATATGTAGAAATTAACACACTCAAACAAGCAATGGCTCAAAGAAGAAATCTCAGGAGAAACTAGAAAATATCTTGAGAAACGAAAATGCAACCAAAACATATCAAAACTTATAAGATACAGTGAAAACAGTCCTAGGAGGGAAATTTATAGCTATCAATACTTCATTAAAAAAGAAGGAAGAGCTCAAGTCAACAACCCAACGTTGTACCCCAAGGAACTAGAAAAGAAGAACAAAACTAGCAGAAGGAAAAAAATAATAAAGATTAGAGAGGGACAAAATAAAAAATAGAAAACAATAGAGAAAATCAATGAAAGCAAGAGTCTGTTCTTCAAAAAGATGAACCTTCAGTGAGACAAACCTTCAGTGAGAATGACTAAGGAAGAAAGACTTAACTAAAATCAGAAATGAAAGAGGGGATATTACTACTGATTTTATAGAAATAAAAAATGTGTAAGAGAATACTATAAATAGTTGTATGCCAACAAGTTAGATAGCATAAATGAAATAGCCAAATTTCTAGAAACACACAACCTATTAAGGCTGAATCACAAAGAAACAGAAAATCTCAATAACAAGTAAGGAGATTGAATCAGTAATCAAAAAAATCTCCTGATAAAGAAAAGCCCAGCATCAGATGGCTTCACTGGAGAATTCTAACAAACATTTAAAGAAGAATTAACACCAATTTTCCTCAAACTATTCCAAAAAATTGAAGAGAAGAAAACACTATCAAATTCATTATAAGGTCAGAATTACCCTGGTACCAAAGCCAACAATACTATAAGAGAGAAAAAAAAAAAAAAAAAAAGCTAAAGCCCAATATCCCTGAATATTGATGCAAAATCCTCAACAAAATGCTAGCAAAGTGAATTCAACAGCACATTAAAAAGCTTACATACCATGACCAAGTCAAATTTATTTGTGGAACACAAGGATGGCTCAACATCCAAAAATCAACCAACATAATGTGCTACATTAACAGAATTTAGGGGAAAACCCCACATTATTTTCTCAATTGATGCTGAAAAACCACAAAATTCAACATCATTTCATGATAAAAACACTCAACAAACTAGGAATAGAAAGGGACTACTTCAACATAATAAAGGCCATATATGAAAAGCCCACAGCTAACATCACATACTCAATGGTGAAACACTGAAAGCTTTTCCTCTAAGATAAGGAACAAGACAAGGATCCTGCTCCTGCTGCTTTTACTCAACATACTAATGGAAACATTTTTCTAAAAAAGGAGAAATATCTCTGTTTGCAGACAAAATGATGTAGAAATATGTAGAATATATGTAGAAAAAGATTCCATGAAATATTCCATGAAAAAGACTTTCAGAATAAATGACTTTACCGATGTTTCAGAATACAAAATCAACATGCAAAAATCATTGCATTTCTATATGCTAACAACAAACAATTTGAAAAGGAAACTAAGAAAATAATTTACAATAGCATCAAAAAAAGTCAGAAATTTAAAAATAGAAAACATTTGAATATTTAGATTTCAAAATAATAATCTGGAAACATGAAAAGTGAGCTCTTTAAGACTCTCACAGATGACACGTAGTAAATACTTACTGGGAATATATTAAACACAAGATTTAACCCTTGAAAGTACTCAAGAAAATATCTTAGATTATTCTAAATAAATATTTTCTAAATACTATTTTTAGAAATATATAAACTCTGTTATAAAGCATGAAGAAGGACCATATAGAAGATCTCAAAAAACCTTACAAATGATATGTTGTCTTCTATCGAAAAGGAAGATGTCTTTTGGCTGAGAAAAACCACCAAAGATTTAAAAAGAGAACTTACTGTTTGTAAATTAATCCTTTATCTTAATTTCTAAGATGAGATTTTTAAAAGGGGAAATTATCACAGAGGTAATATTCAGGCTTCCAGCCTGTTGGAAGAGAACAGAATGAATGTGACCACTGTGATGAGGTAAAAGCAATGGATTCCATGGGTAATTAGTTTCATGGCATTAAATAAGTATCCTTGACCACTCTTTAAACCCTGAATTTCTAGAAACATCCAAAAATACAATACAGGTTCTCTTAGCACAGTTATATTGATATACAGCATTTGATACGCAAAGTCAGAAACTGTCTTTTTCAAATTGTCTTTTTCCAACCTGGTTAAATTCTGATCTTGTACACATTTGACCTACTTTTAAAGACCGGATGCAGGGGACCATTTCAGCTGCCTCAATGCCAACATATGCTTTCTCAGGGATCAGACTGTGACTCCTGGGATCAGGGATCAGGTTGTTCTGGGACCATGGATATATTCATGAGCAGGGGACAGAACCTTAGTTCATGAACAACATGTTCATGTTCTGCCCATTGGTCCATGGTCCCATCGTGCACTGTTTCAGCTGCATGCCCAAATTCAGGGCTCATGATGAAGAACAGTCATTGATTTTGCCAAGGAAAGGGGTAGGGACTTCCTTTCTTCTGTTCAGCCCTCTCTTTTCTCGTAGACCTGCCTGCTCCGCCTGGCAGGCATTGTTCCACCCAGTGTGGGCACTCCTTTCCTTCTGGCACCTTCCCACAACAGGAAGCAATGCTGCTTGCCCTTTATTATTATTTTTTTTAGAGAAAGCATCTGATTTTCCCAAACTCAAGATGAATAGAAAGTTCTGGGCTGCTGAAGGTTAGCTGAGTTAAGTAAGTAAAAATATACTTCAGTAAAAATGAATTCACATGTAGCCCAACAAACTCTGGTGGCAGAGTGCAATGAACACAATGAATGGGCCTCAAGCAACTAATGTTATTACCTTATTTATTTTAGCAATAATGAAATAAAAGTAAAAGAGGAAAAAAAGATGGAATGCATCAAAAAAGCAAAGGATAATGAATTTATAGCAAATTTACACACACAGATGCACACACACACAGAAACACATGCAACCTACTTCTACAGACCAGGGTTTCTTCATATTCAGAACTCATGCACTGGGAATCTGAAGTCAAATTCAGGGAGAGTTTTTATACTAGCAGGGAGAGTTTTGCTTTGAAATAATTTCACAAACGTTTTTTGGGTGCCTACTGTGTGCTGTAATGAAACAAATGCCTCAGTCCTCAGGTATGGAGGACAAAGACACAGGACCTTCAAGAACTCAGCATATAGATTAGCATTCACTGCTTAAGAAGAAGCTGCCTTGCTAACCTCTGTACCACATGGTCCAACTTGATCTTGAGATCATACAATATCTGAAAACCAGTATTCGTGGGCCAAAGAAACACTATGAAGGGCTGTCCTTGAAAGACACGCATGGGAGTGCTTCGGGACTCTTGGAGGCTTATCAACAAGAGTAGTGGGGAGGCCAAAGATGCAGGAAGAATGAGGCCAAACAGGATTTGGCTTTTCTTTCACAAAGACTACTACTGTGCTGCTTTCTTTCTTATCTTGAAAAATCACAATTTTCCAAGGAAAGACTGGCCAAAAAAGAGAATTTACAGGCTCTATGAACATCCAAAGGGGAAAAAGTTAAGAGAGTAAATAATACCCATGAACACATTATTAATGGCTATTGAAAGATTGAACTGTTAACACTATAATTATAAAATAAATTTCAGTAGTAGATATAAGAACAAGGGATATTTTAGCTAAGACTATGATCTGGAATGAGAAAAACCATTCAGAGGGGTATGCTAAGTCTTCCTTTACTTCCTTACTTCTTAATAATCTGTGAGCAATGAGCAGGTCATGGTGGGAGAGTTCAGCTGCAACAGTTTCTGTCCCAAGCCATGCTCTTCCTCCCCACCTCTTGTTCTCATGTGTCCTCTGTGGAGCTCCTTTCCTCCATATCTACCCAATCCTTCAAAGGCAACTTCAAAGCTCCCTGATCTTTCCAGCTACACATCTTCATTCGAACAAATTTTATGACATGGTACCATCTACTTGGCTTTATATTTACATTTATCTATATATAAGAAGATTATAGTAGTAAATAATTATAGCTAACACTATTGTGTTAATTACTGTGTGGCACACAATATAAACACTGGCTAAGTGTTTCATATGTTTTCTTTCCATTAAACCTCATTACAGCTTTATGGGGTTGATATTATTATTATGATGTCCATTTTAAATGTGTAGACATTACGACCCTGACAGAGATGTCAAATGGCTTGTCTAAGAGGGTACTGAGGGAGAAACTGATAGATCTGAGATTTTATTGGTGTACAAGCTCCCTGAGGAAAATGTAAATTAAAAACACCATTACAAACCACTACTCTCACTTACTAGAAGGGACAAAACAGAAAAACTGATCATATCAAGTGCTATCAAGAATATGGAGTAATTGGAACTCTCATACATCACTAATGAGAGTGCAAAGTGGTACAGTCATTTTGGAAACAGTTTGGTAGTTTCTTATAAAGTTAAACTCCATATGACCCAGCAATCTCACTCCTAGGTATTTATACCCATGAGAGATGAAGACATATATCCACATGCAGAAAATTTGTACACAAATGTTTAAAGTAGCTTTATTTATCATTTCCCAAACCTAGAAACAACCCAAATGCCCATCAATTTGTAAATGAATAAACACATTGTAGTATATCCATCAAATGGAATTCAGATACTCCTCAACTTATGGTGGGTTATGTCCCCAGAAACCCATCATAAATGGAAAATATCATAAGTTGAAAATGCATTTAATATACCTAGCCTTTTTTTTTTTTTGAGTCACTCTGTTGCCCAGGCTGGAGTGCAACGATGTCATCATGGCTCACTGCAGCCTCAACCTCCTGGGCTCAAGCAGTCCTCCCACCTAAGCCTCCCAAGTAGCTGGGACTACAGGTGTGTGTCACCACATCCAGCTAATTTTTTTGGGGGGTGAGGGGGGTAGAAATGGGGTCTTGCCATGTTGTCCAGGCTGGTCTTGAACTCCTGGCCTGAAGCGATTCTACCATCTTGGCCTCCCAAAGTGCTGCAATTATAGGTGTGAGCCACTACGTCTTGCCTACAACTAGCCTATTGAACATCATAGCTTAGGCCAGCCTACCTTAAACATACTCATAACACATTAACCTACAGATGAGCAAAATCATATAATACAAAGCCTATTTTGTAATAAAGTATAATTATCTCATGTAATTTATTGACTCTGTACTGAAGTATACTGTCTACTGAATGGGTTTTGCTTTTGCAACATGGTAAAATTGAAAAATTTTGAGTAAGTCAGGGACTGTTTGTACTATTCGGAACAAAAAGGAACAAAAATGACACACGGAATGGCATGGGTAAGTCTCAACTGCACTACGCTAAGTGAAAGAAGCCAGACTCAAAAGGCTCCCTACTGTTATGATTCCATTTGTATGACATTCTGGACAAAGCAAAACTGCTGGGAAGGAAAAACAGGTGTGACTGCCTGAGGCTTGGGCTAGGGATTTGACTACAAAGAGACATGAGATAACTTTTTAAAATGAGGGAAATACTCTTTATCTTAATTGTAGTGGCAATCACATGACGGTACACATTTGTCAAAATGCAAAGAACTATAAACTAAAAAGAGTACATTTTACTGCATGTAAATTATATATCAATAAACTTGATATTAAAAAAAAAAGTTCCCTGAGGGTAGATCATGCATTGGTAAGCCCCATTTAGTCAAGTCTTCTATTTACTAGTTAGCTAAAATGACAGATTTGGTTAGAAGAGTTAACTAGTAAATAGAAGAGTAAGCTAATTTCAGCTTTATTACTCATTTCCCTACCTATCTTTGGCAGAAGAATTAAAGAGAACAAAAATATTATAACAAAAGATGACCAAATAGGAGGAGAAGCCAAAAGCAGAGATGGTGTCCAAGTGCTGAATGATCCCAAGTTCGCTAGACAGGTAAAAGCAGGTACCAACCTTAGTACATTTCTTGATCTTCTGTTCAAAGATCTCAGTTTTACTAGAAGTTGCGGCTGCCTTCTCATTGTCATCATCTGGTAGAAAACACTGCCGTGTGCTTTTAAGAAAAATCAAAACTAAGTCACAAAACTTTAAATAATTGAGACAATGAGTATAATAAAACAAATATTTCATGAAAATATACCAACCAGTAGTACTGAATTAAATGAAAAGCAAGAGTCACCCACATACCCTAAATGAGCTGACAGACCTCCCTAAGGGCACAGGATTGTCTGCTAAATCTGATGAGTTACAGCATTATTGCTGCCAGATTACAGAGGAAAACAGCATGTCTGACTCCAGGTAGAACCAGCTGCATCCCACACCCTGAACTCCTTTCTGTTCCAAGAAGGCAGGACTGGCATCGTGGGGCAGCAGAGGTGGTGTGTGTCCTGAATCACTAAACAAATGGGGTGGCTGAGGAGTGGAAATAGAATTCTAAATCTGTCAGGCTCTGAGCCCCACAAGGCAATGACTGTATCTGTCCTGCTCTTCATTCTCCCGTTTTCTAGCACAGTGCCTGGTTAATGAACATAGTAAAAGATGCTTAGTATTTCTAGAGGGCAATTTGGCATGCCCATTACTGTTTCAAATGTCTGCATCCTTTGACCTAGCAATAGGCACCCTCTGTATTAGCCTATTCTACTACTTCTGTACTGAGGAAGGAGACCCTTAATGTTCTTCAGCCTTCTGCATTGCATCTCGAAAGGAGAAGCTAGAAGTCAGCCAGAAGGGGGACTGGTTGGTGCCACCAGCCAGGGTAAAAATAAGACCCTACTGATCACCACAATCTCTCCTATAGATCGCAGGCATGGTATGGAGGAATCTTTCCGGAAGGCATTCTTTTTTACCTAAACAAGATCAAACCCCCATATAAGCCACATACCCCACGCCTATTCCATGTACCAATGCCCTTTCAAATGTAATTTCTAAAGCTGTAAACCTAAGACCTATTCATATGTAATTTCTAAAGCTGTAAACACAAGACCCTTTCACGTATAATTTCTAGTGTTGTGAGCCTTTATAAGGACAGAGATTTTTCTTTGTTAGACCAGCTTGGCTATTAGGCAGCTATGCCACCTTGCTCCCAGCCGAAATAAATCACCCCTTCCTTCCTAGTTTAGTGTCTGAGAGATCTGTTTCTCACTGCAGTTCCTGCTTTAGTATCAGTCACAAGTATCAGTTCAGTGGTCAATGAAAAGGAACTAATGCAGGGTCCTCATTCTTCACGATTTCTTACATTAGAGTCTTATATGCGTTACCAAGAAAATAAGTACTTAGAAATGATTAAAATTTTACTATCAAATGACATCTTTTCAAAAGTGTGAATCCAAGTGAAAAATGCTATGCTTACTAGGGTGTAGCTACCTCTCAGTTGCATCTTCTATTTGTTTAATCTTTTTTTTTCTTTCTTTTTTGAGATGGAATCTCACCCTGTCACCCAGGATGGAGTACAGTGGGGCGATCTTGGCTCACTGCAACCTCTGCCTTACGGGCTCAAGCGATTCTCCTGCCTCAGCCTCCTGAGTAGCTGGGACTACAGGCACACACCACCACGCCCAGCTAATTTTTGTATTTTCAGTGGAGATGGGCTTTCACCATATTGGTCAGGCTGGTCTTGAACTCCTGACCTCCTGATCCGCCCGCCTCAGCCTCCCAAAGTGCTGGGATTACAGGTGTGAGCCACCATGCCTGGACTATTTGTTTAATCTTTAAGGAAAGGAAGACAACACACGGGAACCGTACCTCTTCTGGATACTGAAGGGTCCACGTCAACACCTTTTTCATAAGGAGTACCACCATTCAAGAAGAGCTCATAAGTTCTATAAAAGAATAACATTCGATGACAGATACACGCTGTGGTCATTTAGAAAACACTGGAATCAGCAGTTAAATATTCTTTAGTACAAATACACTCATAGACATTTCATTTATGGCTCACTGGTAAGTGAAAATAATAATTGTTGAACCCTCCGTAAGGTACCACCTGGGCAAATAAACAGTCTTTCTTTCCTAATTATAAGCTGCAGAAAATACATTTTTTCCATGAAAATGAGAAAAATTATCTTTCCTAACTGTACCCTGTAGAAAATACATTTTTCCTTGAAAATGAGAAAAATTAATTCAAGTCATTAAAGTGTTCAGATTTTAATGACTTATGTTAATGACAAGTGATTGTTTTTTAATGTATTTTTCAAATGTGTTGAATCATTATTTGAAATATGGCCATTAAGAACTTATATTATTTTTAAAATATAAAATGTAGATTGTTATAAAAAGTTTGCATGGCAGAGAAATGATAAGTAAAAAGTGAAAAATTCCTCCCCCATGCCTTCTTCTCTAGTTTGATTAATCTCCTGCCCTATCTTTTTTATGCAAATACAAACAAATATATAAACATGGTCAATTTCGAAACTAACACATGCTTCAAAACTAACATACTACATGCTTTTCTTCTGAAGTCACATACTAAGTGTAGAAAGAAGGTAAAAGAGTCCTTTAATTGCATTGCACCACCTCAATTCTGCTCCTCAGAGGCAACTTCTGGGAACAGTTTACCTAGACCCACCCACAAAGGCTAATAAATAGTTTTGCTTTGTTTTGTTTTTCCTTTTTTGAGACAGAGTCTCGCTCTGTCACCCAGGCTAGAGTGTGATGGCATGAAAACTGCTCACTGCAGCTTCGACCTCTAGGACTCAACCAATCCTCCCAGCTCAGCCTCTGGAGTAGGTGGGATTACAGGCATGTGCCATCATGCTTGGCTAATTTTTTTTTATTTTTGTAGAGATGGCATCTCACCATGTTGCCCAGGCTGGTCTCGAACTCCTGGGCTCAGGTGATCCTCCCGACAAGGCCTCCCAAAGTGCTAAAATTACAGGAATTGTGAGCCACCTCACCTGGCCCACAAATAGTTTTTAATGAACAAAAGTGGGGTCACAGTATTCAAAATATTCTGTAACTTTTTCCAATTACTAATACACTGAAAATGTGTTTGCATTAATACACAGAGTTCTACCTCATTAAAAAAAATAGCTGTGACTTCACTTTCAGAAAGATGGAATAGATATACTATTCCTTATTTCTTCCACTAAGTACAACTGAAAACCCTGAGCATATTAAAAGACAAAAACAAAAAAGCAAAAAACAATCACAAGAAACCTGGCACCCAGGGTAATGCAGTATCCCTCCCCACCCACTGGGATGATATCAAAGGACTTGTAGACTCAGGACTTCTACGTCTGCCCAGTGGCAAGGAGGCCATGTAAGGAGCATTATCTAAATTAATCCTCACAAGCCTTTGGAGTAAGAATCATTACAATCCTCCAGATTAAAAAAAGGTGAAATTCAGACTTGGAGATATTAAGAAATCTACCTATAATTACATGGGTAGAGCTGGGACTGCAGCCCAGAATTTTATAATCCAAATTTGGGGTCTTAATCATCATCCTACTGCCTGCACATCTGTGTCCCTTCTTGAATTTCTTATTTATATCCTAGATTTAGATCTTTCTTTTCCTCCATGTTAAAATTTGAATTATATTTTTCTTATTAATTTTTGAGAGCTCTTTTTATGTTAGGGATAATAATCTTCTAACTCTTCTATATGTATTGCAATATTTACTTCCAGTCTGCCTTTTGATCTTAAAGTTTAAATCATTTACCGTGGTTGCCACTATGATTTCAATGTCCCGCCTACAGAAGGAGGGTAGAGACTCACAGAGGACCTCAGGACTCTGGACTTAGCTTTCCCACTCTTTGAAGACAACTAGACTGTTTTCAGCATGGTGAAATGTGTTAAAACCATAGGAAATTACTGAAAGAGTATTCTCAGCAGACAGCCAGTGCAAACATCTTTTAAAATACCTCTTCTCTAGGGGTCATTTCTTCCTCCTTAGGATGAGAATGTGCATGCTAAACAACACTAAAATCAACAAAAAAAGCCCTTCCAAAAGTTATTGGCATGCTCACAAAACAAACTTGAGGTATCTAGAGTCTAAAAAATGAATTTCTACAGAAGTATTCATTCGTTAGGAATATATAGCCAACTTACTTTGCTGGAATAGGAACTCCACTGGCATCAAAAAGTTTAAGAAATACCCAGCCACAACTTAACTCTCCTCTTTCACCAGTTGACTAGGAAATAAGACAAGTATATGATACTTAATGTCTGAACCAGTCAAATTTATAAGCACATACCAAGTACTTTTAAAGGAACAAAATTAGTATTCGCCTTTAGAACTAAAAAGTTCTTCACAAGAAAATAAAATGAAACATAGTAGAGTTCTATTTTGCCTGCAGGTCAGATATTCAAGGTAGTATATCAAGAGGCAATCATATTTTCTCAAAATTGTTCTAGAAAAGCCCTTAAACCAATGATGTGGCAACTATTCCATTGTCTCTTGACTGATGTGAGCCCTCTGTGGAGTGATATCAACTCACATCAGTACTACATAGGATTATGAACCTTAATTTCACTGACAGATACAATGCAGATATTAATCATTCACGGGGCTTTCTGCTTAGACTTTTACCCCCATGTCAATTGCTACCTGCTCCTTTCCCCAGTCTGACCCCCTCCACAATACATGTGGATGAATTTGCTTTAAACAAATGAATGGACAGTGTAATATCATTAATGTAACATCTCTGGAAGGCTCTCTGGGTTACCATGAGGTCAAGTATATATACTACACCTCTCAAGCTATTATTAGTATGCAGAAACATTTAATTAGTAGCACAGAGCCCCACCCACTGGTTCAATCGTTTCTGTGACATAAGTTAACTGAAATTTCTGGTGTTTGCTTTATAAAAATCGCTACTCTGCCAAGTACCTTAATTAGATCCCTCAGTTACAAGGCTAAGTGTATTCTTCCCCTGGAGGACAGAGGTGAACCATGATGCTGGGGATGCCAGTAAGCATCTTTTATCACTTTCTGCAAAGTCCCATCCTTTTTGAATTTTTATTCTTCAAAATCACTCAAGTTCACTCAAGCATAAATGTGAATATTCTTTTATTTTAAATGCTATAAAAAAATCAGCACACATAAAGTTAGAATCACTGGCATTCTCATTCCTCAAGGGATTATAATTCTATTACACATAAAGACCTCAAGAATTGACTTGTCAATAGACATATTTTTTAACCTTCCCTTTTAATTGATACATTAGAAAGCCTTATCTTTTAATGGACATACGTTGCGAATATAAGAAATTCCAAGTTCAAATAATATTCCAAGATCTGGAGACACAGAATTGGACCTGATAAAGCAATCACCATCAAGCAAACATGGCAAGATGCGAGTAACCTGAAATAATAAATAAATTAAAGTTATTGATAAAAATAAAAAACGGGAAGGGGGTTTGATATGGTTTGAATAAATGTCCCCATCAAATTTCATGTTGAATTATAATCCCCAGTGTTGAAGGTGAGGCCTGGTGGGGAGGTGTCTGGGTCATGGGGCAGATCCCTGATAGTTTGGTGCTGTCCTCACCATAGTGAGTTCGTTCTCAGGAGATCAGTTTTTTCAAAAATGTGGCTGGGCGCGGTGGCTCACACTTGTAATCACAGCACTTTGGGAGGCCAAGGCGGGCGGATCACTTGAGGTCAGGAGTTCGAGACCAGCCTGGACAACATGGTGAAACCCTGTCTCTACTAAAAATAAAAAAATTAGCAGGGCACAATGGTGGGCACCTGTAATCCCAGCTACTCGGGAAGCTGAGGCAAGAGAATCGCTTGAATCCAGGAGGTGGAGGTCGCAGTGAGCTGATATCGTGCCACTGCACTCCAGCCTGGGCAACAGAGTAAGACACTGTTTCAAAAAAAAATAAGAAGTAGGTGGCACCTCCTTCCTCCTTCTTGCTCCTGCTCTGCCATGTGAGATGCCTGCTCCCCCTTCACCTTCTGCCATGATTAGAAGTCTCCTGAGGCCTTCCTAGAAACTGATCAGATGCCTGTGCCATGTTTCATGTACAGTCTGCAGAACATGAGCCAATTAAACTGCTTTTCTTTATAAATTAACCAGTCTCAGGTATTTCTTTATCGCAAGAACGGATACCATCTCATGTATTTCTTTATCACAAGAACAGGGTTTCAGCCCTATTTGTTAGTTAATAGTTTATGTATTTGCATTATAATAAAGGCCTTTTAAGAAAAACACAAAGCAGATGGATTGACTTAATCTATGCCAATGACTATAAATTTTAAAAATTTAATTTCTCTTTTAAAAGGAAAATACCTTTACCTTCACTTATTCTTTGCTTAGAGTAGAGGCTAACATGAAACAAGTACTGTACCTAGGTCTCTAGAGGTGTTACAAATAATAGTTTATATACATTATAAGATATTTATATTAACCACTGTTCTTTGTAAACACAACAAAAATTAGAGACTGAATACACATATTTGCTCAACTTTCCTGATGTGTGCCTTGTGAATTTTCATTTATCTTCCTTTTTGCTCATTCAATTCCCTCTCCCTAGACAACCATACCCCTCCTTTCTTGCCTGTAAAATCTACCCATCCTTCAAGGTCTAGTTTCTCTTTTATAAAACCTTCCCTGAGCCAAAGGACTAGAATTAACTTTACCTTCCTATGTGCTTCCAAAGCACTCGGAGTGCCGAAACCATTAGTCTGCCTGAGTGGTAGTTAACAACAGTACTCGCCCCACAGGGCTACTCTGATTAAGTAAGATAATGTACATACGAGCCTGGCACAGGGCCTAGCACACAATTAGGGTTCCATAAATAGACAATATTGTTATTTTTTATGTATGTATTTTCCCCTACTAACTTTGCTGGAATAGGAACTCCACTGGCATGAAAAAGTTTCCACGTGCCTAGGAAAAAATGCTTGCATGTAACAGATGTCTACTTTCATTCAGCAGAATAACACATACTCCCAAAAGTTTATCTTTCTACCCCAGGAAAAACATTAAAAAATTCTACCCTAAACACTTCACATACAGAACTGTGAAGTACTGTGCCAAAAGAGAAGCTGTGCCTCTCACTGGAGGAAGGCTGCTAAGAAGATCAAGCTGGAATTTTAGGAGGTGTACTCTCGACAAGTGTGGACAGACACAGCACACGACTGAGGTGGCTGTCTTCATCCACAGCCTGAGCCTCTCATTGAACCTCCATCTTGCCTTAAGATCTTCTGATGCAATAAGAGGAAAGGTGAGTTTTTAGGATGCAGTTATATAAGGGAGTTAGCTGTGGGGAGGGAAGTAAATACTAAAGTAATGAAACCTTGGAGGTAGACAAAAGTAACATAAAATAAAATATAGACAACTGATATTATAAAAACAATATGAAGACATCTTTGTCCTCTCTAGCATCTATGCAATGCTGACTCAGTGGTTTGAACCCTCAAAACCCTATTCCTGTCTTGACAGTACGTGCGTGTAATGTAGCAGTCCCCTAGGCGTCACCCCTGACTTTATCTGAAGAAAGTACAGCTTTTATTAGCATAGTTGGAAGATTTCATCTTTGAAAAACACCTCACTTCCTAAATATAATCTTTATGTTTTCATTTTTATCAAATAAGAATTTTCTAAAAATGAACCCTGAAATTCACTGAATGGGATGATTCACAGGAATTATAACACTGGTGAGTCAGAGACATGAGTAATTTTTATCAATGTCTTCAAATAACACCAAAGAATCTAAAGATTTATATCTGTCCCCCACATACTCTGTGCTATTTATATAAATATAAATATGTTCAACTTTGACAGTCTTATATTAGAAATTAATTGCTTAACATTTAATAGGTAAAAGAAATTCACTCATTCCACTCATTCAGCAGATTACTTACCTGGGGAGGAAAAGGTCCATGTTTTGGGCTTTTTAGATTGCCATGTGGCTCTGACTGTATGAATGTTGCTCAGAACCTGAAATGAGATTTTCCCTTTTGAAATCATGTAAAAAGCTCTTTGAAACATCACCACTTTCCTGTCCCAAAGAGTTAAGAGTGGCTATACTGAGTGAGGAAGATGGGGAAAAGAATACTTTCATGTTTTACTTCACGCAATTCTGTAATGTTTTTCTTTTTATATCAGGTATGACATAATGAATTCAGAGTTGGACCCTTATGCTAGTAACAAATTATATTAAGTGAATTCCTTAATATCTGAGATAGGTTTACCAGGAAAGTAACTAAAATTTTAGGTAAAAATGGCCTTTTTTAATTTGTTTTTTTGAGTTAAGAGTCTCACTCTGTCACCCAGGCTGGAGTGCAGTAGCACAACCTCAGCTCACTGCAACCTCTGCCTCCCAGGTTCAAGTGATTCTCCTGCCTCAGCCTCCCAAGTAGCTGGGATTACAGGCACCCGCCATCACACCCAGCTAATTTTTGTATTTTTAGAAGAGACAGGGTTTCACCATGTTGGCCAGGCTGGTCTCGAACTCCTGACCTCAGGTGACCTGCCCACCTTGGCCTTTCAAAGTGCTGGGATTACAAGCATGAGCCACTGTGCCCAGTTAAAAAAAAAAGGCCTTTTAAAAGATGTGACCTGGTTTAGCACAGTAGCTCATGCCTGTAATCCCAGCACTTTGGTAGGCTGAGGCAGGCAGATCACTTGAAATTGGGAGTTTGAGACCAGCATGGCCAACACGGCAAAACCCTGTCTCTACTAAAAATACAAAAATTAGCTGGGTGTGGTGGTATGCACCTGTAATTCCAGCTATTAGAGAGGCTGAGGCAGGAGAATCATTGGAACCTGGGAGGCGGACGTTGCAGCGAGCCGGTATCACAACACTGCATTCCAGACTAGGTAAGAAAGCGAGACTCAGTCTCAAGAAATTAAAAAAAAAAAAAAAAAAGATGTGACCCATACAAGCATTACATATGCAGTCCATTACTCTGTCACTAAGACAGACAATGCTAACAGCTCAGATACAGTTATTTTTTTTCCTCTAGATCTCTAGGCCCATAAATTATATTCTTTTGGAAACTCAATCTCTTATAAAATACTCTATGCAAGAAGTTCATCCTACAATTTACATAAAACAATGAAACACAAAGGGAGCAAAAACTTTATGGAATGAAGAATTCAAATTCTATAATGTTATGGCCAAAACTGACATCTCCAAATGAATGGATAATATGTAATTTTTATTTTAGATGAAAATATTTTAGTATAACACTTCTAAAACAAATCTTTAAAATAATAATTTAAAATCATCCCAAACGTGTTATATTAGGTCAAATTCAACTCACTGTATTCCACATCCCTAGCAATAGGCATATAGGAGTATTTTATGGGTAGCCAGATTGTTTTCCACATCAGCAAAATCCACTTCCTTCAATTATTAATATATATTTGGTTAAACTTTTCCTGAAATTGTGTATATTTACCACCTGGAATACTGGAGTATAAACTCCTTGTTAATGACTACCTTGTGATTCCTGTAAGACTGTGTTTTATTTATTCTAAGGAGGTTCTTCGTTTTTCAAATGTTTCCTACTTCTAATGGCCAAGAAGTCCTTTGCTATCATCAAAACTGAAATCCTACACTACCTCTGCTTTTATCTTTTCAATTTGGAGAATCCTGATTTTGAAGTTTGGAATCAAGAATAACTTCTTCTGCTTGATAATTTTGTATCTTTCTTGACATACAGACTCTAAGAACTAAACAGGACTTAGTCCAACCATCTCACTAGGCATTTCAGAAAATTGCAGCCACAGAGGGTGAATAACTGCCTTAGAATCACACTGCTTTCTGTGCAAAACCAGATGAAAAGAATGAAGAAATCAAAGACTCAAAATAATTTAGAGATTTCATTCAGCAAACTGCATTAAGAATGCAACAGGGGCTGGATGCAGTGGCTCATGCCTGTAGTCTAACTAATTGGGAGGCTAAGGCAGGGGGGATTGCTTGAACTCAGGAGTTTGAGACCAGCTTGGGCAGCATAGTGAAACCTTGTCTCCATTTTTTATTTTTAAAGAATGCACAAGAACTTCTCAACCAATTTATGCTTCAACATAGCCATTTTGCTCCAGACATAAAGCAATGAAGCAGTGATAGTTAAAAAGACAGAGCAGTACCCAAAAGTAAGATGAATATGTCAATGGACCACAAGTAGAAGACAGAAGAGTAAGGTGAGACTAAAACCAGAGGTTTCCTGGGCTCTGAGTCCAGAAGGAGCATGTGGTGTCAAGGGCTGGATTTGTATGTTACAGAGGCTGAACGTACTCATCCCATGATAGAGAAATAGATTGCCTTACTGCTGGAAGCCAGTAAGGTTCAAACAACAACAACAACAACAAAAGGTTGCCCCTCCTTCTCATAAAAAGTAGTGAGCCTAAGCAAGTAGGAAGACAAAGACATAGCCATGACACCAGGATCAGAACCACGTCAATAA
Source organism: Ateles fusciceps (assembly GCA_036589455.1). NCBI lineage: Eukaryota > Metazoa > Chordata > Mammalia > Primates > Atelidae > Ateles > Ateles fusciceps. The sequence goes on along the minus strand of JAZHEH010002739.1, from coordinate 208,456 downwards.
GTGGGCCTTTTAATCAGTGACATATCTGACATCATTTTAGATCAAGAACTCTAAACTCTACTGCAAGATCTGGTTCTGAACTGGGGTTGAGAGAGGAAGGTGGAGTACTGGTAATAACAACCACAATACTACTAGATAGAGCGAAAAGGCAATGGAAGAAATAATTGGAGTTGCAAAGGTATTTGAGAAAATAATGGCTGAAAAAAAAATCCCCCAATTTTAAGCAGTGTGAGAAAGAACTAATACAGTAAATTGGTATCAGGACTAGGGTGTTGCTGAAAAGATACCCAAAAATGTGGAAGCAACTTTGGAACTAAGTAATAGGAAGAGGTTGAAACAGTTTTGAGAGCTTAGAAGAAGACAGGAAAATGTGGGAAAGTTTGGAACTTCCTAAAGACTTGTTGAACGGCTTTTTGACAAAAATGCTGACAGTGATATGAACAATAAGGTCCCGGCTGAGGTAGTCGCAGATGAAGATGAGGAACATGTTGGGAACTGGAGCAGAGGTGACTCTTGTTATGTTTTAGCAAAGAGACTGGTGGCATTTTACCCCTGCCCTAGAGATTTGTGGAACTTAGAACTTGAGAGAGATGATTTAGGGTAGCTGGTGGAAGAAATTTCTAAGCAGCAAAGCATTCAAGAGGTGACTTGGGTGCTATTAAAAGCATTTCAGTTTTATAAGGGAAACAGAGCATAAAGGTTTGGAAACTTTGCAGCCTGACAATGCAATAGAAAAGAAAATCACATTTTCTGAGGAAAAATTGAAGCCAGCTGCAGAAATTTGCATAGGTAATAAGGAGCCAAATGTTAATCCCCAAGACAATGGGAAAAATTTGGCAAAAGACATAAACCTACAGAAGAAATGTCTCTAGAGGATGTCAGAGGTCTTCATGGCAGCACCTCCCATCACAGACCTGGAGGCCTAGTTGGAAAAAGTGGTTTTGTGGGCCAGGCCCAGGGTTCCCATGCTATGGGCAGTCTAGGAACTTGGTGCACTGCATCCCAGCCACTCCAACTGTGACCAAAAGGGGCCAAGGTACAGCTCGGGCCCTGGCTTCAGACAGTGCAAGCCCCAGGTCTTTGGAGGCTTCCACATGGTTTTGAGCCTGCGGGTGCACAAAAGTCAAGAACTGAGGTTTGGGAACCTCTGCCTAGATTTCAGAGGATGTATGAAATGTCTGAATGTCCAGGCATAAGTTTGCTGCAGGGGTGGGGCTCTCATGGAGAACCTCTGCTAGGGCATTGCGAAAGGGAAATGTGGGGTTGGAGCCCTCACACAGTGTCCCTACTGGGGCACTGCCTAGTGGAGCTGTGAGAAGAGGGCCACTGTCCTCCAGACCCCAGAAGAATACCTCCACCAACAGCTTGCACTGTGCTCCTGGAAAAGGTGCAGACAATGCCAGCCTGTGAAAGCAGCCAGGAGGGGGGCTATACCCTGCAAAGCCATAGGGGCTGAGCTGCCCAAGACCATGAGAACCCACCTCTTATATCAGTATGACCTGGATGTGAGATGGAATCAAAGGACATCATTTTGGAGCTTTAAGATAGAACTACAAACCACTGCTCAAGGAAGTAAGAGAGGACACAAACAGATGTAGAAACATTCCATGCTCATGGTTAGGAAGAATCAATATTGTGAAAATGGCCATACTGCCCAAAGTAATTTATAGATTCAACACTATCCTCATCAAGTTACCTATGACCCTCTTCACAGAACTGGAAAAAAACACCTTAAACTTCATATGGAACCAAAAGAGAGCCTGCATAGCCAAGACAATCCTAAGCAAAAAGAACAAACCTGGAGGCATCATGCTACCTGACTAGAACTATACTACAAGGCTACAGTAATCAAAACAGCATGGTACTGGTACCAAAACAGAGATATAGACCAATGGAACAGAACAGAGGCCTCGGAAACAATGCCACACATCTACAAACATCTGATCTTTGACAAACCTAACAAAAACAAGCAATGGGGAAAGGATTCCCTGTTTAATAAATGGTGTTGGGAAAATTGGCTAGCCATGTGCAGAAAGCAGAAGCTGGACCCCTTCCTGACACCTTACACTAAAATTAACTCCAGATAGATTAAAGACTTAAACATAAGACCTAAAACCATAAAAAACCCCAGAAGAAAACCTAGGCAATACCATTCAGGACATAGGCATAGGCAAGGACTTCATGACTAAAACACTAAAAGCATTGGCAACAAAAGCTAAAACAGGCAAATGGGATCTAATTAAACTCCAGAGCTTCTGCACAGCAAAAGAAACAATCATTAGAGTGGACCGGCAACCAACAGAATGGGAAAAAATTTTTGCAATCTACCCATCTGACAAAGGGCTAATATCCAGAATCTACAAAGAACCAAAACGGATTTACAAGAAAACAAACAAACAAACCCATTCAAAAGTGGGCAAAGGACATGAACACACACTTTTCAAAAGAAGACATATATGAGGCCAACAAACATGAAAAAATGCTCATCATCACTGGTCATTAGAGAAATGCAAATTAAAACTACATTGAGATACCACCTCATGCCAGTTAGAATGGCAATCATTAAAAAATCAGGAGACAACAGATGCTGGAGAGGGTGTGGAGAAATAGGAACACTTTTACACTGTTGGTGGGAGTGTAAATTAGTTCAACCATTGTGGAAGACAGTATGGCGACTCCTCAAGGACCTAGAAATACAAATTCCATTTGACCCAGCAATCTCATTACTGGGTATATATCCAAAGGATTATAAATCATTCTATTATAAAGACAAATGCACACGTATGTTCATTTTGGCACTGTTTACAAAAGCAAAGACCTGGAACCAACCCAAATGCCCATCAATGATAGACTGGATAAGGAAAACGTGGCACATATATACCATGGAATACTATACAGTCATAAAAAAGGATGAGTTTGTGTCCTTTGTAGGGACATGGATGAATATGGAAACCATCATTATCAGCAAACTGACACAGGAACAGAAAATCAAACACTGCAAGTTCTCACTCATAGGCGGGTGTTGAACAATGAGAACACATGGACACAGGGAGGGGGAACGTCACACACTGGGGTCTGTTGTGGGGGGGATGGGGAGGGACAGTGGGCGGTAGGGAGGTTGGGGAGGGATAACATGAGGAGAAATGCCAGATGCAGATGACAGTGAGATGGAGGCAGCAAACCACATTGCCATGTATGTACCTATGCAACAATCCTGCATGTTCTGCACATGTACCCCAGAACCTAAAGTGCAATAAAATATATACATATATTTAAAAAAAAAAAAAAGATTTAACTTTTCGGCTTGATTTCCGACTTGCATAGGGCCTTCAGCCCCTGTTTTGGCCAGTTTCTCCCATTTGGAATGGCTGCATTTACCCAATGCCTATACCCTTATTTATCTAGGAAATAACTAATTTGCTTTTGATTTTACAGGCTTATAGGTGGAAAGGACTTGCTGTGCCGTAGATGACATGTTGGGACTGTCGACTGAGTTAATGCTGAAATGAGTTGAGACTTTGGGGGACTGCTGGGAAGGCACGATTGGTTTTGAAATGTGAAGACATGAGATTTGGGAGGAACCAGGGGCGGAATGATATGGTTTGGCTGTGTTCCCTCCGAAATCTCATGCTGAATTGTAACTCCCATAATTCTTATGTCATGGGAAGCACCCAGTGGGAGGTGACTGAATTATGGGGGAAGGCCTTTCCTGCACTGTTCTCGTGATAATGAATGAGTCTCATGAGATCTGATCATTTCTAAAATAGGAGTTTTCCCTGCACAAGCTCTCTTCTCTTGTATGCCACCATTTGAGATGTGCCTTTCACCTTCCACCATGGTTGTGAAACCTCCCCAGCCACGTGGAACTGTATGTACAATAAACCGTTCTTTTGTAAATTGCCCTGTCTCAGGTATGTGTTTATCAGCAGTGTGAGAACAAACTAATACAGGAAGACAGTAAAAAGAAAAGAGAGAAACAAAAAAGAGAGAAAACAAAGAGAAAAAGATAAAGCAGTGGACCAAAGGCTTGAGGCTCCTCTCCAGTGTCTGCCCACTTCTGAATGCTCTGCAGTGCCTTCAGGTAGTTGCTTTTTATTTTGCCCAGGGTTTATACTTGCTATCTCTGGGTGCGTTGGTCCAAGAAGAGCTGACTCAGCCATTACTGGAAGTGGTGTCTCATTAGTTAGTTTTAGCAACAATGCTTTTTATTCATAACTAGGTTCAAATTTATTAAAGAAGAACTCCTACATAAACAGCATGAGTATCTGTACAGCTATTAAATATGTTCCATAACTCTCAATTTGGAAACCTGACATAAATTTGTTTCATAAAGTAAATTTCATGATTTTGATATATTATTCAAAATAAAATTCCATCCTTTATGTTCTTATATATGAGAACAAGGAAAAAGTATCAAACCAGATGTACGGAAAAGAAAGCAATTCAGCTCTTCTTGGTCACTGAGGACCCCTACTGACTCATTTGTGGCAATGATTTTGTGCAGTATGTATTACAGAAGTGAGAAAGGATCACTATCGTAAGTTCATTTATTTACCCCAAGTTCAGATGAAATAAAGGCACTTTCTTCATGCTGGGTGTTAGTAGTATACTCAGCATGAGCAAAATCAAGCCCACATCAATTCCTCCAAACCTGGTCCTCTACCAGTGTTCCCCATCTCATCGAATGTTGCCACCATCCATCCAGATGTGGAAGTCAGAGACTTGGTGTCATGCCTATACCCCACTTCCCTTCCCCCTTCCATATCTAATCCATCACGAAATTTTGTTGATTTTTACTCCCAAATAACTTTATCCACATCTTTCATTTCCACCTCCACTTCCCTAAGTTATCATCACCACTTCTCATCCACTCTTCAAAAGTACTTACTATGCTCTTTCTATGTATAACATCGTGTTCTTTCTATGCATAACATCATTCTGATAACTTCCCTTACATTAACTCATTTAATCTCACATCGGCTGTTATCAGCTCAAGCAGCACTGCCTTCTCAGGAAGGAGCTTTGACTATTGATTTGAGAACTCTTTTTTAATGTAAGCATCTAGTGCTATAAATGTCCCTCTAAGCAATGCTTTAGCTAACATCCCACAAATCATGATATGCTGCATTTTCATTTTTTGTTCAGTTTAAAATATTTTCTAATTTCCCTTGAAATTTCCTTTTAACCCTTTGATTATTTAGAAGTTTTTAAATTTCCAAGTATTTAAGTATTTTTCCATTTATTTTTCTGTTACTGATTTCTAATTTAATTTCATGTAATCAAGGATCATATATTGTATGATTCCAATTCTTTTAAATTTGACTAGGTTTGTTTTCTGATCCAGGACCGTCTATCTAGGTGAATATTCCATATGTATTTAAGAGAATGTGTATTTTACTATTTTGAGGTAAGGGATTATGTGAATATCAGTCTAATCTAGTTTGTTGATATGTTCGTTCTCTTACATCCTTACTAATTTTGTCTGCTTGTCCTATATTATTGAGAGAAAGGTGTTACACTCTCCAACTATAATGGAGGCCCCAACTGTAACTGTGGCTTTGCTGGTTTCTCTTTTCAGTTCTAACCATTTTTTATTTCACCCATGTTAAATTTTTGATGTTAAGTACATACCCACTTAGGATTATTATGTCTTCTTGGTGAACCATCTCTTTTATCACTATGTAGTGCCTGAAGTCTACTTTGTCTGATATTAGTATTTTTTGAATGGTATATCTTTTCCCATCCTTTTCTCTTAAGTTACCTACAGCATTATATTTAAGGTGGGTTTCTTATATATAATATATAGGTGAATCTCTTTCACTGTGGTTTTCATTTGCATTTCCCTGATGACTTCTTACATGTTGAGTATCTTTTCTGACTTCTAGTGGCTTTTCATATTTCTTTTTTGAAGGGGGCCGTTCAAGTTTTTTGTTCCTTTAGAAAACTGAGTTATCTTTTTATTTCTTAGATTATCTTTGACTTGTTCTTGGTCTTAGGAAAAAAGTGTTCAACATTTCACAGTTAACTATGATAATTCTACTTTTAGTTTTTCCTTGTTGCATTTTACCAATCTGAGGAATCTCCCTTCTATTCCTAGTTTGTAGAGAATTTTTTAAAAATCATAAATGGGTGTTGAAATTTGTCAGATGCTTTTTCCATCTCTTAAGATGATCATATGATTTTTCTTTCGACAAATTATAATGATGGATTTTCAAATGTTAAATGTGGTTACTCAGGTATGTACATTTGAATTCCTGAAATAAACTCCAGTTGGTCACGATATAATGTCCTTTTTATATACTGCTAGATTCACTTTAATAATATTTTGTTAAGAATTTACTTTCTACATTTATGAAGGATACTATCTGGTAATTTTCCTTTCTTGTACTATCTTGTCATATTTTGGGGTTCTGTTTTTCTGGTCTTACAAAATGAGTTGGGAAACATTTCTCCTTCATCTATTCCTTGGGAGAATTTGTGTAAGATTGGTATTATTTCTTCTTTAAATGTTTGAAAAAATTCACAAGTGAAGCCAGCTAGACCTGAAGTTTGTGGGAGGATTTTTGTGAGTAGATTTTTTTTTATTACAGTTTTAATTCCTTAACAGAGGTTATTCACATTTTATATTTCTTCTTATGCTAGTTCCAGTAAATCATGGTTCTCTAGGAATTTATCTATTTCGTCAATGTTGTCAAATTTACTGATAAAGTTGTTTATAATATCTCCATATTGGACTCTTAATGCCTGTGATAATGTCTCTATTTCCATGCAGATGTTAATAGTTTGTTTTCTTTCGCTTTTTCTTTTTTTGAGATGGGGTCTTGCTTTGTCACCCTGGTTGGAGTGCAGTGGTGCCATCTTGGCTCACTACAACCTCCGCCTCCCAGGTTCAAGCAATTCTCCTGCCTCACTCTCCTGAGTAGCTGGGATCACAGGCGTCCACCACCACACTACCCTAATTTTTGCATTTTTAGTAGAGATGGGGTTTCACCATATTGTCCAGGTTGGTCCCAAACTCCTGACCTCAGGTGATCTGCCCACCTCAGTCTCCCAAAGTGCTGGGATTACAGGTGTGAACCACCGTGCCCAGCCTTCTTTTACTTTTTTAAAACATGTCTTGATCAGTCTCACTATGCATCTTTCAGTTTTATTAATGACTTCAAAGAATCAACTTTTGTCTTTTTTTAATTTTCTCTTCGGTTCATCTGTTTTCTATTTCATTAATTTCTGCTCTCATCTGTATTATTGCCTACTTTCTATTTTCTTCAGATTTAACTCACTCTTCTTTTTCTAGCCTCTTGATTTGCCAGCTTAGATCACTGACTTTAAATCTTTCTTTTATCTTTTTTTCTAATATACACAATTAAAACTATAAATTTCCATTTAAGTACTTTTTAACCTGTATCTCATTAAAAATGAACTTTTTAAAGAGTCATTCAAACTTTTATTTGGTACTGGGTAAGAAATATTCTCTTAGGAATTGGAGAGGAGTTGAATGGAAAATAATCTAAGGAAATGTTTCTCCATAATCCTAGTATGCATTGATTTCTTAGTAAGCTCACCTTATTACCATCAAATAGACAGAGGCGTACATGTCTGCTGAGAACCTGTATGCTCATTCCTGGAAGAGGAATCATTTTACAGCTCCATAATGTCAGAATCAATGAAATACGACTTGGTCTTGACCTAATCTGAAAGAAAAATTAGTTATAAAAAAGTTTATTTTTCTGATTTATAACACAAATCTGTCTTTTGTAAATTCAGCTTAAGAAAATATATACAGAATTTTTAAAGAAGAAAAAAAATTTACACATATGTAAGAAAAATTTCAATACTTTGTTAATTGAATATTAAAACCAATCATTTTAGGTAAATTTTTCATAGTGTTACATTTGAAATATTTGCATTTTTCTTAAATACTTAAAAACTGTGATGAAAGGAACAATAAATACTAGCAGGTAAAATGTCTATGATCTGACTATAGAATCACTGTATTCTAGTCCTCAGGTTCACTCCTACAGAATGTGGTAAATGCAGAAGGTTAACACAGCATAAAACCAGTGCCACCTGGCATTAAGATATCCTAATATTTTTCATTCCAAGCAATTATCTACATTGTTCTTTAGTTTCTTAATAGGTGTTTTAACAGACAGAATGCACTATTTGATATATTTATTCAGATTTACTTCATAGGTATAATTCAGATTGTGAGTAAATAAACTGGCATTCTATTTTATTTTTAAAGAACAGCTTCAATTAATTAAACTTTGCATTCTGCTTTATGGTCATAAGCCTTTTCATTTAATTATATTAGACAAGGATTGGTGGCTCACACTTGTAATCCTAGCACTTTGGGAGGGTAAGGAGGGCAGACTGCTCAAGCTCAGGAGTTTGAGACCAGCCTGGAAACACGGTAAAACCCCATCTCTACAAAAAATACAAAAATTACTTGGGCATGGTGGTGTAGGCCTGTGGTCCCAGATATTCAGGAGGCTGAGGTGGGAGGGTCACTTGAGCCTAGGAGTTCAAGGTTACAGTGAGCCAGGATCACACACCTGCACTCCAGCCTGGGTGACAGAGGGAGACCCTGTCTCAAAAACACTACTACTACTGCTACTACTACTATAATGATAATACTAGATAACATCTACTGAGTTCTTTTCATATGCCAGGCATTATTCAAAGCCCATCACACACATAATTTTCAAAGTAACTCTATGTTGGAAGCATTATTATTATTCCATTTTTACAGATGAAGAAATTGAGGCAAAGAATAACTAAGATAGAAGAAATCCAGTATTATTTCCTTTTTAACAATGAGAGAAGAGTGTAATGGAGAAAAGAAACAAGACATTAAGTCAAGGTAACAAGTCCAAATTCTGTCTTAGTTATAAAAATATCACTATTTTAAATTTATCATATAGAAACTATTGCTTTTGCTTTTTATAATGCATTAATCAATTAACGTGTTGTTTGTCTGCTTGCAACCATGACAAAATCTGGAAGATTTACAGTTTTACTGATAGTAAGTATACTTACAGTGCCTTCTGTAGCATCCCACATGAGATCTCTGAAGGCAAGTTGAGAAGGCATGAGCTCTGGTTGTAAGAAGTAACTTGCTCGAAACTGATTCCCTGAAAAAATCATTCTTCTTTAATTTTCTTACAAAAAAAAAGAACTCAAAATCAAAAATCCGTAATATTATGTTACAGGGTACAGACACTTCCAAAATGCCACGCTGCTTACTAAAAACCTGCTTTCCAAAATAGAAGCACCAATATAGATTTATGCATAAAAACAATAGTACAAAACTTACAGATGAAACACATAAAAGATCATCTTAAAGCACCTTTAAGAAAGACTTTTAGGCCAATAACATGCCCCATGATAAAGACAATTCATTCAAATATTTTTGTAAAATGCAGAAATCTGTAAGCACTTTTTAGAGACTTTAGAAAAAATACATAGTCATTAGTTTTACTTCTTAACACAAAAGCATTTTATACTTCTTCAACAATGTGTTTTGCCTATGATAGAAAAATTAGACATGGACCTTGACTGCCTGGCTCAAAGAGCGCAGTGGCTGATAGGTACATGTTACCTTCCTCCAGAAGCTGTGAGAGTGTGGAAGGCCTGAACCCTGCAGGAATAGCTCCCATCGTGGTTAACACATCAACAGTGTTTATCTGCTGAAGATAGTAACATCAAAATAAATTTGTTTTCAGTCATGTTTCCACACCTCTATAATACTTTCTCTTTATCACTAGAATAACTATCACCCAAAAAAGGAAAATAAAAATGTACAGACTTTAGTGGAAGATTAATATGATTTAGTCCCAAATTCCTGAGAGGATGCCATCACTGAATCAGCCTCTCCTAAGGACCTAAGCCCCATACAGTGCCTAGCATGCAGAGCTCTGTGTTCCAGAGCAGTTGCTCCAAGTACACCCTTATCAAAATGTCCCTGCTCCTGTCCTGCTCCACAGTGCGCTTCCATTTCACAGATAAGTTAATCTCTATTGGCAAATTATACGCACTAAAAAATTAATGGATTTTTTTTGTATATACATACACAAAACTCAGACCCTCACACATACAAGCATGTACTTGTAAGTAATAAGTAAAGAAAAAGGTCAGAAAGGATACTTGCTAAATTGTTAATGGTGATTACTTATGAGTTTGAGGAGGAGAATTTTCATTTGGCTATGTAATTTTTTTTTTTTTTTTTTTTTTTTGAGATGGAGTCTCGCTCTGTCGCCCAGGATGACATAGAGTGGCATATTCTCAGCTCACTGCAACCTCCGCCTCCCAGGTTCAAGTGATTATCCTGCCTCAGTCTCCCCAGTAGCTGGGACGACAGGCATGCATTACTACGTCCAGCTAATTTTTGTATTTTTAGTAGAGACAGGGTTTTGCCATGTTGACCAGGCTGGTCTTGAACTCCTGACCTCAGGTGATCCACCTGTCTTGGCCTCCCATAGTGTTTGGATTACAGGCATGAGCCACTGCACCTGGCCTGTAATTTTTTTTAATGACAGAATTGTGGATCATTTCTTCCTTTTAAAAAATTTAATTAATTACTTTTTTTTTTTAAGATAGGGTCTTGCTCTGTCACTCATGCTCTGGAGTGCACTGGCGCAATCACAGGTCACTACAGCCTTGACTTCCTAAGCTCAAGCAATCCTCCCACCACAGCTTCTCGAGTAGCTGGGACTACAGGCATGCGTCATCACACCTGGCTAATTTTTCTTATTTTTTGTAGAGATAGGGTCTCTCTATGTTGCTCAGGCTGGTCTTGAAGTCCTGGCCTCAAGTGATCCTCCTGCTTCAGCTTCCCGAAATGTTGAGATTACAGGTGTGAGTCACCATGCCTGGCCAATTTCTTACTTTTTATTAAAGCTTTTCAGGATTTTTCAAACAGTAATTAAAATTTAACATCTGCTTTCACTCAAATGATAGAAAAGCAGGATCAATGAGAATGTTTCCAAGCCTTCAAATGACACCACGAATAAGATTATCAATTCTTTTTGTGAAAAACAAAAACAAAAACAAAAAAACAAACTAATGAGAAATGTTACTTGGAGCACAGGCTTATGAAACCAAAAATATACGTCCTCTGCTCTGTATATTCCATGCCCTGAACCCCCTTTCAGATCCACTGCTGTCTTCCACAGTCTCCATCCTGTTTCCCATCAGATCTATTAGGTAATAAAACAAGACATCATTAATAAGATAGAAGATACTCACCTCTGAGATTGCTTTTTGAACAGCACTCCAGTGGGAATCAGTTCTGGGGGAGACAAAATAGCAAAGTGAGTCAGGTCCGGATATGCCTATTCACTCAATTAGGGAGCTTCTTTAATTACAGTTTATAATTATCAGGAAGTTTTGAAAACCCAACAGTTTCCAGATGAAAACAAGATAGAACTAAATATATTAAAAATAATTACAAAATTAAAATAGTAATGATCTTTAAGCAGACAATAGTATGAAAAGCTCTCCAGGTACAAGTTGTCTCCATTTCAAGAAAGCAATGAATTATTTATAACAGTAAAAATAAACAAATAAAATGTTTCCTAAACCTACTCTGATATCCTTCCCCACTTTTGTACCTTTGCTTAACTTCTGCTCCACCTGCTGTTTCATCCACCACCTCTACATCTTCTTCACTTGATTCTTGATCTTCCTCTTTACTATAAGGCTAAAAAATCATTGAAAAGTGAAGTGCTTTTTAACTAATGCAAAAATCAACCAAAAAAATACCAGTACTGCCACCTAACCCTCCAGTTTTTTTCTGTTTAAAAAGAAAAAACAAAAGGATCAACACTTTCAGAAAACCTCGAGCACAGATAGGAACTTAGTATATATAATGAGCATATAAAAATTAGTGGGAAATAAATTTTCAACACATGGTTAATAACTTCACTATTTCAAAAAATAATAAGGATTGACATAGAGAGTAAGTTTAATCAAAATAAATTCCAGATAGAATTTACTCAAATAAAAAGAAAAGAAAAAAGCATTAGAAGAAAATAATTTGGATATGGTGAAGCCCTTTCCAATTATGATACCAAAATAAAATATCATAAGTGGATTTTTTATGACCTAAAGTCCACAAAGAAAATATCTAACACATAACTTACACATATCCTGAGGGGGAAAAAAGAAAATATCTAACACAAATATCTAAAGATTAATATCCTTATTATTAAAATACTATAAAAGTTCTTATAACTCAGTGAAAGAGTTTTTAAATCCCTTAGAAAAAAAATGGCCAAAAGAACTGAAAAGGTACCAAGACATAGAAATGATAAGCACTCAAGGTGATGGAAATCGCAAATACCCTAACTAGATAATTACACAATCCATGCAAGTAAAAAGCACTCACATAAATACATAAAATATTATGTATCATTAAAGAAAACCAAAAGGGTCATTTGCCAAGAAGATATACGAATGGTCATAAAGCATATGAGATGATGCTTAACCTCATTAGGAGTAAAATAAATGCACATAAAACCACTAATGACACCTTTTTGCTGGTCATATTGGCAAAAATTTTAAAGATTGATAACAGCCATCATAGGCAAATGTCTGAGGAAACAGCACTCTCTGATTGTTAGAGGTGAGAGGACAAATCAGCATAATTTTTCTAAAAGGCAAATTGGAAAAATAAATCAAAATATGAAGGTGTAAACCCTTCGAACCAGTGATGATCATCTAGGAATTTATCTAAGGGGATAATCAGGCAAGTGTGCAAAGATGCATGCAGACTTGATGACAACACAAGTTGCCAGTTGGCTACCACCTATTCCCTACCTCTTTCAAACAAAATCCCTGATTTTAGCAATGATCTGGTTAAAAGACTACATTTTCTAAGACTTCCTTGCAGCTAAATGTTGCCAGAAAACTAAATGCTGGTCAATGAGCAACAACTGAAAGTTTTTTGTGTAATTTCCAAGAAACCTTCTTAACAACGCAGCAGCTTATTTGTTTCGACTGCTTTCCCCTTTTGCTGCTTGGAATCCTTAAAAGATCCAGCAGCTGACTTAAAACTAACTAGATAACTCTAGGAAGAGCAGCCTCATATCAGAAACAGAGTAAAATATTAGATAGGATCTTAACCAATTCTTGATTGCCTTTCTTCACATTTTGTGCTTGAGAGAAACACGCTTCTACCTTATTTAAGCTACTTTTTGGGGGGGGGATCTTTTTGTAACTGACAGAGGATGCTAATCCCATGTTCTTTGCAATATAATTGATAGTGACTATAGGTTGAAACAACTTAAATGACCATCTAAATGAGATTAGAAGACTTGCTGCCATTGAAAAAGGATGATCTAGATGTGCCCTCTGTAATACTATAGCCCCTTGGCATATGTAGCTAGTGAGCTAAATTAGTCCAAATTGAGAAGTGCTATAAATGTAAAACACACACTGGATTTTGAACTTACTGTTAAAAAAGCAAAACAGCTCAATAATTTAAAATATATGATTATATGTCAAAATACTGGATAATATAAAATATATTATTAAAAATAATTCTTCCTTTTCTTTTTACTTTGTAAAAATATGTGTAATGAAAAAAATATGTTTGTTCTCACTGGTTCCTGGGACAGAGCTCCTGAAACCCTTTGAATTTCCTGAATGGTAGGAGTATGTTTTCTTATTCATCAGGAATCCCTTTCAACTACTCCTGAGTTTATGCTAATGAGGTAACTCTAGGTGGGCCCTAGACAGCTTCAGGAAGGGGATAGTTGCCAGAAAAACCAACCTGGGGCATTACAGGTTAGAATTTTCAGCCCCACCCTCCAACCTTAGGAGAGGGGGGAGAGGAGCTGGAGACTAAGTTAATCAGCAATGGCTAATGATTTAGTTAATACAACTAATGAAATCTCCATAAAAACCCCTAAGTGATAGGGTTCCAGGAGCTTCCAGTAGGTTGAACAAAACAAGGTGCTGGGAGGGTGGCAGGCCCAGAGAGGGCATGCCAGCCACCTGCCATCAATACCTCAGTCTATGGCTGTTCCTGAGTTATATCCTTTATAATAAACTGGTAAATGCAAGGAAAGTGTTTTCCTGAGTTCTGTGAGTCATTCTAGTAAATTACTGAACTCCTGAGGTGAGGGTGTGGGAACTCGTGACTGTAAGAAGTATGGGTGACTCTTGGGACTTGTGACTGGCAATGGAAGTGGGCAGCAGTCTTGTGGGACTGAGCCTTTAACTTGTGGGGGCTGTGCTAGCTCCAGGCATTAGTGTCAGAATCAAATTGAATTGCTGACACTGGTTGGTATAGGAGAACTGATGTAGAAACACATATTTGGTGTCAGAGAAAATCCACATACTTGGCGTCAGAAGTGATGTCAGCAAAAAGATATCTTAATGTAGCTACTGAAAAATTTAAATTACATGCGTGGTTTGCATCATAGTTCTACTGGACAGTGCTGATCCAGACAGAAACTTACAAAGCTTGGTACAGAAAACAACCATGTTATTTTATGAAATAAGAAAATATAGGCTACAAACACGCATGTATAGTATTTTCACATTTTAGTAAGGGGATCACATATTTGTGGAAGTTAACACAAAGTTAACTGTGGTTATGTTTTACAATAAACAATAGGCATCTATTACTTGTTCTGATCAGCATTAATCCACAAGGCATCCTTACTGTGAGATCACTTTCTAGGGCTCACATGCATAAGAGCACTTCACAGGTCCCCAGGGCCATTAATATACAATGTGTTTCCCAGGTGCTGTCCCTCCAAAATTAAAGCAAATTCTATATCTCAAGTCATTCGCTAGTCAAATTATCAAAAGAACACAGCTAAATGTTTTATTAAAAGTGAAAAAAAAAGGCTTAGAAAAGGAAAGCATAAACCAAGACTAACCTCCAGGTAGGTTCTGGGAACGAGACCTTCATTTCCTTTGGCATCCTTAGCTACCCACCAACCATCAGGTTTTTTTCCAATTATAAAGAGAATTTCCCCTTTCTTAAAGCAAAACAAAGTAAAAAATTTTAAATAAAATTCAAAAATCATGAGTATAAATCATTACCAATGATTCAAAATATGTGCTGGAAAAAAGGCAAAGTCTTTTCTTAATCTGATATTTTTCCTAAGTTTTATCAAAAGCTTCCCTATTACCTAACCCCTACGTATTCTGCCTAACTCACCTAAACCATAAATGTGACATAATTTAATTAATCATTCCTTCTGGTTACCTAACATACACTTGAACCATTTATGTAAATAGGAATCATTTTTCACAATCATTTTTAAGGCCCCATACTTATTCCAAATATTCAATTACTGTGTAAAATATTTATGAATTTTTTTTTTTTTTGAGACAGAGTCTCAGCTCACTGCAACCTCCGCCTTCTGGGTTCAAGAGATTCTCCTGCCTCAGCCTCCCAAGTAGCTGGGACTACAGGCACGTGCCACCAGTCCAGCTAATTTTCTGTATTTTCAGTACAGAAAGGATTTCACCGTGTTAGCCAGGATGGTCTCGATCTCCTGACCTCATGATTTGTTCGCCTTGGCCTCCCAAAGTGCTGGAACTACAGGTGTGAGCCACCATGACGGGCGTGAATGTTTTAATCTCTCTGGAAAAGTGTCTTTCAAAAGGAGCATATAAATTCCAAAAAAAAAAAAAATCAATTCCATTAAACTTAAACCCTATTTTTAACCAAAAACAGTATTTAGTGAATACAATTACCCACTTAATTCACCAGATATGTTCTGAATAACACTCACTCACTTATAAAAATAAAATTCATCTTTGAAGACAAAAGTATTTCCACTACAGAGGACACTAAGAAAGCAAACGCTTTCTTAAAATATACATTACTGTCTAATGTTGATGCCATTTTCCAGGAGAATTTGAAAAAAAATCTGTAAGTCAAACCATATAATTAGTTGCATAATATTCTTGTGTATTTTATTATTAATCAGTTACTAAACTTTGAGGTTTAATATAAGAACCAAAATTCATATATTCACTTAAATTCCTTTGGCTCGTTTCTCTAGCAGAAAACACAGGCTCAAATTCCTTTAAAAAAAATCACACCTGTATTGTTCCGTCCCACCTGCCATTTATTTACGCCCAGTACAAGCAAGCATGGATGCAAGCCCCTTTCATATCAAGTTAACAGGAAAGATTGCTACAAAACGGCAGGAAGTACTCCCTTCTACCTCCACCTATGGACATTGTCTAACTCACTTGAATGAATTTATACATATGACATTCAATAACAAATTATAAAATTTTACTCCTAAGTGAGGAATTCTCAACATTAAAGCTAGTTTCAAAAATCTTTAGAAGAGATAACTGGAGTAACATAATCTCATATTACTACTGCTTGTAAATCATAATTATTACTTATTTAAACAGATTGTTAACAAAACTTCAAGAATCTGTAATACAGGTATACAGACAGAGTTTCCTTATTCTGTCAGGTATGGACATTAATCCCTAGGTTAGGTATCAGTCTTATTCTACCTACCTTAAATGTAAGATCTCCAACTTGCTGAGCAGTAAAATTTCCAACAGCAATGTATTCTTCACTGGTTGACTGTTTGTGAGATTCATTTTCCTCTTCCTCCTCTGCATCTTCTTCCTCCTCTGCATCTTCTTCCTCCTCTGCATCTTCTTCTTCCTCACCACTGTCTTCACTTTCTTCACTTTCACTTTCTTCTTCAGTAGGTGCCCCAACTCTACAAAAAGTGTTTCTATGAGTAGGCCCACTTGAAATAATATACAAGAACAGACCAACTATGAGTATAACTTCTATATATACATGAATATCCCACATTAGGAGCTGGCAAATAAAAAGAAATAAAGGAAAATACAATGAACAATTTCTACCATCTAACTAAGAAGGTGTGCTTAGAGAGACTGAGGTGGAAAGGGAGCTGAGCTATGTATGTGAGATGGCAGAGCATCACCGGACTTGAGGCCAGGAGACTTGAATTCAAGTCTTCAATTCGTCCATTCAGAAAATGCTCTTCAAGCATTATTATGAAGTACTTAGAGCATGGACTCTGCTAAATTTAAATTCTGGCTCTATTCCCTCTTTGTCGGGTGACCTTAGATAGGTTTCTTTTAAGCTCTTCATTTCTCATTGGTAAAGTAGAGATAATAATAGAACCTGCCTTCTAAGGTTGTCATGAGGATTAAGATGACTTATTACTTGCAAGGTGTTTAGAACAGTGCTTGCCCATAGCAAGCTTTCCATAAAAGTCAGTTATGATGATGACACTGATGTTGTAGGTCAAGTTCCATGTCAGAGAGACACACAGTAGACACAAAGGTAAACAGACACAATTCCCCATCCTCAAGGAGCTTGCAATGAGACAATCTAGAAAATGGAGAATTATAAAATAGTGCAATAGGTACTAGAGTAGAGGTATATACAGGATACTAAGAAATCAATCACACAAGAGGGACACCTAACCCAGGCTGCATGAATGGGAATCAGAAAAGGCTTTAATTAGGTCTTGACAGACGATATGGAATTAATCAGGTAAAATGGGAGTAAAAGGAAGGGGAGGGAGAGGAGAAAGGAGGTTTGAAATTAGGAAATGTCAAATAGCTCATAAATGGTAGGGCAAGGCTTGAGGAAAATGAATGAGAATTGAGGCTGAAAAGAGGTGCGAAGAATGTCACCCAGGTGAGCCTGACCTTTAAGGTCATCCGTAAAAATGAGCAGGGGAAGGACATGATATGATTCGCACTTTAGAAAGGAGACAAAGCTACAATGTAGGGAACAGATTAGAAGAAGGGCTAAAGGTGAGGGTGGCTGTTGAAAGTAAGAAGTGACAACAGTGTGAACTAAGAAAACAGTATAGGGATAAAGAGAAAGGAGATGACACAGAGGGTGAGGAAGAGAGAAATGCCAAAATAACATTAGCTTGGGTATGTAACTAAATCTTTCTGACTTTTATTTATTCATTTGACATTCAGCAAAGTTTAAATTTTGGGGGGGCACCTACTGTATAACAGACTTTGGGTGCTTGGGCTATAACAATGAACAAAACCAAGATCTTTGTCCTCCTAAAGCTTACATCAGAGAAGCTTATCTTTAAAATGGGACAACAATACTTAGACTAATGCAAATGAACAACATTAACCATAAAACTAGCCAAAATAACATTTTCTCTGGAATAAAAAGGAAAATAAGCTTAACTTTGTTTAAAATAATTGTAGGACACTCTTATACCACACTTATCTAAAACATAAACAGGGATGTAACAACCATTTTTATACCACAAGAATTTAAAAATCCATAAAATGTCGTATTTATTTTCAGTGTGTCTCTTTCCTTCCTTAGGAGATATTTTGCACATATCTGGTATGGGTCAATTATTCTAAACTTTTGCTGGAATAATGTGAACTTGATATGGTTTTTCCCCTTCATTAATGTAGTGAATTTCAATTATTTTTTAATGTTGAACCAACTCACATTCTGGAACAAATTCCACTTGGTCATGATGTATTATCCTTTTGAAATGCCTCTAGATTTTACTTACTAATATTTTATACTGAATTTGTGGATTTGTTCCCCTTGTAATTTTCTTCTAGTGTTCTTGTCAGGTTTTGATATCGGTGTTATTGAAAGCTTATAAAATGATTTGTCTATTATTGGTGTATAGGAATGTAAAGCATCCAACTTTTCTATTCTCTAGAACGATTTTGTAATATTGGCATTCTTTCTTTCTTAAATGTTTACAAAAAATTCACCAGTAAAACCACCTGGAAGTTTAATCTGTGGAAAGGTTTTTAATTACAGATTCAATTTCTTTAGTAGATATTTTAGTAGAACTATTAAGATTGCCTATTCATCTTGGGTCCATTTCTGTACGTTTTCTTTCTTTTTTTTTTTTTTAAAGCCTACAGCACCCGGTATTACCAGGCAGTCTCCCATCCAAGTACCAACCAGGCCCAACCCTGCTTAGCTTCCGACATCAGACGAGATCGGGCGTGTTCAGGGTGGTACGGCCGTAGACCTGTACATTTTCTTTTTAAAGAAGCTTATTTTATCTAAATTTCAAACTTATTCACATAAGTTTGTTCATAATATCTTCACAGTATCTTTTTAATTCTTATAGAATCAGTACTGACTTCTGTTTTTTCTCTTTCTCGATCAATAATGCCAGCAGTTTATTCATTTGACTAATTTTCCCAAAACCAACTTTTGGCTTTGTTGATTTTGCCAACTGTATATCGGTTTATTGTTTACTATTTTCTGCTTTTATTTTTATTATTTCCTTCCTTCTGCTCTCCTTGGTATTGTTGTCCTTTTTCTGGCCTCTAAAGTTGGATGCTTTACATTCCTATATACCAATAATAGACAACCAGAGACTGGTTGTCTCTCTGACATGAGTGAACTCCCATTCATAATTGCTACAAAGAGAATAAAACCTAGGAATACAACTTACAAGGGATGTGAAGGACCTCTTCAAGGAGAACTACAAACCACTGTTCAAGGAAATGAGAGGACACAAACAGATGGGAAAACATTCCATGCTCATGGATGGGAAGTATCAATATCGTAAAATGGCATACTGCCGAAAGTAATTTATACATTCATTGCTATCCCCATCAAGCTGCCATTAACTTTCTTCACAGAATTAGAAAAAAACTACTTTAAATTTCATATAGAACCAAAAAAGAGCCTGCATAGCCAAGACAATCCTAAGCAAAAAGAACAAAGCTGGAGGCATCACACTAACTGACTTCAAACTATACTATGAGGGTATGGTAACCAAGACAGCACGATACTGGTACCAAAACAAATATACAGACCAATGGAACAGAACAGAAGCCTCAGAAATAATACCACACATCTATAACCATGTGATCTTTGACAAACCTGACAAAAACAAGCAATGGAAAAAGGTTTCCCTATTCAATAAATGGTGCTGGGAAAACTGGCCAGAAATATACAGAAAATTGAAACTGGACCCCTTCCTTACACCTTAAAAAAAATTAACTCAAGATGGATTAAAGACTTAAACGTAAGACCTAAAACTAAATAAACCCTAGAAGAAAACCCAGGCAATACCATTCAGGACATAGGCATAGGCAAAGACTTCACGACTAAAACACCAAAAGCAATGGCAACAAAGGCCAAAAATGACAAATGGGATCTAATTAAACTAAAGAGCTTATGCACAGCAAAAGAAACTAGCATCACAGTGAACAGACAACCTACAGAATGGGAGATAATTTTTGCAATCTATCCATCTGAAAAAGGGCTAATATCCAGAATCTACATATAACTTAAACAAATTTACAAGAAAAAAAACCAACCCCATCAAAAAATGGGCACAGGATATGAACAGACACTTCTCAAAAGAAGACATTTATGTGGTCAACAAACATATGAAAAAAAGCTCATCATCACTGATCATTAGAGCAATGCAAATAAAAACCACAATGAGATACCATCTCACGCCAGTTAGAATGGCGATCATTAAAAAATCAAGAGACAACAGATGCTGGAGAGGATGTGGAGAAACAGGAACACTTTCACACTGTTGATGGGAGTGTCATTTAGTTCAACCATTGTGGAAGACAGTGTGGCGACTCCTCAAGGGTCTAGAACCAGAAACATCATTTGACCTAGCATCCCATTACTGGGAATATACCCAAAGGATTACAAATCATTCTACTATAAAGACACATGCACATATGTTTGTTGCAGCACTCTTCACAATAGCAAAGACTTGGAACCAACCCAAATGCCCATCAATGATAGAGTGGATTAAAAAAATGTTGCACATGTACACCATGGAATACTATGCAGCCACTAAAAAGGATGAGTTCATGTCCTTTACAGGGACAAGGATGAAGCTGGAAACCATGATTCTCAGCAAACTAGCACAAGAACAAAAACCAAACATCACATGTTTTCACTCATAAGTAGGAGTTGAACAATGCAAAAACATAGACACAAAGAAGGGAACATCACACACGGGGGCCTATCGGGGGTGGGGGGACTAGAGGAGGGATAACATTAGGAGAAATACCTAATGTAGATGACGGGTTGATGGGTGCAGCAAACCACCATGGCACATGTTTACCTATGTAACAAACCTGCACATTCTGCACATGGATCTCAGTATAATAATTAAAAAAAAAAAAAGATGTGTATAATATGCTTTTTAAAAAAAAAAGTTGAATGTTTTAGTAATTGATTTACAACCTTTTTTTTTCAACCTATGCATTTAAAGATATAAATTTCTGGCTAGGTCCAGTGGCTCACACCTGTAATCCCAGCACTTGGGGAGGCTGAGGTGGGAGGACTGCATGAACCCTTGAGTTCAACACCAGCCTGAGCAATATAGTGAGAC
The DNA here is from genome assembly GCA_036589455.1 of Ateles fusciceps. NCBI lineage: Eukaryota > Metazoa > Chordata > Mammalia > Primates > Atelidae > Ateles > Ateles fusciceps. The sequence continues at coordinate 187,100 of JAZHEH010002739.1, read as the reverse complement.
CTTGCCTCTACAAAAATTAAAAAATTAGCCAAGCCTGGTGGCACACACTGGTAGTCTCAGCTACTCAGAGAGGTGGAGGTGGGGAAGATCACTTCAGCTCAGGAGGTGGAGGTTGCAGTGAGCCGAGATTGCACCACTGCACTCCAGCCTGGGTGACAGAGAGCCTGCCTCCAAAAACAAACAAACAAAAGATAGAAATTTCCCTCTAAGCACTACGTTGGTTGCAACCCACAGTCATTTTATTATCATTCCAAATAGTTTCTAATTGCCACTGTTATATTTTCTTTGACTCACAGTTTACATAGAAGTGTGTGAAAATTTGCAAACAGTAGTGATTTCTAATTATTTTTTCTGTCTTTGGGTTTTAACATCATTCCAAGTCATCAAAGAACAGACATAATACTACATAACTTCCAACTTTAGAAATTTGATGATAATTACTTTATGGTCCAATATGATTCATTTTCATTAATGCTACATTAATTATGTAACATTATTTTCATTAATGCCCTGAAAAGAATATTATTTACATAACACATACTTGGGTGCTATGTTCTACACATACACAGTCATGCACTGCACAACAATGTTCAAGTCAACAATGGGCCAAACATACAACGATGGTCCCATAAGATATAATGCCATATTTTTACTGTATATTTTCTATTTTTGGATATGTTTAGATACACAAATATTTACACCATTGTGTTACAACTGAATTGCCTACAGTATTCAGCACAGTAACATGGTGTACAGGTTTGTAGCTTAGGAACAGGCTATACTATATAACCCAAGTCTATGGTCCTCTACCTTCTAGGTCTGTGCAAGTACACTCTACGATGTTTGTACAATGATGAAATCACTTAACGACACATTTCTCAGAACATATCCCTGTCATTAAGAAAGGCTTGACTATGTGTAATTAGATCAAGGTGGTTAAGGACTGTGAATTGTCTAGCTCTGCTTTAGCTCTGGCAACTTTTGCTTTATACATTTGAACCCATGTTATTAAATGTATACACATTTATGAATATTTTTTTTCCTGTTGAATCGAACCTTTCTTTTATCATTATGAAATGTCCTTTCTTAAATAGTAAATTACTTTTAGCCTTAAGTAACTGATATTATTGTAACCACATCACCTTTGTTTTGGTTATAGAACAAAGAATATCTTTGTTATAGAACATGGAATATCTTTTTCCAGTTCTTTGCTTTCAATCTCTCTATAATTGTACACTAAAGTGTATCTCTTCTAAATAGTATATATTTGGGTTAAAAAAATTCAATCTGATAATCTTCCTTGTAATTGGAGTGTTACTCCATTTACATTTAATGTAACTATCCAAATGGCTGCTTTGAAACCATGTTACTGTTTAGTTTCTATTTGTCTCATCTGCTTTTTATTTTTAATTTCTCCTTTATTACCTTTTTTGGGTTAATAAAATCGCTTTTAATATTCCACTTATTGTGTTGTTTTACTAGCTACATTTCTTTGCATTATTTTGTTAGTGATTGTTTTAGGTATTACAATATGCATTCCTAACTTATCATAGTCTAATATCATATTTCACCAAAGATAACTTTAAGATAAATAATTCCATTTACCTGTCAGACTTTGTGCTATGCTATGCTATTGTCACATTTTACTTCTACATATAGTCAGTCCTTATAATGAGCAGATTCTGTATTTGTGAATTCATTGGCTCACTAAAGTTTATTTGTAACCCCCTAATTAATTATTGCAGTGCTTTTGTGGTCATTTGTGGACATACACAAAGCAGCAAAAAATTTGAGTTGTCTGGCATACACATTCCCAGCTGAAGTTGAACGTGGTGACACCTGCCTTTTTTTTTCAGCTCTCATATAGGAAAGTGTCCTTTTTGCAGTCTATTTAGTGCCACACTTTTTGCATTTTTTTTTTTTTTTTTTGGTGATTTTGGTGTTTGAAACGGTCCCCAAACATAGTGCTGAAGAGCCGTGTGGTATTCCTAAGTACAAGAAGGCTATAATCTACCTTCTGGAGAAAACTGTGTGTTAGATAAGACTTGTTCATGCATGAGTGATAGTGCTGTTGGTGTGAATTCAATGTTAATGAATCAATAAAATATATGACATAAGGGGTCTTTTAACAGTAACACAAGGTTATATGTCACTCAGTTGACAAAAACATTGTGACCAAAGGCTCACAGGAGTCTTAAGTCTATATTTCCCCAGCAGCAATGGTTTAATATTTGCTAATCGAGTGTTCGTGGCAATTTTATAGAATGTAACTACTGCAAATAATGAGAATCAACTGGATACTACAAATCCCTAAATGTACGTTTTGCTTTATGTAATTGAGTGTCTGTTAAAGGCATGTAGAAGAAAAAAAAGAGGCTTTTATATTTACTCATATACCCATCTTTTTCAATCCTTTTTGAAGATCCAAATTTCTATGTGGGATCATTGCCTGCTAGCCTGAAGAACTTCCTTTAACATTTCTTATACTGCAGGTCAATTGACAAATTTCCTCAGCTTTTGTTTGCCTGAAAATGTCTTTATTTCACTTTAATTTTTTATACTTTTGCTAGATACAGAGTTCTGAGTTGATGGTTTCTTCTTTCAATGTTTTCAAGATGTTACTACATTGTCTTCTGACCTGTATTTTTTCTCACAAGATGTCAACTGTAATTTTGTCATTTCTCTCTACATGTTTCCTTTTTTCCCTTGGCAACTCTTAAGATTTCCTATTTATCTTTGGTTTTCAGTAGTTTGACTCTAATGTACCTGCGTGTGGGTTTCTTTATAAGTCTGTTTGGGGTTCACTGAGATTCTTGGATCAGTGGATTGATATCTTTCTTAGATCGCAATTTTAAAATGTTTTCAGTCACTACCTCTTTAAATATTTCTTGTGCTTCATTCTTGCTCCTCCTCTTCTAAGACTTCAATTACAAATCTGTTATAACTTTTAACAGTGTCTCACCTCTTACATTCTGTTTGTTCTTTGCACTTTTAAATTTTTATGTATCAATTTGAAAAAGTTTTAAGCTGTCTTTGGGTTCACTGATCCCTTTTTCTGTTGTATCTAATCTTCGGGTAAGCCACCCTATAATTTGATTTCATATATTGTATTTTTTTAGTTCTAGAATTTTCATTTTGGTCTTTGTTAGTTTCTATTTCTCTGCTTAAGATTCCTCTCTATTCATCTTATCTATCTTTTCCTATAAATTATTTATCTATCTTTTCCTATAAGTTGTTGTTTTATGGTTATTTGCTAATGCGCACATCTCTGAGCTACAGATTATTTAATCTCTTGATTTTAAGACATTTCCCAGATTTTTGAGTCTATACATTGAGTCAGATTTTGGAAGTTCTCAGCCATTAGTTTATCAAGTATTATATTTTTTAGTTATAGAATGTTTATTTGATTTTTCTATATCTAAATTCTCTTAAACACTTTTCCCCATTTCATTCATCTTTTCTTCTATTTTCTTTAACATATTAATCATATTATTTAGAAGTCCTTGTCAGCTAACTCTGTATCTGGATCATGTCTGGGTCTGTTTTTACTGACCATCTTGTTACTTATTGATCATGTATTTTTCCCTGCTTTTTTGCATTTCTAATTTTTTTTTATCACTGGTTGCTGTGATGGACACATTAGAAAACGCATAGACTTTGGATTATGTTATATTCTTCTAAGAAGTGTTAAATTCTTTTATGTTACACAGTTAAATTATCTTGCTCCTGATAAGGTCTGCTTTTAGGCTCTGTTAGAGAAGACCTACTTCAGCTTTGTCTTTATTCCTACATCATGGTTGATACTCTCAGGGTGTTTTCTTTACTCGTGGGGCCTGGGCCTTCCGTGATCTCTACTAAACACCTGAAGCATTTCCCAAGTCTCTTTACTATAGCTAGGTACAAACTCCAATGTTTTTCCAGGACTATATGATTTCCAGAATCCATTAAGCTCTCAGTCTCCCAGCAGGCACTTTCTGCCAGGCCTTGCAGGAATTATGCCCTATACAGCCCAGGAGACCTTTCAGATTGCTGGAGTTGTTTCTCTGCAGCTCCCTTCTCTCTGTAGCACCTTGCTCCACAACTCCCAGTGAACTGGGCAGCTCCAAAGTGTGATCTGTATCTTCAGTCCAGCAAGACTGCTACTCCCTGCTTGGAATCTACCTTCCTCCACCACAGCCCATAAATAATTCCCAGGGAAAAAGTTTAGGTGAATGTAGGATTCACTTCACATGTCTCCCCGTATCAAGAATATCAACCCTGCTTGGTGGATGCTGAATGACTTCAAACAGATGCTTTGTATATTTTTTCCGACTTTACAGTCATTTACGGTGGGAAGGTAAGTCCAATATCAACTACTCTGCCATTCTCAGTACTAAAAATTGGTGGAAATTCTAGATCCTTGCATCCACCACCTTCAGCACTTTTTCCCAGGGTACAGAATAAAGACTGGGGAACAACATTGAAAGAGTCTGAATAATTGATTTTTTATTTTGTTTCCCACAAATTAGGTTTGTTCATACAGGTTAGGTATCTTAATTTAAAAATCCAAAATCCAAAATCCTCCCAAATCTGAAACTTTTGGAGCATCAAAATAACATCAAAGGAAATGCTCATTGGAGTCTTTCAAAATGTAGGTTTTCAGATTAGGGATGCTCAACCAGGAAGTATAATGCAAGTATTCCAAAATCCAGAACAATCCAAAATTAAAAATACTTCTGATCCCAAGCATTTCAGATAAGGAATACTCAACTTGTATATGTAAGTCTTCTTTAAAACTTTCAAAAGCTATTAACATTCACTCTCCCCCAAAAAAAAAAAACTTCCTCTGGCAGAAAAGTCCCTGCTTTTTTTTTTTTTTTTTTTTGATAGAGTCTCACTCTGTTGTCCAGGCTGGTGTGCAGTGGAAAAGTCTCAGCTCATTGCAGACTCAGCTGCCAGGCTCAAGCGATTCTCCTGCCTCAGCCTCCCAAGTAGGTGGAATTATAGTCACCCACCACCATGCCCAGCTAATTTTTGTATTTTTATTAGAGACAGGGTTTCACCATGTTGGCCAGGCTGGTCTCGAACTCCTGACCTCAGGTGATCCACCTGCCTCAGCCTCCCAAAGTGCTGGGATTATAGGCATGAGCCACTACACCCAGGCTTTTTTTTTTTTTTTTTTAAATAGAGACAGTCTCTCACTCTGTTGCACAGGCTGGAGTGTACTGAGGTGATCATAGCTTACTGTAGCCTGGAACTTCTGGGCTCAAGCGATCCTCCTTGCCTCAGCCTTCCAAGTAGCTGGGACTATAAGACTATAGCCACCAAGCCTGACTAATTTGGGATTTTTTGTAGAGACAGGGTCTACTATATTGCCTAGGCTGGTCTTGAACTCCTGGCCTCAACTGATCCTTGTGCCTCAGCCTTCCAAAGTGCTGGGATTACAGGTATGAGCCACCACACTCAGTCTTTGCTTCAAATTTTTAAAGAATGTTTATGAAATGGGAAACAATGCAAGTAGACATTCCAAATCATTTTCCTTTTACACATCAACATTGACATTAAAGATATCATCTTTATTTTCTAACTTTCGTTCATTTAGGTTTTCAGATCTTTGTTTCCTCAACTAAATTATAAATTGCCTGAGGGCAGAGACTATGACTTACACTTCTTTACATCTCTCATGGGATCTAACAACTTCTATTATACACAATAAATAAATGTTGACAGATTCTACTCTTAGTGTCATTTGTTTATATCTATACCGTTATATGTCTCTGAGTCAGATGTTAAAGCTATTGGTGACATATGTTAAAAAAAGAAAAAGAAAGGTAGAAAGGAAGCATACTCAGTTATATTTCCTCTACTTATTGTCACAGCAAGGCCCTGCAGTTGGTGGGTAAGCTTGTCCAAAAGATTATGCTCCTCTTCTTTTCTCTGATTATAGTTTGCAACAGGTGCAGGTTCATCAGCCTAGGAGAGAATGTAGGTCCATTTTACTGAAAAATTAATTTCAGTTTCCTATTAATTTCAAAAGAACAACAAAAAACTCCAATAAGTGCTATAAAACAAAGTAATTACCAGTGTGACATTACGCCTATCTTAGGGAAATAACTTAGATTTATAAGAAACATAGATGATTCTGTTGGAATGCAAACCAAATGAAAAAACAAAATTATACCACTTGTTTTGGGTTTTTATTTTGTTGCTAAGTATTATAAACCTTCCATAGTCAGCCAGAGATAGGTTCTGAGAGAAGATTGGCTTTATGGTCAATAAGACAGGCACCAAACCCAAATTCTGCCACTTATTGACAGAAGAGGTATGGCTGCTTCACCACTGAGAGCTTCCACTTCCTCACCTGTGAAACAGGAATAATTAGGTTTTCAAACTTGTCAGCAGTCTAAGTTGAAAAGTGTTTTGGTCACTGGAGAAATTTGGATGAGATCTTCAGTGACCACATATCTCAGATGCAGTAAAGGGGAGTAATATACAGCTGGAGAGCTGAGTTTCAGGTGCCTTCCACTTTAAAGGCTCTATGGGTCTCTGGACCTGGACATCTAGCTGTAGCCAAGGCTCATGTGAAAAAAAAAAAATCCTGAAGGGATTGCCAAAGTTAAACTCCTGTTACTCCTATTTCTGCAGAGTCACTGATATCAGAGCTGCCATTTGATACAAGATTCTTCTTTGCCACTTACCTTCAAGGTCAGATTATGCATTCTTTCCCCACAAGGAAATTAAAATAAAAACAATTCTAAACTGTAAAACAAAGAAATCACAAAATGCAAAAATAAAAGTAGCTCCTTCCAGGATTGTCTGAATCCTTAATAGCAGGTGAGTTCAGCAAAGCTGAACTTTTTTCGGTAGTTGGAGCCCCAGATTTTTCGCTCCGAAGCACAGACTTAGCAAGCCTGTTGGGCAAGTCAGCACTGGCTGCAGTTAGACTGTATCACTAAGGCAAAACCAGGAACTTATCAACTGGAATTAGTTCCCACTTAATAAAAATACTTGTATAAGAAGAGATGTTTTAATAATGTCATTAACCACAATACTTACTTTGCTTAATTTTTGAAGAGCATTTTTATTTTCATCTATTGCCTGCTTTAACTGGATACATCTAAATTAAAAAAGAAAGAAAGAAAGAAAGAAAATATATGGCTTTTTCTATTGTCAGAACCAGAAAGCTATTTTATAAATCATTCAGTCCTTGAGCAGGCAAGGCAATTAGCCACTGTATGAACAATGCTAAAAAACTGACACCTATTAGCTGTTAGCTCAGATGATCTTCATAGCATTTCCACCTATTAGCTCAGATGATCTTCAAAGCATAGCCAAGCTGTAAAGCACCTAGACATGACAACCAAGCCTCAGAAACCTTCAGTGACTCTGGGCATCAATTTTCTCTCTCTAAAATAAGGAAGAATGCTGGACTTTAAAATGCTTCTCCAGCTCTACAACTCCATAATCTAGGAACTAGCCTCAGAGACAAAACTGGTAATAGCAGCTAAACTTTATTGTGTACCAACCATAATGTTAAGCAGTTTACAAGCATTACCTCATTTAAGCCTCATAACAACCCTCACTCCACTTAAAGAAATTGAAGTTCTAAAAGTGTCCAAGTTCACATAGCTACTCAATGGCACAGTAACGACATGAAGGCAGTTTAGGATTTCACAGTCGGCCTATTCCCACCACAGCACACTCCTGCTTTGAGCTTGGCTTTTCCAAACAGGTCCAGCATTTTATTTATTCTATAAATGCCTCAATTCAGCATTAAGTCTTAGATACCCAAATGAGAAGTACAAAAAATGACCAAACATGAGCTCTATAGCTCATGATGAGAGATTTTTTTAAATTAAAGGCTTTACCAAACAATAACCTACAAAAGTCACTTTTTTATGCTCTTTAAGTCTCTCTTTTTTTGGCTTATAGATGTGAGTGAAATGAAATAAGCAGTGAAAAAGGGAATAACAAGGTTGATTCAAGATGGCTGATTAGAAGCAGCTGTGGTCCATGGCACTCACAGAGAGGAATGAAGAGGGGCAAGTTAATTCAGGACCTTCAACTGAAATATCCAGGTTCTCACACTAGGACAGACAAGGCAAACAACTTGACCCATGAGAATACAGAAAAGCTGGAGAAGGTGGGGGAACAACAGCCAACCTGGGAGTGGTATGGAGCCAAAGGAACTTCCATCCCCAGCCAAGAAAAGTGGTGAGTGATAATGCAACCCTGCCCAGAAAACCACGCTTCTCCCGTGGTTCTTTGCAACCCACAGATCAGGAGATCTCCTCTTGAGTTCACACCACCAGGGCCTTGGGTCCAAAACACAGAACTGTGTGGTGTCTGAGCAAAGCAGCTGCTCAGGCACACAGAGACCCAGGAGTTTTACATACTCTGGCCCCAGGATCCCCAGCAAGGGGGGGGATATCTAGCTGTAGATATCCCTAGAAAGGGAGCTGAATCCAGGGAGCCAAGCAGCATTGTTCTGTGAGTCCCACTTCCACGGCAACTCACAAGTTAAGACCCACTGGCTTGGAATTCCAGCCAGCCAACCAAAGCAGTCTGAAATCTGTCTGAGGCAGTTCCAAGTTACCAGGGACTGGGGCGGCTGCCATCTCTGTGGTTCAGTAGACTTAGCCATTCTAGCCTGCTGGCTTTGGAGAATACAAATGGTCCAGACAAGAAGGAGTCCCCCCTAACACAGCCCATGTGCTCTACCAAAAAGCAGCAGGCTGCTTCTTTGAGTGGGTCCGTAATCCCATTCCACCTGACTGGGTGAGACCTCCCAAAAGGGTTTCCAGCCACCTCCTACAAATGCGTGTGGGCTGGCAACAGGTCAGTACTCTCCTGGGACTAAGGTTCCAGAGGAAAGAGTTGGCTGCCATATTTGCTGTTTCATAGCCTTCACAGGTGATAGTTCTAGGTATGGGAAAAACCGAGACAATTAGGGTCTGGAGTACAGCAAACCACAGCAGCACTACAGTAGAGTGGCCTGTTAAAAAAAAACAAACAAACAGAAAACAACAACAACAATAACACCAATAATAAAAACCCAACAAAAATCTTATTTAAAGGTCAGCAAGCTCAAAGACTGAAGGAAAAGATGACTGAAAAACTGAAAAAAAGACTACCACAAAGATGAGAAGGAATCAACACAAAAATGCTGAAAACTCAAAAAGCCCGAGTGCCTCTCCTGCTCCAAAGGATCACAACACCACTCCAGCAAGAGCACAGAAGTGGGCTGATGTTGAGATAGCTGAACTGAAAGAAGAAGGCTTCAGAAAATAGGTAATAAAAGTAGCTCCTTCACTGAGCTAAAGGAACATGTTGTAACCCAATGCAAAGAAGCTAAGAATCATGATAAAACAATACAGGTGCTGATAGCCAGAATAGGCAATTAAGAAAAAAACAACTGACCTGATGAAGCTGAAAAACACAAGAACTTTATAATGTAATCACAAGTATCAGTAGCAGAACAGACTAAGCAGAGGAAAGAATCTCAGAGCTTGAAGACTATCTTTCTGAATTAAGACAGGCAGACAAGAATAGAGAAAAAAAGAATGAAAAGGAATGAACAAAACCTCAGAGAAATATGAGAATATGTATAGAGACTGAACTATGACTGATTGGGGTACCTGAAAAAGGCAGGGAGAATGGAATCAAGTTGAAAAACATTACTTCAGAATATCATACAGAAGAACCTCCCCAACCTGGCAAGACAAGCCAACATTCAAATTCAGGAAATCAGAGAACCCCAGTAAGGTACTCCATGAGATCAACCCTAAGACACATAATCATCAGATTCCCCCAAGGTCAGAATGAAAAAAAAAGTTGAAGGCAGCCAGAGAGAAAGGCCAGGTCACCTATAAAGGGAAGTCCATCAGACTAACAGCAGACCTCTCAGCGGAAACCCAAACCCTATAAGCCAGCAGAGATTGGGGACCAATATTCATCATTCTTAAAGATATTTCCAACTCAGAATTTTATATCCAGCCAAGCTAAGCTTCATACGTGAAGGAGAAACAGATCCTTTTCAGACAAGCAAATGCTTAGGAAATTTGTCACCACCAGGCCTGCCTTGCAAGAGCTCCTGAAAAAAAGACTAAATATGGAAAGGAGAAACTGATACCAGCCACTACAAAAACATACTTAAGTACACAGACTAGTGACACTATGAAGCAACCACATAAACAAATCTGCAAAATAACCAGCGAGCATAATGATGACAGGATCAAATTAACACATAATAATACTAACCTTAAATGTAAATGGGTCAAATGCCCCAATTAAAAAGACACAGAATGGCAAGCTGGATACAGAGCCAAGATCCAGTAGTATGCTGTCTTCAAGAGACTCATCTCATGTGCAAAGACACACATAGGTTCAAAATAAAGGGATGGAGGAAAATTTACCAAGCAAATAGAAAACGGAAAAAAACAAAACAGGGGTTGCAATTCTAGTTTCTGACAAAACAGACTTTAAACCAACAAAGATAAAAAAGACAAGGGCATTACATAATGGCAAAGAGTTCAATTCAACAAGAAGAGCTAACTATCCTAAATATATATGCACCCAATAAAAGAGCATCCAGATTTATATAGCACATTCTTAAGATTTTCAAAGTAACTTGGACCCCCACACAGTAATACTGAGAGACTTTAACACCCCACTGACAATATTAGGCAGATCAACAACACAGAAAATTGACAAAGATATTCAGGACCTGGACTCAGCTCTGGATCAAGAGAACCTGATATATATCTACAGAACTCTCCACCCCAAAACAACAAAATATGCATTCTACTCATACCACATGGCATTTACCCTAAAACTGATCACAAAATCAGAAGTAAAATACTCCTCAGCAAATGAAAAAGAACTAAAATTATACCAAACAGTCTCTCAGACCACAGTACAATCAAAGTAGAACTCAAGATTAAGAAATTCACTCAAAATCACACAACTACATGGAAAGTAAACAACCTGTCCCTGAATGACTTGGGTAAATAATGAAATTAAGGCAGAAATCAAGATGTTCTTTGAAACTAATGAGAACAAAGAGACAATGTATCAGAATCTCTGAAATGCAGCTAAAGCAGTGTTAAGAGGAAAATTTATACCATTAAATGCCCACATCAAAAAGCCAGAAAGCTCTCAAGTTAACAACCTAACATCTCAACTAAAATAACTAGAGAACCAAGAGCAACAAACCCTAAAGCTAGCAGAAGACAAGAAATAGCCAAGATCAGAGCTGAACTGAAGGAGATAGAAACCAAAAAAAAAAAAAAATTCAGGAGCTGGTTTTTAAAAAATATTAATAAAATACATACACCACTAGCTAGGCTAATAAAGAAAAGAGAGAAGAATCAAATAAACACAACAGAAATTATAAGAGGGATATCACCACTGATCCCACAGAAATACAAAGAACCAGCAGAGAATACTATAAATACCTCTATGCACATAAACTAGAAAATCTAGAACAAATGGATGAATTCCTGGACACATACACCCTCCCAAGACAGAACCAGGAAGAAACTAAATCCCTGAACAGACCAATAATGAGTTCTAAAATTGAGGCAGTAATAAATAGCCTACCAACCAAAAAACTCCCAGGACCAGATGAATTCAGAGCTGAATTCTACCAGAGGTATAAAGAAGAATGGGTACATTTCTACTGACATTATTCCAAACAATTGAAAAGGAGCAACTCCTCCCTAACTCATTGTATGAGGCCAGCATCATCCTGATACCAAAACCTGGCAGAGATACAGCAAAAAAGAAAACTTCAGGCCAATATCCTTCATGAGCATTGATACAAAAATCTACAACAAAATACTGGCAAACCAAATCCAGCAGCACATCAAAAAGCTTATCCACCACAAGCAAGTTGGCTTCATCCCTGGGATGCAAGTTTGGTTCAACATACGCAAATCAATAAATGTGATTCATCACATAAACAGAACTTAAGACAAAAACCATATGATTATCTCAATAAATGCAGAAAAGTCTTTCAATAAAATTCAACATCTTTTCATGTTAAAAACTTTCAATAAACTAGATATTGAAGGAATATACCTCAAAATAATCAGAGCCATATATGACAAACTGATATCATACTGAATGGGCAAAAGCTTGAAGCATTCCCCTTGAAAACAGGCACAAGACAAGGATGCCCTCTCTCATCACTCCTATTCAATGCAGTGTTGGAAGTTCTGGCCTGGGAGGTCAGGCAAGAGAAAGAAATAATTCGTATTCAAATTGGAAGAGAGAAACTAAAACTATCCTTATTTGCAGGTTACATGATCCTATACCTAGAAAACACCATTATTTTATCCCCAAAACTAAGCTGATAAGCAACCTCAGCAAAGTCTCAGTATACAAAATCAATGTGCAAAAATTGCTGGCATTCCTATACACCAACAACAGGCAAGCAGACAGCCAAATCCTGAATTCACATTCACAACTGCTACAGCAAGAATAAAACACCTAGGAATACAGCTAACAAGAGAAATGAGGAACCTTCTCAAGGATAACTACAAACCACTGCTCACGGAAATCAGAGATGACACAAAAAACTGGAGAAATATTCTATGCTTGTGGATAGGAAGAATCATATCATGAAAATGGACATACTGCCCCAAATAATGTATAGATTCAATGGTATTCCCATTAAACTCCTATTGACATTCTTCACAGAATTAAAAAAACTATTTTAAAATTTATATGGACCCAAAAAAGAGCCCAAATAGCTAACACAATCCTCAGCAAAAAACAACAAAGCGGGAGACATCACACTACCTGACTTCAAACTATACTACAAGTCTACAGTAACTAAAACAGCATGGTACTGGTACAAGAACAGACCTACAGACCAATAGAACAGAACAGAGAACTCAGAAAGAACACTGCACACCTACAACCATCTAATCTTTGACAAACCTGACAAAAACAAGGAATGGGGAAAGGACTCCCTATTTAATAAATGGTGCTGGAAGAGCTGGTTAGCTATATGCAGAAAACTGAAACTAGACCCCCTTCCATACAAAATACACAAAAATTAACCCAAGATAGATTAAGGACTTGCATGCAAAAACCAAAATTATAAAAACCCTAGAAAAAAATCCAAGCAATACTATTCAGGACATAGGCACAGGCAAATATTTCATGACAAGAAAAGCCAAAAGCAATTGCCACAAAAGCAAAAATTGACAAATAGAATCTCATCAAACTAAAGAGCTTCTGCACAGCAACAGAAACTATCATCAGAGTAGACAGAAACCTAAAGAATGGGAGAAAATATTTGCAGTCTATCCATCTGATGAAGGTCTAATATCCAGAGTCTACAAATAAGCAAATTAATCAGAAGAAAGAAACCACCCATTAAAAAGTGAGTAAAGGACATGAACCAACACTTCTCAAAAGAAAGACATGCAGCCAAGAAACATGAAAAAAAGCTCATCAAAATCACAATGAAATACCATCTTATGCTAGTCAGAATGGTGATTATTAAAAAGAAAAAAAAAACAGATGCTGGCAAGATTGCAGAGAAAAAGGAACACTTATACACTGTTGGTGGGAGTGTAAATTAGTTTAAACCACTGTGGAAGACAGTGTGGTGACTCCTCAAAGACCTAGAGGCAGAAATACTATTTGACTCAGCAATTCCATTACTGAGTATATATCCAAAGGAATATAAATTGTTCTACCAAAAAAGACACATGCACACATATGTTCACTGCAGCACTATTTCACAATAGCAAAGACACAGAATCAACCTAAATGCACATCAATAATACACTGTATAAAGAAAATGTGGTACATATACACCATGGGATACTATGCAGCCATAAAAAGGAACAAGATCATGTCTTTTGCAGGGACATGGACAGAGTTGGAAGCCATTATCTTCAGCACACTAATGCAGAAACAGAAAACCAAATTCCACATGTTCTAACTTATAAGTGGGAGCTGAATGATGAGAACACATGGACACACGGGGGGAAAACAACTTATACCCAGGTCTGTAGGAGGGAGGTACTGAGGGAGGGAGAGCATCAGGGAGAATAGTTAATGGATGCTGGGCTTAACATGTAGGTGACGGGATGATCTGTGCAGCAAACTAGCATGGTACATGTTTACCTATGTAACAAACCTGCACATGCTATACATGTATTCCTGAACTTTTTAAAAGTTGAAGAAAAAAATAAAAAACAATAATAAATAAAAAATTTTTAAAAGGGAACAAAAGTCCTTTATCAAAGGGGTAGAAAAAGAAAGGGGAAACATCAAACTGAGGCTGCCCCTGCTAGTGACCTCCCCAAAAGCCCCTCACCCACCCTTGGTCTTTGCGCAGCTTCCCATTGGCACCTATGTTCTCAGCCTTCAGGGTGGGCAGGGGGCCCAGGGCTGCCAGTGTAACACAAAACAAATATGTTGAGATTGCCTCTCATTTTATTCTCCCTTACCAGGCATGAAAAGAATCCCTCCCACATCTGCTTTTAGATACTGAGGGTATGGACTTTATAACCGTAAGGAGAGACATGACAAACATGCAAAGGATGGCAGAGTGGAATGACAGCAAGGGCTGGTCTTTGAGGACATCACAGGCCATAAAGCCACCCTGAGAGAACCTAGCTACAGGCTTTTGTCAAATGAGACTAACAGTAAAGCAATTTATTTTGACATCTGTCATGTTACGTGACCAAAAAAATCTTTACTAAAACGTAGAAATTTCACTTAAAGGCCAGAGTGAAAAACTATTTTAATATAAGATACCAAGAAAATAAATTATTTATTACAATTACTTCCTTTATAACTATGTAATTGTTAAAATCCTCAAACAGTCGATATTTTAAGACTCCTGGTTCAGGATAAAAACTAAGCACACATTCTGTAAGGCCGGTTGCCTCACCGGGAGCTCGGACACACCCATCCCTCTCCGCGCCTGGAAACTACCTCACCACTCTGCAGTGGACAACCAGCCCTGCACTCAGCATCTAGCTCTGTCACGTGGCTTCCCCAACGGCCACTTCTGCACTCCGCACCAGAATCTGCACTCAACACTAAACTCTGCACCCGGCACCTAGCCCGCCATGGGAAAACCCTGCCAAAGTTTAAAAGAAGCCCCGCCAAAACCTGCCCAATAGCATTTTGCTCTGTCCAGGTCCCACTCCCCCTGGGCGGCCGCTCACCGGAAATCCCGCCTACCTACCAATAGCAGCTTGCACCATCCATGTCCTGTTTCTCCACAACCAATCAAAACACCTTCACTCCCTATAAAACCCCACGCCCAAGAAAAGTCAAGCACGACTTCTCTGGCCCCCCCCTTTCCTGGACCACAGAACCTCCGCCAGGAGCTTAATAAATTGGCATTTAATTTTCCTAGGTTGGTCTCAGTTTCCTCATTTTAAACTCAGCAATAACCCTTACACATTCATCTTCACTGCCTTCTGAAACCCCACAAAAAATGATTACAATGTTTGAAAAGGTAGCAAACCCTGAAAACTGAAAAGAATGAAAGAGGGACAACTAGCCAGCAAGAGATTTCAACAAATTTCTGCTCCATGGAAAAAGGCTGGAAGCATGTTCTCCTGTAAAGGAAAGAAGATGCTACACAAGCATAAGAGGGAGATAATCTGCCAGGCAGAAAACTCCAGGACTTGAGTCGGCAGACGTAAAGGATCAAAGGTTAACTAAACTAAATCATAGAGAGATGCATTATGAAATTTTGCAGATGAAAAGACATGCACAGTGGCTGGGGTTTACTTTATACATTATATAATATTGTGTTATACTGTGTAAATTAAATCACATGCATACATCTAAGCTTTGAAGAGGGAAATAAATGTTAAAGCAATCTAAGGTCGTCATGTTATTCAAGGGAAGAGCAACGATACTGATTAAGTTTAGATTTGGTTGGGGCTCTTTTGTAATAAGTCTTATGACTTTTAAAAGTCTATTTACAGAAAACCTGAGCCAGTTAGCTCCCTTTTCCCTTCATAGCTCTCCCCCTCCTTACCAGGGGATTCTTCCCTAAAAACAAAAAACAACAAACAAAAACAATTAACAAATGACCTGAAGAGAATCATGGCTGCTAAAGAAGTTTCCCATACACCAGGGTTAAAGCCCACCCTACTCTGGCACTAGGGACTCCTCAGACTAAAAGCTACTTCCCAGCCTCTGAAAAGCCCTGTCAATGTACAGAACTTCATTCTTATTCAGGGGATAGGACTAGCAGGAAAGACCCCTATCTATTTAACAGTAGAAAAACCCATGAGAGTTCTCTGTAATAATCAACCTAGTCCCTCATTCTTAAATGAATATAGATAAGCCAGACCTAATAAAGAAAACCAGCAACATGAAAGATAAAATTAAAGAATAACCACAGATAAATTAATTAATTAACTAATAAAAAAGAATCTGAACCCAGAGAAAGCAAAGACAATTCAGAGAACAGAAGAGAACTTAAGAAAAAAAAGTTTCCTAGTCATGGAAATAGTAAGAAGGCAATCAAAATGAAAACAAGAACATAATGCTATGAAACAAGAACAAGAGAAAACACTTGTAAATTAACAATATGACTGCTAGCCAGGCACGGTGGCTCACGTCTGTAATTCCACCACTTTTGGAGGCCAAGGCAGGCAGATCACCTGGGTCAGGAGTTCGAGACCAGCCTGGCCAACATGTTGAAACCCCATCTCTACTAAAAATACAAAAAATTAGCTGGATATGGTGGCATGCGCCTATAATCCCAACTATTAGGGAGGCTGAGGCAGGAGAATTGCTTGAACCCAGGAGGCAAAGGTTGCAGTGAGCCAAGATCGCGCCATTGCACTTGAGCCTGGGCAACAGAGTGAGACTCCATCTCAAAAAACAAACAATATGACTGCTGAAATAAAACAATACGGCTGTTGAAATAGATAATAAAGAAAAGTGTTAAAGTCAAGAGGATTGCCAGCATGGTAGCTCATGGTGGGGGAGAGGGGCATCCCTTTAGCCTGGGAGGCAGAAGTTGTGGTAAGCCATGATTGTGCCACTGCACTACAGCCTGGACAACAGAGTGAGACCCCTCCCCACACCCCCCAAAAAAACACCTCCCAGGTATAAACAAACAGACAAACAAAAACTATTAACAGAAAGTTATGGGATCTAGAGGATCAGACCAGGATATTCAATACCTGACTCAAAGGTGTTTCAGGAAGAAACAGACAAACAGAAGTAACGAAATAATCTTTTTGTAAAATAAAATCTCCCTGAGTTCATGAGACATGAGTTTTCAAACTGAAAAAACTCAGAGTATTGAGCAGATAAAAATGACACCTAAATGACATTTTCAAACATGCAAATGTCAAAGTGAGTTTTTAAATGACAGTAACGATTATCTTTTCATGGACAGGGAAGACTATGGTTACTTGGCCTTAAAAATAATTATTAGGCTGAGTGCAGTGGCTCACAGCTGCAATCCCAGAATTTTGGGAGGCCAAGGCTGGGGGGATCAGCTGAGGTCAGGAGTTTGAGACCAGCCTGGGCAACATGGTGAAACCCCATGTCTACTCAAAATACAAAAATTAGCCAGGTGTGGTGGCACGCGCCTGTAATCTCAGTTACTCGGGAGCCTGAGGCAGGAGAATCGCTTGAACCTGGGAGGAGGAGGTTGCAGTGAGCCGAGATTGTTCCACTGCTCTCCAGCCTGGGTTACAGAGTGAGACTTGGTCTCAAAAAAGAAAATAACAATAATTATTATTATTTTTAGTTTACTAACATAAAATTTAAAATCCTGGTTTTCCCTGGGACTTCAAATTCAGTCTATACATCTTATTCTATTTTTAAATCTAGTAAAGCAAGTACAATAACCTTTGCTTTTCTCTTTTTTTTTTAAAGATAGGGTTTCACCATGATGACCAGGCTGGTCTTGAACTCCTGACCTCAGGGGATCCACCCACCTTGGCCTCCCAAAGTGCTAGGATTACAGGCTTGAGCCACCGCGACTGGCCCTTTGCTTTTATTTCATTACTGTTAATTCAACTTAAACTAAATCCCTTAAACAATCCTACTAATAATTATAAATTAAATTCATTTGACATTTCAAAATTTATTTGTTTTGCCTTTAAGCACTCTGTATGCCTAAGTAAAACTTTTCCAAACAATTACAATTCACTTAAATTAACAGAATGAATCTCATGTTCTTTGGCATTTTATAAAATCTTTAAATATCTCAAAAACAAAGATTATCTTAATGATATCCTTCCTAGACTTAACACAAATGTTATAAATTAATAGTCTAAATTTGATTTAGTTCATCATGTCTACTTAATTTTAAACTTTCCCAGGGATTTTTTTTTTTTTTAGTAAAAACAAATACAAAACAAAAAACACCCACCTAGAAAACAGTTTTGTCTTCTCATGGGAGTTAAAGTCAACATCCCAATCAAGGACTAACTGCTTCTAGACAGAGGTTTCTGACAGAGGTTTCACAGGATCTGGGCTACATAGGCCAAGGATTCAGGGTAGTCCTGCACAAGCCACCTATATTTACACTAAGCAGTTTTTATAGTTGCTGTCACAACAGCAAGTCCACAACCATCAATCAGGTTTAGGTTGGTTTCTTCTAGATTCAAGTTACAACACTATCTGATTCTTCCATTTGATTCCGAAGGACCAATCTCTATGCCTTAAATACCATTCATTGAAATGTAAATGTAGTTCCTGGAAAGCTTATATAATTTAGCATACTTTACCTTTGATAAATATCTTGTCTTTTATTGGGTTCTAGAGCTTCTTTCAGCTGGCTCTCAGAAAGCAAACTATCAACCTATGGAGACCATTTAAGATATCACATTGTTAAATACCATATTGCCTTAGGAAACAAAACTTTTCTTTTTATCCAATATTTTACAATGAACACTTTTAGACATACAACAAAGTTTTAAAAATTTTACAGTGAATGCCCATATGCCCACTACCTAGAAAAAACATTAACATTTTACTATACTTATTTATCTATCCATCAATCCATCTTACGCATTTCAAAATAAGTTACAGTTATCAATACATTTCTCCCTAAATAATGTACTATGGGTGTCACTAACTAGTTCAAGAGTTGATGTAAAATATGCATATAGTGAAATGCACAAAGATGAGGCATACATTTGCTGAGTTTTGACAAATGCATACATCTGTGTAACCATAGTTCCTTCATTCCCTTGCCAGTAAATCCCACCCCATTCCTCCAGAGACAAACCTGTTTTGATATATTTTCCAATGTAAATTAGTTTTGCCTGCTCTTGAAATTTTATATAAATGAACTTATATAGTAAGCACTCTTGTGTGACCTTTCCAGAAAGCATGTTTTTGAGATACTTCCATATTGTTGTGTGTACCATTAGTTCATTCCTTTTTATTACTGAGTGGTATCCATTGTACTGAATGTACTATGATTTTGCTTATCTTGACTTAGGAGTTTAAGTTTACTAACACTACATGTAACTTTGTCAATATACTCACCAAAAAAGCACATACTTCTTTGGTCTGTTTTCTATAGATTACATAGAGAAGATAAAGCAGATGAAAAAAAGAGAAAATTCCACTAGTTTCTTCTCTACTCTTGCAATTTGGCATCCATCTGAGTGTTATTTACAAAATTCACACACTTAGTTACAGAGCCAGTAATCACAGGCATGACCCAGAGGGGCTGTTGATTGCTTGTCCTATGAACACTGAATAGAAAATCTGTTCCATTTTCTGCTTCAGGTGTCCTCTGTGAAGGCAGGGAAGAATTAGCTAGTACTATAAAAATACACTTTCCAGACAGTCAAGGTATCAAAAGGCTCCAGAGCCAACATTTCTCCAGGGAGAATAATCTTTGTAATAGTTTGTTTTAATAATCATTTTTATGGTTTCCTTCTAAAACTTTTTCCTGGTTCTCCTCATGTCGCACTAAATTTAAAATTAGCTCATCATGACTAATCATCAGAGAAATGCAAATTAAAACTACAATGAAGTACCATCTCACACTGGTCAAAATGGCTATTATTAAAAAATCAAGAAATAACAGATTCTGGTGAGGCTGACAAGAAGAGAGGACACATACACTATCAGTGGGAATGAAAATTTGTTCAGCCACTATGGAAAGCAGTTTGGAGATTTCCCAAAGAACTTAAAATAGAACGACCATCTGACCCAACAATCCCATTCCTGGGTATATACTCAAAGAAAAATAAATAATTCCACCAAAATGTCATATGTTTGTGTATGTTCCCTGCAGCACTACTCACAATAGCAAAGAGATGGTATCAACCTAGATACCCACCAATGGTGGACTGGATAAAGAAAATGTGGTACATATACACCGTGGAATACTATGCAGTCATAAAGAATGAAGTAATGTCCTTTGTAGTAACATGGATGAAGCTGGAGGCCACTGTCCTACGTGAATTAACATAGGAACAGAAAACCAAATACCACATGTTCTCACTTGTAAATGGGAGCTGAATATTGAGTACACATGGACATAAAGATGGGAACAATGGACACCGGGAACCGCTGGAGTGGGGATAAAGGAAGAGGAATGAAGGCTGAAAGACTGCCTATTGGGTGCTATGTTCACTGCTTGTGTAACAGGCTCATCTGTACCCCAAACCTCAACATCACACAGTGTTCCCATGTGACAGACCTCCACATATAACCCGACTCTAAAATAAAATTTGAAATTTAAAAATAAAATAAGACAAAGAGCCATATTAAGAGTCCCATCAAGTTTTATTTTCTATTTCTACCAGAAGAGTATTTAGCTTTTGTTGCACCACTCTGATTCCAATACAGTCACCTATTTACCTCCCAAATCCTTTTTACTTTTTAAACAAGAGAACAAAAATGGATAAAATATGAGCATCAGTGAATCTCTTACCGGCCCAAGATTATAAAATAATTTTACTCCGTGAAAAACTAGTTGGTAATAAATCACATAAAATTAATAAAGTACAATAAAATGTCAGAAAGTAAACCCACCGGTTGCTATTTACTTTTTTCTTATTGTCAATAAATATTCTGTGTATTTTTAAAAAGTTTTTTTTTTTTTTTTTTTTTTTTTGAGACCAAGTCTTGCTATGTTGCCCAGGCTAGTCTCGAACTCCTGGGCTGAGGTGATCCTCCTGTCGCAGCCTCCCAAGTAGCTAGTACTACCGGCAGGAGCCACCACATCTAGCCTAAAAATTTTATAAATATAACAAAGAATAAAGAAAATCATAATAATCTTCAGCATCCTGTCACACAGAAATACCATATCAGCATGTTTCCTTTTATGTTGTTCTGTGTATATTATATATAGAAAAAAAGTTACTGAAATACTGTACATTCCATTTGTATCCTTTTTCTAACGACATTTTATCACACATATTTACTCTAACACATTAAAAAATCCTTTAACAAAATTGTAATCACAGTATTATATCATCATAAATTTATCCATTTCCCTATTACTGATCATTTAAATTGTATCCAAATTATAAATAACAATGTGATGAATACTTTTATACATCAATCTCTGTCCTACTTTCTAATTATTACATACAGCAGATCACTGGAAATGTAATTTTTGAGCCTAAGTGCATACATGTATGCTACACCTTGTTAAGCTGCTTTCCTCAAAGGCTGTACAGGCACCTTATACACGGGAGCAGTGAGTATGCCTGCTTCATCACACCTTCCTAGAGACTGACTGTTGCGATTTTTAAAACTTTTTGTGATACCTTCTGTCCTTTGCAATTACTTGATTATCTTTGAAGTTAACATTCCTCGTATGTTTATGAGTTACTTGTATTTCCTCTCTCATTCACCTCCTCTGCTCGTTTGTCAGATCTTAATGCTCTTGCATATTAAGACTATTCCTTGACATCTATTTCACTTGAGTTCATGGAGGCAATAATAATCTCCACTTGAAGAAGGCTCAAAGGAAATGGGCTTGGAAAGTGGAGAAGAGGAACTGGCCTCAGAGTTGGGTTGGAAATGGTTACTGATATAAGTTTAGATTGGGAGATGAGGTGAGTTAGTGAGTTGTTAGGGTAGGATGCTGAAGCGTTAGGTGGGAGTAACGACCGGCGGAAGGGGCGCTTAGTTGATAGTCACGAATTTTGGGAGGTTTCGCCTTTGGCTGGGGGTTGAGTTGGGAGCAGGAGGGGTTTGAAGCCAGGTTTGGTGCTGGAATGCTAAGGGGTAAGGGAGCGTTACAACCTGGGAAGGTAAGTGGGTTGGAGGCAAGCTCCTAGGATTAGGTGGGGGCACGGTGAGGAAGGCGTAGTGCGCGCAGCTGCGTCCTCCTATCGTCCGCCCAGGCCCCTCTGCACAGCCTGACCCTACCTGTTGCTTCAGCTCCTGATTGCGGCGCCTCAGGGCCTGGAGGGGGATCGCGCTGCCGCCTCGCAAGCATCTCCCTTGCCCCGACCGCGCCAGTTGCCAGGGAAACCAAGTGGCGGCGCCGGAAGGTGACGCCATCGCCGTGCGCCCGCCTCCCAGCCCCGCCCCGCCCGGGCAGGTCCCGGGAAGTGTCAAAATGGTTTCTTGTGGTGGTCATTCCATGCCACCACGCAAGTCACGACCGGGGGAGTCATTTTTCCTCGCCAGTTCCTAAGGATAGGGGAACATTCCCGGCGTCTGAAACTACATTCCCCACAATTCATCAGTAATACCACCACCTTCTTGCTGGGATATTCTGTTTTATGACATTTGCTTTCTGATACCAATTTTGTAAGTTTATCTTAAGATACAATTCGAGCATCTTAAACTCTTACATTAACTGCAAGGATAGCTTTCCTATGGGATACATGGTTCTATTGCATACTCTCACTTCAAAAGGCAGCTTTTAATTCGTTGCCATTTAGTCTACTGAAGTTTCATTGCATTCTAATATTGCACGTTGTCCATTCTGAATTCTGTAAGGATAGTAATTCTGTCTGTTCTACAGCAAATCTATGAGCAAATTATTAGTTCTCATTCCCAGTTTACATCAACTCTCAGGAAGGTTGTCATGTTTCCCCATATGGGATTGTATCCCATGAATCCAATTCCCAAACTACTACACCAAAATTGGACTTGAATAAGAATAATGATTGGAACTCACCTTCCAAATGATGGACCCCATTAATATAGATGAATGTTCTTCAGTACAACCACAGGCCAGGCTGAACTATCATTTATTTATGTACTTTTTTCTAGTATAATATATACAAAATATACAGACTTTAATTGTGCAGCTCTGAAAACCCTCCACCCCATAACAGCACCCAGATTATGAAACAGAACATTATCTGCCCACTAATAGTTGTCCTGTGTCTCTAGTCTGCCTTCCCATCCCGCCAAACTCCCAACCCTCTCACTTCCCCACCACACACCAAAGGTAGACAATAGCCTAAGAGCACAAATTTGTGCTGCCTTTTTTTGTACTATATAATGAAATTATGCAGTGTACGCTGGCTTTTCCTGTCCTTTAAACATCACATTTGTGAGATGCATCTATATTGTGTGTGGCTGTAGTCTGTTCACTCTAATGGCTGATATTTCACATATGTTATACCCTAACATATTCATTGATCCCACTGTTGCTGGGTAAGTGGGCAGTTTCCAGCTTAGGGTTAGTATAGTGCTGCTAAGAACACCCTGGTGCAAATCTGGCAAACACATGTATACCACTGCTGAGTCATAGGGCATGTTATATGTCAGTTTTAGTAGATACTGCCTGGTTTCCCAGTATGGTTGTACTAATTTATACCCTATCACCAGTGTATGAGTTTTTGTTCTTTATACCCTTGGCAAGATTTGCTATTGTCTGTTTTGTTGTAATTCATGTCTTATTTTGAATTAATTTCCCTATTATGGCTCATGACAATTAATGCTCACTTAAATAGCCAAACATAGGATTTCCATTAAAAATGTTTATAACAAATGAGAAAATAAATGCTATAAAATATTTTTAAGTAGATTATTAAAACAATAATTACAGGTGATAAGAGATGAGCAAAACAAAAGTTCTCTAAAAAAACAGCTATTACTTATGAAATTCTCATTTTCACTGTCTATAAATTAGAAAAAAAATTATTCTGTATCTACTTATTCATAGGGATTTCCATATTTTAAATGGAAAAGTTACAGCATCATGGATACAGTTTAATTCTATGTTGGTAAAAATAAACTAATAAACCCCCCTAAATATGTGTGAATATGTGAACAATGAGGAAGGGTACAAAAGAGTGTATGTCACACCTCAGGTGTGAAAATGTTTGACTTTATACATTTGTGCACCATATTGTTCCAGTTACAAGTATTCATTACTTGCAATTCCTGGATCAGCATCAACATCACCTGGGAGCTTGTTAGAAATGCACATTCTCAGGCCCCACCACAGTCTAGAGAATTGGAATCTATATTTTAACAATACCCCAGTGTTTCATGTGCACATTCAAGTTTGAGAAGTGCCACTTAGGTATTGACTGTGCTATATAAAGGATGTGATTACTCAACTAATAATTTTTCACTAATGACTGTAATTTCAGGACAGTCACATTAATACTAGTCATTGCTCCTCTGTAGTTATACCTTGATGCCATTATAAAAACCAACATAACCTAAAACAAGAGAGGTCTGCAGTAAGGTAGCCAAAAGAAACTAAAGCAAACCATGGCCAATGTTTCTCGTGAGAACAAGCTATTTCATAAAACTCATCATGATTTCTATCAGTGTGTTAAAGTGAGTAACAATTTTGTATTGCTTCCTCACAGGAGATACTGACAAAAAATTTAATGCTTCCAAGAGACTCAATGTAGACAGAAGCAGTGGAACAAGATGACTCAGAATCAACAAAAAGATTATAGCAAAGAGAAGAGAAAACATTTGCAGTTTCAGGCACTTAAAAGAAAATCCAGGCCAGGCACAGTGGCTCACACCTGTAATCCCAGCACTTTGGGAAGCTGAGGTGGGTAGATCACCTGAGGTCAGGAGTTCAAGACCAGCCTGACCAACATGTGAAACCTCATCTCTATTAAAAATATAGAGGTAGCCAGGTACCAGGCATAGTGGAGTGTGCCTATAACCCAGCTACTCAGGAGGCTGAGGCAGGAGAATCACTTGAACCTAGGAGGTGGAGGTTGCAGTAAGCTGAGATCGTGCCACTGCACTCCAGCCTGAGCAACAGAGTGAGACTCTGTCTCAAAATAAAAAAAGAAAAGAATCTACCTCAAATAAAAATGAAAAATACATATGAGCACCTTGGTGCAAGGCACTGTTTGGGCCTGTGGTACAAGATGTTTAACACTGCTCTCAAAGAGCTTCCAAGCTACAGTAATAGACTAGAAACACGAAAACTGTACCAACCACTTACCACAGAAGTGCTACCTGGTGTACAGAACTCCCTGCCAAATGAAGTTTATGATTAAATACCACTGAGTTCTAAAGTAAGGTCATGCATTGAATATGTCCACTAGACAGCTGAAAGAGTAAAGCTGGAATTGAAGGATCAGATGGAGGGGGCTCTGCTTGGATGTGCTAGTTAAGCCAAGAGAATGGCTAGGGTAGTCACAGGAGAGGACAGAGCAGAGAACCAAGGGTGAAAGTTTGAGGAACTTGAGAAAGGCAGCAATAGTAGCAGTTTGGAACTCGATAAACTTTTGTATTACAGAAGCAAAGGAAGGAGAATTTCAAGGGAGAAAGTGGCCTCATCATACACTCTTGAGGTAAAATGTGAGAATTCAGAGCCATAGATATCAATGTTTCTGGAAGGTGCAGAGGGCAGATCACAGCAGGCCAATGGGCAAAATATTTGGAAAGAAGGTGACAGTGAACCATTCTAACTGGCCAATGACAGCATCAACTAAAAGAAATTTTAAGTCAAAATCCGTGCATCTGTTACCCAGGCATGGTGGCAGGTGCCTGTAATCCCAGCTACTTGGGGAGACTGAGGCACAAGAATCGCTTGAACCTAAGAGGCAGAGGTTGCAGTGAACTGACATTACACCACTCTACTCCAGCCTAGGGGACACAGTGAGACTCCATCTCATGAAAAAAAAAAGAAAAGAAAAGAAAATGTGCATTTATAAATAGAAAGCAGGGTGAGACTGCAGATGCCAGAAAGAGATGAGGTACTGGAGAACAAGGAAGGTCCTGAGGGAGACGCAGAATTCTGCAGAAGCAAAGAGACAGCCTTGGAAGGGGCCTGAGTGTCTTCTCTCCTGGTAAAGGAAACCTAATGAGACAGAGTTTCAAAAACAGTTTTCAACCTCAGCTGAGCATCACAATTACCTGGAGAGCTTTAAAAATTCTAATACCCAGTCCATATTACAAATGAAATGAATCAAAATGTCTGGAGAGTGGCATGCAAGAATTAGTATTTTTAAAGCTCCCCCAGATGATTATAATGGGCAGCCCTGTTGAAAACCACTGCTCTAGACAAAACTATTGAGAAAGACCAAGGAATTCCCAGCTAATGGCCTTTAACTTCTCATATGGTTGATCTACTAGGAATGAAAGGTATCAAGTAAACTGGGAGTTTAAGGAACTCAGGTGCTAAAAAATGAGACACATTACAGTCACAATAGAACCCATTTGTAGTGAGCCAAGTGAGAAAGGTGAAGTCTTTCTTTAAAGTTCAGTGGTGAAGGTAAATGTACAAGCAGGGATGGAGTCTAATCTGACCAGGGAGCCCAGGATGCCTTACAAGGTTAACTGAAAGGGTGACACAACTAATAGTCTCCAGAGTGGGCAGTTCTATAGGAGATGTAGAGGATGTCAGCTGTCCTAATGAGGTGGGTGTACCTCCTGAGACTAAACAGACCAAGTACAATGTAACACAGTTCAAGCCTGCTGATGACAACGTCCAGAGTATGGCTGAAGCAATGTGGGATAGAGCAGGTGGTCTGGGAACCCCATCTGGGGGGAGAAAAGGAGGCAGTGTAGGGAAGTAAAAGTGGGCCAAGACAGGTAGATGTCATGAGTAAATGGCAGTGACAAATGGAGGTGGGGGAATATGTTGTCAACAGTGCGTCACTTTCAAGTTATGACTGGCACTGACTCCTGGCTCCCAACTTTCCATTTCCAGTTGTGGCTAAAATAGGAGAAGTACTGTCTCCATAGTATTTTTTTTTTTTTTTGGCAGGGGAGGATTACCACATTTAAGTAGAGCAAAGATAGAAAAGGTACAGAGGTCGCGTCAAAGGTAACTGCCCACTACAGAACTGGGGAGTACAGTCACAGGGTAAAAAGGTAGTAAGCAGAAAACTAGAAAATTAGGAGTGGCACAGAGTGGCTAGAGATCTCTTAATGATATAGACAGGAGTCAGAAGTAGCACATGCCCAGAAGCAGGTATACCTAGAGGAGAGACAGGAGAGGGACATGACTGTGTCAGGGTAGTGCACGTAAGTAATGAAAAAAAAATCAACATTGGAAAGACCAGGTCCACCAGGAACATGGCACAAGATGGGGCCAAACAAGCAGAATTAGGCCAGTCATAACCCACATGCTTAACCAGGCACATTCCAACAGTTTGGGGGTAAGATGCACCTCAAGGAACCTACCTTGTCTCAGAGTCTCAACTCTTGGAGCCTCAATGAGGGGGTGGTCACTAGGAAGCTTCAGCAAACTGCAGCCCAGATGGGACTGAGTTCTAAGAACCAACATTTCAGTCCTTGACTACTACATTCACAGAATGAAAACAAACTTGGAACAAGGCATAATAGCCCCAGTAAAATGGGGAGGTGCTTCATGTGGAAACAACTTTCCTATGTTAACATGGAGTTGAGACATGAAATTTTAATCTTTTTAGGAATGAGCAAGGGTGGTGTTCTAGAAACACTCCTTGCAAATCAAAAGAACCAGGCACTCACTCTTGATTTTTATATATAGGTAGGATTTATCACTAAGCTCTGTTCAGGAGGGTTTCCCCCTTCACATGTGTTTCCATAATGACATATAAACGAGAATTTTGCCAATAAAAACTTATACACTGACCAGGCACAGTGGCTTATGCCTGTAATCCCAGCACTTCGAGAGGCTGAGGGTGCAGATCACCTAAGGTCAAGTGTTCAAGACCAGCCTGACCAACATGGTAAAACCCCGTTTCGACTAAAAATACAAAAATTAGCTGGGCATGGTGGCACATGCCTGTAGTCCCAGCTACTTGGGAGGCTGAGGCAGAAAAATTGCTTGAACCCCGGAGGCAGAGGTTGCAGTGAACTGAGATTGAGCCACAGCACTCCAGCCTGGGCAACAGGAGCAAAACACTGTCTCAAAAAAAAAAAAAAAAAAAAAAAACTTATACTCGTATCCTGTACTTGGAATACACTGTTTTGTTTTGGGTTGAGACAGGGTCTCGCTCTGTCACCCAGGTTGGAGTGCAGTGGTGAGATCACGGCTCACTGCAACCTTGACCTCCTAGACTCAGGTGATCCTCCTGCCTCAGCCTCTGGATTACAAATTAGCTGGGCCCACAGGTGTGCGCCACCACAACCAGCTAATTTGTAAGTTATCTGCAGAGATTGAGTCTCTCTATGTTGCCAAATCCTGGGCTCAAGTGATCTTCACACGTCAACCTCCCAAAGTGCTGGGATTACAGGCCTGAGCAGGGCCAAAGAATACACTGTTACTCTTGGAAGTTCAAAGGTCTTACAGAGAGCGCCCTTACCTCAGTTACATTTACACATCCCCTTGCTTTCCAACGAGTTCAGTAAAAGAACCCTTAATGGTCCCATAACCGAGTCGGCTTTGGGCCTATGCCAAAGAAGGGGCACAAGTTACGTAAGATAAGACATCTGCTCAAAAACACTAGTAAGTCAGCTTTGAAAATGCAGGTATCTTGATGCAGTAAATTCCATGAAATACATACTTCCCCTTATTAAAAAAAAAAAAAAGCTCCAAAGATGTTTAATATTTTTATTTCAAAAATAAAATTGATTCATAAAGTGCAAGAAGAAGTCATTTCTTTCCAGTAGGCTATATCCATTTTCATCAAGCTGTTGGAAACAGAAAGAGAAAAAAATTAGAAATACACGATCTGTAACTTCAAATTGTACTGTGGTATTAAACCATGAACCATAAGATCTGGTGTTACAGACAAGAAAACTGAGGGCCTGAAAAGTTATGATGCACAGCTCTTCTGAAAATGCTAAGACTGGATGCAAGGTTCCTGACTTCCAGGCCACTGCTCTTTCCAGTGTACCAGGCTGCCAAAAACCTAAGAATTAAGTTTGGAGTTTACAATCGCCAAGGCGAAGATGCGCTACCAAGGATGTTACTGAAAAGAATTGGGGGTGGCAAGATCATCTCCCTGGTTCCTTCTTTTTTCCTTTGTTCTTGCCAGTATTTTCCATACTGATGTTTAATGTCAGAGTGAGCGACACAGCACGTTGGTGAGACATTCTCATTAAACACCCAGTGAACTAAACTAAGACACCAAAGAACAAGTTATTAGGGAAGACAAAACTTCTTCCACTTTCTGGTGTCTGTGAGAACAAGTCATCTTCTGCGACCTGACCAGAGTTGATACTAAGATATCCGTCCGACCCCAAAGTCTCCCTTTGCAGTGTCACTGTGTACTGCTCACCAACACTCCGGGAAGAGCCCGCCACGGCAGGCCGGGACTGTGTGGCAAGCCTGGCTCTGGCCGCCGCCGGCCCGGAGCTCCCGCGCGGACATGGCAAGGTGGCCAAGCGAGGGATCGAATGGGGCGGAAGGCGCGGAGTCTCAGGCCAGGTCCAGCTTCTTCTGCGTCGCCGCCAACTTGTCCTGCAGCCTCCGTTTCCTCCAGTCCAAGTAGCGCCTCCCGCAGTCGGTTCGCCTGCCAGCCCAGGAGTACTCCAGAGGCGAAGGCTACTAGCACTGACAACTGCAGCGTCCTTTCGGACACATCCGCCATGGCAGCCACCGGCGTGCAGCGCGGCCTACGGCGCGGCGGCGGGGTCAAAAGGCACCGCGCGTTCAAGGGCGGGGCGCGGAGCAAAAATGAGGCCAAGGTGATGGGGCATTCCCAGCGCAGCCAGCCAGACGTTGGTTCTCTCGAAACTCGCTAATAGTCCTGTCTGTCTCGCCTTCAACTCAAGACTTTCTCGGACCGTGGATGACCCCACCTTCCCCCTCTCCTGAGCCCCCCCCACAACATTTCTCGTTGATGCCTTACATCTTTAGCTAACATTGGGGGCGTGTCTTGCTAACCCAACTCTAAGCTCTTCACCGCTTTGTATTTTCTTTCAGCAATAGAATGCGAGCCACTTGTGTAACTTTAAATTTTCTGGTAACCTGATTTTTTAAAAAATAAAAACAAAAACATGAAATTGTTTTTAATAATATATTTACTTATCCCAATATATACAGGATGTTATTTCCACATGTAACTCTTTTTTAAATTATTAAGGAGAAGTTTTCTTTTTTCATGCCAAGTCTTTGAAATCTGGTGTATATTTTACAGTTAACAGCACATCTCAATTTGAACGAATTTTCAATGGAGATACTTGTCAGTGTCTAGATTTCATAAAATGTATAGCTGAAAAAGTAGATTCATATACAAGCTGTTCTAAACACAAAAACATTTTTCCAATAACCGAATGGAGTACCAGTTTTTAGATTAAATTTAAATTCATTAAAATTTTTTAAAAATTAAAAACTCAGTTCTTCAGACACACTAGCCATGCGTGGGACCAGTGATTACCATATTGGACAGCACAGGTCTGGGCGCCATGCTGTCCCGGAACTAACATAGGGTCAAAATTGTTGGGATAGGAAACAAACAAACACATTTCTAATGATGAAAGTAATTTTGACACCGCTCCCCCTCCATCCATGACTTACACCTCCTGGTGTTCAGGCCTTTGAGTAATCCCCTCCCCTTGAGTGTGAGTGGGACCTGTGACTTCCTTATAACTAATATAATAAAGCAAAGGTGATGATGATGTCAGTCCTGTGATTACTATGTATATTAATCTGTTCGCACACTGCTAATAAAGACATACCTGAGGCTGGGTAATTTACAAAGGAAGGAAGTTTAATTGACTCACAGTTCCATGTAACTAGAGAGGCCTCACAATCATGGCAGAAGTCAAAGGAGGAGCAAAGGCACATCTTACATGGTAGCAGGCAAGAGAGCCTGTGCAGGGGAACTCCCCTTTAATAGACCATCAGATCTCGTGAGACATATTCACTATCGCAAGAACAACACAGGAAAGACCCACCCTCATGATTCAATTACCTCCCTCTGGGTCCCTTCCATGACGTGGGAATTTTGGGAGCTACAATGCAAGATTTGGGGGGGGGACACAGCCAAACCATATCGCTATGTATATAAAATTTCTTAGCAAGTTAAAGACTCTCCTGTAGCTTGATGAAGTGGACATGCTGGAGAAGCTCACAGAACAAAGACCTGCAGTGGCCTCCAGGAAAGGCCTCCAGCCAACAACCAGCAAAAATCTGAAACCCTTAGTCCTAAACCCACAAGGAAATGAACTCTGCCCACAATCTGAATGAGCTTGGAAGCATATTATTTCCCATTAGAGCCTCCAGAAGAAAACACAGCCTTGCTCCTTGATTGCAGTCTTGTGAGATTATAATAGAGGACCCAACTTAATTGTGCTTGGATTCCTGACCCATGGAAAATGTGAAATAATAAATATGTATTGTTTTAAGTGGCTACAATTATGGTGATCTGTTGCACGGTATAAGATATGGGAAAAAACTGACATTTTTCCCACTTCAACTCTCAATACAGACCACCTCTAGTCACCAAACAATACATTCAATACTATGAAACCAGAATTGGCATCAGGGAGACCTTTTTCCTATACACCAATCAATTCTGCAGCAGACAATAGCTGGCTGTCCTCTAATTCAATTAATTTTTGACACTTACCTACCTAGATATAGAATCAGGTCCCACAGGTTTAGGGCTCAGTCCCACAAGACTCCTCCTACTCCCAGTGCCAATCACAAATAGGTTGTCACCCATACTTCTGAAGAACCGGCTATAAATCAGGAATTCCCATAAACCCCTCCTTAGCTTTCATTAATTTTCTAGAGAGGCTCACAGAACTCAAGAGAAACGCTTTACTTGCTTTTACTCACTTTTATAAAGGATATTACAAAGGATATAGTTACAGCCAGGTGGAAGAGATGGATAATGTAAGGCACATAGAAAAGGGCACGGAGCTTCATGCAGTTCAGGACCACCACCCTCCAGGAACTTCCACATGTTTAGCTATCCAGAAGCTCATTCAAACCCAATCCTTTTGGGTTTTTAAGGAAGCTTCATTACATAGGCATGGCTGATTACATCATTGGCCATTGGCGATCAAATTAACCTTCAGGCCCTTTCTCCTCCCTGGTAGCTGGGGAGTAGGGCTGAAAGTCTAAATCATGCCCTGGTCTTTCCTGTTGCTAGTCCCCATCCTAGGGGCCTCCAGTTATCTCATTAGCATACAAAAGGCATTCTTATCAATCACTCTGGAGATTCCAAGGATTTTAGGAGCTGTATGCCAGGAAACAGGAATGAAGACCAAAAAAAAAAAAAAAAAAAAAATTAATATATATATATATATATATATATAATCACAATATCACACACAGTAATATAAAATGAATAAAGCCCTGCAAGAAAGGTTAGCAAGTAGAGCCTGAACTCTTAGATTGGGGACCTGACTCTGGCTCTCTGCAGAGATCAGCAAATGGACTTTCATACTTGAGGCAAAAGGTATCTTAGGAGGGAGATGATAAGGACAGTGTTGGGTCCAATGTGAATTCACATCTGCCACATTTAATGTTCATTTACTCAACAAATATTTATTGAATGCTCCAGTAGGCATTGGGAATGTACAGCACAAGGTCTGCCCTCAGCACAAAGTAAAAGAGGTAGAAAAAAATTGTGACACAATGTGATGAGTTGGAATATGTGTGTAAGTATGTTGCTTGGAATTAAAAAAAAAATCCCCATCATTGTAGTTTGGGAAGATAAAACAAAACCCTCAGAGACATTCTTTCACTTAAAATCCACCCAATCTCTCAGCTAATCCTGTCAGTTCTATTTTTAAAACATAGCCAGAATGAAATCGCCTCTTACCACTCTATTGCTACCAACAGGTCCAAGCTGCCATCGCCTCTCCTCTGAGTTATTTTATTAGCCCTATCAGGTTTCCATGTTTCTATATATGTCCACCATGTTCTCTTCTCAACACAGCAGCCAGACCTTTGAAATCAGAAAAAGTTGAATCATGTCACTTGTGAAAGTTGATCATATTTGGGTCATTCTTGTTATACCCAACTAAAACAGATTTGAGAGGGCAAAGGAAAAGCACTCAGGACATGAAATATTGCTCCAAGAATATAATTCTCTGCAAGCCTGGCTGCTAAAGCTACCTGCTATAATTTGAAACCAGTCATATCTATAGCTACTAAAACAATCTCCTGAAACTCTAAGAATAGTTTGACCCATTGCTGTCACTCATCAATCAAAACTTGTCAGCTTGTCAAAACCTTACTAGTGCCAATGAACTTTCTGAGAGTAAAACATAACATTTCTCTTTTTAAAATAAAACCTCTGTCTTTTTGTTCTGCAGACATACCGAAAACCATCCAGTCTGCATGTATGTCCCAAGTTGCAATTCTTTCTTTCCAAATAAACTGTGTTAATTTCAGAGGGTTGTCTCTATGTTTTGACTTTGACACACTCTTCTGCTAGAACTCTGCAGTGGCCAAAGCCCCTATGGTGGTGCCTGAGTGCTCTGCATGACAAGTTCCCCTCCACCTCTAAGACCCACTTTGGCTTGCTCACTGTTTCTTGAGCACACCAC
Organism: Ateles fusciceps; assembly: GCA_036589455.1. Taxonomy (NCBI): domain Eukaryota; kingdom Metazoa; phylum Chordata; class Mammalia; order Primates; family Atelidae; genus Ateles; species Ateles fusciceps. The sequence goes on along the minus strand of JAZHEH010002739.1, from coordinate 153,308 downwards.
AGGCATGCATGATTCTGCCCAAGAGCATTTGCATGTGTGGTCCCCCTACCTTGCATACTCTTCCCCAGATACTTTCATGGGTAACTTCCTCACCTCCTTTAAGTTTGTGCCAACTGTCACCTTCTCAATGAGGTCTACTCAACTATTTAAAAATCACAAACTCAGCCAGCTCCCACTCAGGGGAATGCCCACTCCTGATCCCCATGACCCTGTTTTTGTTCTTCTCCAGAACTTGCTGCCTTCAACATATATTATACTCACTGTTTGTAGCCTGTTTCCTGTGCTAGAATGTAAGCTGCTCCAGGGCAGGGATTTTTGTCTCCATTGTATACTGGTGAATCCCAAGTACCTAGAACAGGGACTGGCATGTAACAGACACTCAGTAAATATTTGGTGTTGATGACAGTGGAGAATGGTCAGGGAAGACTTCTGAGTGGATGGCTGAACTGTCTTGGAAGGAATTATCATTATCCGACTGTGACAACAAATAACGACCAAAGCCAGTTTTAAACCCATTCTAATCAATCATGACAACTTCACATCAGTAAATACACTCCCTAAAATCAGCCAATTAGCAGCAGTTGTTCACTCTGCTCAGTAAACAAGCTTCTGAAAGTTATCCAGCCATCAATGGTGCTACTTACTTTCATAGTTAAACATTAAAAACAATAACAACAAAAAACACCCTAAACACTCCTGGTTTTTGTTTGTTTTGTTTTGTTTTTTTGAGACAGAGATAGATAGTATTTAGTCCATTATAGACAGTGAAGGATAAAAGACTATTTCCTGAGAGAAAAAAGAATATTAAATAGGAACATCAGGGAAAAGAAAAGCCTAGTCCTCAAAATAAAAGGGCCATTAATTGAAGACAGCAATATTACTCTTCACTGACATTTAAAAGCATTATCTCTGTTATTAGGAATAATGTAATACTGCCTCATTCTTATTACATATTATAATCATATATATTTGTGCTGCGTGTGTGTATATATATATTTACACACACACTCAACATGTATATTTATATGTATTTATTTATACACACACTATATGTAATATAGTATATATATTGTGTGTGATTGTGTGTGTGTATATATATATATTCTGAAACTGCATGATGACATGGTGATATTTTAGCAATTTTTTAAAAAATCTTTTTATTTTATTTTACTTGTGCAGATACATGTGCAGGGGTACATGTGCAGAATGTGCAGGGTTTTTTTACATAGCTATACACATGCCATGGTGGTTTGCTACACCTATCAATCAGTCATCTAGGTTTTAAGCCCTGCATGCATTATGTGTTTGTCTTAATGCTTTCCCTCCCCTTGCCCCGCACCCCCAACAGGCCCTGGTGTGTAATGTTCCCCTCCCTGTGTCCATGTGTTCTCATTGTTCAGCTCCCACTTATGAGTGAGAACAGGTGGTGTTTGGTTTTCTGTTCCTGTGTTAGTTTGCTGAGGATGATGGCTTCCAGCTTCATCCATGTCCCTGCAAAGGACATGAATTCATTCTTTTTATGGCTGCATAGTATTCCATGGTGTATATGTGCCACATTTTCTTTATCCAGTCTATCATTGATGGGCATTTGGGTTGGTTCCATGTCTTTGCTATTGTAAATAGTGCTATAATAAATTTACATATACATGTGTCCTAATAGTAGAATGATTTCTATTCCTTTGGGTATATACCTTGTAATGGGATTGCTGGGTCAAATGGTATTTCTGGCTTTAGATCCTTGAGGAATCACCACAATATCTTCCACAATGGTTGAACTAATTTACATTTCCACCAACAGAGTAAAAGCATTCCTATTCCTCCACAACCTCACCAGCATCTATTGTTTCTTGACTTTTTAATAATCACCATTCTGACTGGCATGAGATGGTATCTCATTGTAGTTTTGATTTGCATTTCTCTAATGATCAGTGATGCTGAGATTTTTTTCATATGTTTATTGGCTGCATAAATGTCTTCTTTTGAGAAGTGTTCATATCCTTGCCCACTTTCTGTGGGGTTGTTTTTTCTTGTAAATTTGTTTAAAAATCCTTGTAAATTCTGGATATTAGACCTTTGTCAGATGGGTAGATTGCAAATTTTTTTCTCCCATTCTGTAGGTGGCCTGTTCACGCTGATGCTAGTTTCTTTTGCTGTGCAGAACTTCTTTAGTTTAATTAGATCCTATTTGTCAATTTTGGCTTTTGTTGCAATTGCTTTTGGTGTTTTCGTCATGAAGTGTTTGCCCATGCCTGTGTCCTGAATGGTACTAGGTTTTCTTCTAGGATTTTTATGATTTGGGGTTTTACATTTAAGTCTTTAATCCATCTTGAGTTAGTTTTTGTATCAGGTATAAGGAAGGGATCCAGTTTCAGTTTTCTGCATATGGCTAGCCAGTTTTCCCAGCACCATTTACTAAATAGGGGAATCTCTTCCTCATTGCTTGTTTTTGTCAGGTTTGTTGAAGATCAGGTGGTTGTAGATGTGCTATTTCTGAGTTCTCTGCTCTGTTCCATTGGTCTATATGCCTGTTTTGGTACCAGTATCATCCTGTTTTGGTTACTGTAGCCTTTGTAGTATAGTTTGAAGTCAGATAGCTTGATGCCTCCAGCTTTGTTCTTTTTGCTTAGGATTGTCTTTGCTATACGGGCTTTTTTGGTTCCATATGAAATTTAAAGTAGTTTTTTCTAATTCTGTGAGGAAAGTCAAGAAAGTTGATGGGGATAGCATTGAATCTATAAATTACTTTGGGCATTATGCCCATTTTCATGATATTGATTCTTCCTATCTATGAGAATGAAATGTTTTTCCATTTGTTTGTGTCCTCTTTATTTTCTTGAAGAGTGGTTTGTATTTCTCCATGAAGAGGTCCTTCATGTCCTTCGTAAGCTGTATTCTTAGGTATTTTATTCCCTTTGTAGCAGTTGTGAATGGGAGTTCATTTATGATTTGGCTCTCTGCTTGTCTATTATTGGTGTATAGGTATGCTTGTGATCTTTGCACATCAATTTTGTATCCTGAGACTTTGCTGAAGTTGCTTATCAGCTTAAAAAGTTTTGGGCTGAGAAAATGGAGTTTTCTATACATATTGAATCATGTCATCCACAAACAGCAACAATTTGTCTTCTTCTCTTCCTATTTGAATACCCTTTATTCCTCTCTCTTGCCTGATTGACCTGGCCAGAACTTCCAATACCATGTTGAACAAGGGTGGTGAGAGAGAGCATCCTTGTCTTGTGCTGGTTTTCAAAGGGAACACTTCCAGCTTTTGCCCATTCACTATGATATTGGCTATGGGTTTGTCATACATAGTTCTTATTATTTTGAGACATGTTCCATCAACACCTAATTTATTGAGAGTTTTTAACATGAAGGGATGTTGAATTTTATCGAAGGCCTATTCTACATCTATTGAGATAATCATGTGGTTTTTGTCACTGGTTCTGTTTATGTGATGGATTATGTTTATTGATTTGCATATGTTGAACCAGGCTTGCATCCCAGGGATGAAGCCAACTTGATTGTGGTGGATAAGCTTTTTAATGTGCTGCTGGATTCAGTTTGCTAGTATTTTATTGAGGATTTTCGCATCAATGTTCATCAGCGATATTGGCCTGAAGTTTTCTTTTTTGTTGTGTCTCTGCCAGGTTTTGGTATCGGCATGATGCTGGCCTCATAAAATGAGTTAGGGAGGAGTCCCTCCTTTTCAATTGTTTGAGATAGTTTCAGAAGAAATTGTACAAGCTCCTCTTTGTACATCTGGTAGAATTCAGCTGTGAATCTGTCTGGTCCTAGGCTTTTTTTGGTTGGTAGGCTATTAATTACTGCCTAAATTTCAGAACTTGTTATTGGTCTATTTAGCGATTCAACTTCTTCCTGGTTTAGTCTTGGGAGGATGTATGTTTCCAGGAATTTTTTAATTTCTTCTAGATTTTCTAGTTTATTTGTGTAGAGGTATTTATAGTATTCTCTGAAAGCAGTTTGTATTTCTGTGGGATCAGTGGTGTTATCTCCTTTATTATTTTTTATTATGTCTATTAGATTCTTCTCTCTTTTACTCTTTATTAGTGTAGCTAGCAGCCTATCTATTTTGTTAATTTTATCAAAAAAAAAACAGCTCCTGGATTCATTGATTTTTTGAAGGGATTTTCATGGTCACTATATGGTTACACTTTAGCAATTTTAGAATAAATCCATAGACTAAATCACAGCATGCATTAATCATTTATATCTTAATGGCTCATGTAATTATTTTATTTTATTTTACTTTGTTTAGAGATGCTCTGTTGCCCAGGTTGAAAGGCAGTGGCAATCATAGCTCACTATAGCCTTGGACTCATGGGCTCAAGTGATTCTTCTGCCTCAGCCTCTTGGGTAGTCGAGACTACAGGCGTGAACCATCATACCCTGATAAATTTTTAACTTTTTGTAGAGACAGGGTCGTACTGTGTTGCCCAGGCTGGTCTTAAACTCCTGGCCTCAAGTGATCCTCTCGCCTCTCAAAGCACTGGAATTACAGGCTTTAGCCACCATTCCTGGCCTTAACTGCACATTTAAACCTGAACAAATGTTCATTAAGCATACTAGTAATTTCTTTTTTTGAGATGGAGTTTCACTCTGTCACCCAGGCTGGAGTGCAGTGGCTCAATCTCAGCTCACTGCAACCTCCACCTCCCAGGTTCAAGCAATTCTCCTGCCTCAGCCTCCTGAGTAGCTGGGATTGCAAGTGCACACCACCACATCCAGCTAATTTTTGTATTTTTTGATAGAGCTGGGGTTTCACCATGTTGGCCAGGAAGGTCTCAAACTCCTCACCTCAAGTGATCTGCCTGCCTTGGCCTCCCAAAGTACTGGGATTACAGGCCATGAGCCACCACACCCAGCCGCGTACTGGTAATGTTCAAGTGATGTAATTAAAAAATTTGGTTGCAGTGTTTTATTATGCTGCTCAACTACATTTGAGAAAGGAAGCTAGCTTTTATTATTAATTATTAAAATTAGTGAAATAGCTTCATTTATTTTAATGCTGATATATTCTACCATATATTTGTGTATAGAAATATATAGAAACTTAAAAGATCATAATTTGTTAGTTCATGCCATTGGCATGTATTTGCAAAACATTTTAACATGCAAACATAAGAAGTTTCAAGACCTGGCTGGGGGAAAGGTTTATACTCTACTACAATGATGCTGGTGTATTTCTACAGAAGGCTTTTTTAGTGAAATCAGTCAACAGGAGGTAGGAGTTTATCAGTGAATTGCTTGATAGCCATCATTTCCTGGCGACAAGCTGTGCATCATGCCTATGAAGGTTTTGAAGTTTACACTGGCTGGATTTACCAATGCTTGAAGATTTTCAACACTAAGTAAATCAAACATTAGTGAAACTAAAGGGTCACAATTTCCATGGCACTGGAGAATAGAAATATCTCTATTTGTGACACAATGGGACCCTGTAGAAATGGATCGCAAAGTGGAAGCCAGCAACTGAGTGCAGTGACACGTGCCAGTTTCTGCTGTGTGGTAAGAGAAGTATGTAAAGACAAAAGCTCCTCCTTGAGAAAATCCTCCTAAAACAATTCTGTTAGAAGAAATGCCATTCTTCACCTCTTGATTTATCAAAGCTTTTACATTTTTTGCTACCTGTTTAATTCCAGGTTCACCCTTCCATGAATCTAGCAAAAGCCGTAAAATATCAAACCAAGAGGTCATAGCCAGGCTCATATTTAATGTAGTAGGCATAACTGTTACATAACTGGAGCATGCAGGCAGATATGTTAATATGTGAACTTATACTTGTAAAGGTTTCTATCCAGCCATGCTTTGTGTCTCCCAATCTATGAAGGCAAATCATCTTAATTTAAGACCCTCCCCCACTGATGCCCATCCCTCTAATCTGGGACTGGGCAGCTGGAGGTCCTGAGGGTCCCATTGGACACATTCTGTCCCCAGTGCAGGAGGCCCCAAGAAAAGGAAGGCTGTGATGCCCACACCTTCCCCACACAGCACAGGCCCAGCCTACTGGACCATCCATAGCCTACCCTGGGCAGGGCAGAGCTTCAATTTTTCAATAGTAAGTATGATTTTAGGCCGGGGAGTTTTACAAATGCAGTTTAACGAATACCGCATGTTCCCACTTGTAGGTGGGAGCTAAATGATGAGAACACATGGACACATAGAAGAGAACAACACACACTGGGGCCTATTGGAGGGTGGAAGGTTGGAGTTGGGAGAGGATCAGGAAAAACAACTAATGGATACTAGGCTTAATACCTGGGTGATGAAATAATCTGTACAACAAATCCCCATGACACACATTTACTTATGTAACAAGCCTGCACATCCTGCACATGTACCCCAGAACTTAAAAGTTTAAAAATAAATTAAAAAAAATTTTTTTAATGCAGATTAAGGAAGTTTTCTTTATCCTTAGTTTTCTGAGAGTGTTTACCCTGAAAGGAGGTTACATTTGGTACATGTTTTTAGCATCTATTCTGATGATCATATGATTTTTCTTCTTTAGTCTATAGATATCATGAATTACACTGATTCAGTTTCAAATGTTGAATCAAACTTAAATTCCTGGGATCAATTGCATTTTGTCATGATGCATTATGCTTTCCTTTATTGTTTCCTTTATTACTGTTATCTGTGGTCAATCTTATTGATTTCTGCTTTTAAAAAATTTATTTGAGACAAAGTCTTGCTCTGTTGCCCAGGCTGGAGTGATCTCTGTTTACTGCAACATCCTCCTCCTGGGTTCAAGCGATTCTCCTGCCTTAGCCTCCCGAGTAGCTGGGAATATAGGCATGTACCAACATGCTCGGCTGATTTCTGCTTTTATCTCTTGTATTTTCTTCTTTCTACTTGCTTTAATTTGCTCTTATTTCCCCCTAGTTTCCTAAGGTGGAAACATAGATCATTAATTCAAGCCCTTTCTGTTTTATAATATATTTAATGCTACACATTTCCCCTAATGACTAATTTAACTACATACCACAAATTTTGATATCCTGTGTTTTTATTTTCATTCAACTAGTAATATTTTCCAATTTTCCTTGTGGATTTCTTTTCAAACCACATGTTATTTATAACTGTGTGATTTAATTTTCAAATATTTGGAAATTTTCCAGATTTTTTTGCTTTATGCATTTGAAACTACGTTGTTAGAATCATGCTAATTTAGAAGTTACATCTTCCTGGTTGATTAACTCTATCGTTACAAAATATCCCTCTAGTTCTGGTGCTTCTTATTTTACACTATCTTATTTCTTATATTAATAAAGCTAAAACTGCTGTCTTTTGGTTTTCATTTATACAGGATATTTTTCCATCCTTTTACTTTCAACCTTTTTGTATGTATTTTTCCATCCTTTTACTTTCAACCTCCTTATAAATTTATGATGTTTCTCTTGTAAGCAGCAAATAATTGTAGTTGTCTGTTAATCCAGTCTGAAAACATAATTGAGATGTTTTGCCTCTCTATTTTTGCTGTAACTATTGATATATTTGGCTTTAAATCTATCATCTTACTTTTTGTTTTTCATTCATTCCATCTCTTCTATCTTCCTTTTTCTTCTTATTCCTTCATTTGAAATAAGTATTTTTATTATTCTAGTTTCTCTATTAGCTTATTAATTATATGTTTATTTACTTTTAGTACTTTCTTTTTTTTCAAGACAGGGTCTCACTTTGTCACCCAGGCTGGAGTGCAGTGGTGCAGTCTCAGTTCACTGCAGCCTCGACCTCCCAGGTTCAAAAATCCTGGGAGGATTTTTTTTATTTGCCTCAGCCTCCAAATAGCTGGGACTACAGGTGCACAGCACCATGCCCAGGTAGTTTTTTCATTTTTTGTAGAGATGGAATTTCGCCATGTTCCCCAGGCTGGTCTCAAACTTTTGAGCTCAAGCAATCTGCCTACCTCAGCCTCCCAAAGTGCTAGGATTACAGGCATGAGTCACTGCCCCCAGCCAACTTTTAGTATTTTTTTCTAAAGGCTACAACAATCACCTTTAACTTAAAGAATGGCACGGATAAATTCTTTGATCACCTTCCAGATAATGCAATAACTTTGGAATACAAATATAAAAAAACTTCATCCCTCCCACCTTTTGTGTCTCTGTTGTCCATTTAAATTATATGTGTGTGTGTGTGTGTGTGTGTGTATACACACATATATGTATATATACAAAACTATATTTATATATAGTTTAATTCCACAAATCATTATTGATCTAATTTTATGCAGCCAATCTTCCTCAAGATTTACCCACATATTTGCTTTTCATGCCTTCCTCTATCTTTTCTTTTGCTTCCAAGTAGAATCATTTTGCATCTGCCTAAAAATTCCATTCAGTATTTTCTTTGGTGCAAATATGTTGCTAAAAAAACCTCTCAACTATAATTTGTGTAAACATATCTTTATTTTGCTTTTATTTTTAAGGATCATTTGCAAGGCGCAGAATTCTAGGATGGCAATTATTTTCTTTCAATATTCTTTTGGCTTCTCTATTGCTTCTGCTGAGAAGTCAGCCAAAGTGTACTTTGGCTTCTTTCATGGTAATGTGCCTTTTTGTTTTTCTTTTGGCTGCTATTAGGATTTTCTCCTTTACTTTGTCTGTCATTTTTTGTGCTATACCTAGGTGAGTTTCTATTTGTATTGATCCATCTTGGGCTCATAGAGCCTCTCAAACCTGTGAATTGATGTGTTTTTATCAGGTTTGGAAAACTATTGGCTATTATATTTTTAAATATTGCTTTTTATCCCATTATTCTTCTCCTCTACTTTTCAGGCCTCAATATGTTCGATATTTTTAGTGTTTTATACATACTTTTTGCTCATTTCAGACTTTTCTTTTTATCTCTTTATGTTTTAGTCTGGGCATTTTATTCTGGTCTATCTTCCTGTTCATTTGTGTCTACTCTGTTGTGAAACCCATTCATTGACTTATTAAATTCATTTATTTTATTTTAAAATTCTAGAATTTCCATATGTTTCATTTTTATGATTTCTGGCCAGGGGTGGGTGGCAAGGACAGGGTGGCTCACAGGCTTGTGTGGGCTGGGCTCGGCCCTGTGCTGCCTCAGGATGTAAAGTGTAACAAGGGGGCCGGGATGGGCAGAGTGCGCCTGTGGGTGCCTGCGTCCCCCAGCTCCCCCCGCAGCCGGCTCCACAGTGGCCGCGCCGGTTGCCAAGATCGGATTTCAGACCAAAGACTGCATATTCTCCACGGCTTATTGTGGCCCAGACACTGCCAGGTTTACTGTGCCCACCAGAGTAGCTTTGGCCCTGTGGAGGAGCTGGGGACTACCCCCTCAGCCATACTTGGGGCTGTTCCTGAAGGAGCTACCCAGGGCTGTGGCAGCGCTGCCAGATGGTATGAACCGGATCCTAATCCTTATGATTTTCTAGGGGAATTGGTGATATCTGCAGCTATTGTTGGAGTTTTTGCTGTTCTCTTTTCGTGGAGAAGTTTTAGATCGGTTAGGAGTCTTGTTTATGTGAGAAGAGAGAAAAAACTTGCTGTAACGCTTTCTGGACTAATTGAAGAAAAATGTCAACTACTTGAAAAATTTAGCCTTGTTCAAAGAGAGTATGAAGGCTATGAAGTAGAGTCATCTTTAAAGGATGCCAGCTTTGAGAAGGAGGCAACAGAAGCACAAAGTTTGGAGGAATCTGTGAAAAGCTGACAGGTCTAATTTTGAACTTGAGGATGAAATACTCTGTCTAGTAAAAGAGTTAAAAGAAGACAAATCTAAACATTCTGAACAAGATGAATTGATGGCAGATATTTCAAAAAGGATACAGTCTCTAGAAGATGAGTCAAAATCCCTCAAATCACAAGTAGCTGAAGCCAAAATGAGTTTCAAGATATTTCAAATGAATGAAAAATTACTGAAGATAGCAACAAATAGCTTTGAATGAAATTTCGCATCTTCAGGAAAGCCAGAAACAGCTTTTGCAAGAAGCTGAAGTATGTAAAGAACAAGCGAGTGAATTTAATAAACAGAAAATAAATTTGAAGACTTTAGAGTACATGCAGAATAAGTTCTAAATGATAAAGAAACTTACATCAAGACTCTGAACACTTGCTAAAGATGAAATATTGGGCTACAATGCTTGGAGAAAACATAACAGATGATAATAATTTGGAATTAGAAATGAAAAGTGAATCGGAAAATGGTGCTTACTTAGGTAATCCTCCAAAAGGAGTTTTGAAGAAACTGATTCATGCTGCCAACTGCTTCTTTCAAAATCTTAAAAGGAGAAAGAAACCAAATTTATATTCAGTTATCTTAAGTTGATGAAACATAGGAAGAGCTTAGAGAACATATTAAAAATCTTCAGACTGAACAAGCGTCACTGCAGTCAGAAAACACACATTTTGAAAATGAGAATCAGAAGCTTCAACAGAAACTTAAAGTAATGACTGAATTATATTAAGAAAATGCAATGAAACTTTACAGGAAATTTTCAGTAGAGGAAAATTATCAGTTAGAGAAAGAAAAGAAACTTTCTAAAATAGACAAAAAGATGAGCCACGCCACTGAAGAGCTGGAGACATAGAAATTGAGCCAAGATCTTGAAGAAGAATTGCCACTGTCATGCAGCTTCAACACTGATCAACACATGGTCAACCATGTTCCATTTGTATGCCTCCTCACCCCTCATCATTTTATGCATAATATCTCTAAAAAGATATGTTCATCTATAAAAAGATATGTTCATCTCTAAAAAGTAAAAATTCTTTATAAAATGTAACAACAACACCATTATCACATCTAAAAATGTAATAATCCTTTAAAATTATCAAATATCCAGTTAGTTCAATTTTCTCTGTCACATAATTTGTGTTTTTTTTTTTTACAGTTTTTTTTTTTTTGTTCAAACTAGGATCCAAATTGAAATTGGTCAGTATGTCTTTTAAATCTCTTGAGGCTGGCTCATGCTTGTAATCCCAAGCCCTTCGGGAGGCTGAGGCAGGAGGATTACTTGAGGCCAGGAATTCAAGACCAACCTGGGTGACACAGTGAAACCCCATCCCTATAAAAAATTAAAATATTTTCCGGGTGTGGTGGCACATGCCTGTAGTCCCATCTACTCTGGAGGCTGAGGCGGGAGGATGGCTTGAGCCTAGGAGTTTGAGGTTGCAGTGAGCTATGACTGCACCACTGCACTCCAGCCTAGGCAACAGAGTGAAACCCTGTCTCAAAACATTTTTTTAAATATTTCTTTCGATCTACAGATTTCTCTCCACTCTCCTCTGTTTCTTCATTTGTTGAAGAAAATAAATAGGTGGTTTGTCCACCAGAGTTTTCCACATCTGAATTTTATTAATTGCATACCTCTGGTGTCATTTAACATGTTCCTTGGTCCCCTGTATTCCTCAAAACTCATCATTAGAGCTGGAGACCTGGACAGATTGAGTTCTAATTTTTGGCAAAAGTGTGCCTTTGGTATTAGTGTGTTCTTGCATTGGGAGAAAAAGACATTTTTCTTTTTGTGTGATGTTAGTAGTCATTGATGGTCATGGCCCATATCCACTAACTCATCAGGGATAGCATGTGGTTATATTTTAATTGTACATTTCTTTTTCATTTCTCAGCTGGAATACTTCAATAAAGAGAAGGTTTCCATCATCTACAGTTTGGTTACCCTAAATATAGTTTGATTCAGAAAAGCAGTATCCCACCTTTCAAGATGCTTGAATCTTCCCCTATGCTTACTAGTTTTCTAAATAATGAGTTGGTTTTCTAAGCATTCTCTAACTATATATCTGTATCATTGGAAATGCACAGACTTTTAGCATATTTAATATTTTTCAATGTTTTGACATTATTATCCTTATTGGTATAGAAATGCTCTTATTTCTGGCCAGCAGAAGCTCTTTAAGTTGGTCCTTGAGCCCTTCTGGCATGCTGCTAGCAGTTTCAGACAACCTCCTTGGTTCCTGATATGACAAGATGTAAGGGGTTTATTTGTGTATTTCCTTCTCCAGACCTGGAGTCATCCATTTCTCCAAGGATCTCTGGTTCTTCTTGTAAAATAGGCTATTTAGGGACTATAATCTGAGGATTAAGGGTGATTTATTTTCCCCATTCTTCCAAAGATAACTTTGAAAAAAGTTTTTAGTATGTCCTTCCTTTGGTTTTTAAATATAAGCAAATATGTTTATATATTCATATCCTCTCTTAGATGAATAGCAATATGCTATACACACTTTTCTCTACCTTGCTTTTTAACTTAATATATCCTGGTCATCACTTCACAGCATCCAGAGACAGACTCCATTCCTTTTTACAGCTGAACAGTACCCATTATATGAAGGTACCACTTTTTCCCACCAGTCCCCCTCTTAATGATCATTTAGGTTATTTCTATCCTTTTCTACACAAACAGTAAGAGCAGTGAATTTTCTAGAGGAAAAGAAATGTAAGTCCAAGTGTGTAGCAAGGAACTAACCTTGCACAAAGAAAGGTCTAGTCTTTGCCTTCAGCAACTGGGAGGTGATCCAGGGAGGCACCTGCAGTGCCCTGTCTTATAGGAGTATCTTTCTTTGTCTGGGGGCTTTGGGCCACACAGTATTAGTTTTGACTTCCAGAGGAACTGAAACTTAAAGGTATTAGCCAGACCTCTGAGAGAGGCTGGAGATGAAAAGCCAGCCACATAGACAGTATGTGATCAAGCCCTAATACAAACTCTGGACGCCAAAAGCTTGGGTAAACTTCCTTGGTTGGCAATAAGCTGTGCTCATTCCACAAGTCATGGCTGGGAGGAGGTCACACTGTCCAGGACTCCACAGGGAGTGTGGATGATAGAAACTCCACATTTAGATCCCCTCCTACGTTCTGCCTGATACACTTTTTCTTCTCTTGGTGAATTTTAAGATGCATCCTTTCACTATAATGAACCATAAACATGATCATAACAACTTTCAATAAGTTTTGTGATTCTAGCAAATTATCAAACCTAAACGTGGTTTTGGAAACCCCCCACATCTTCAGTTGCTGTCAAAAGTGAGGGCAGCCTTGTGGAGACTCTTCCCTCAGACTTTGCAGTTTGGTTAACTTCTCTGAAAAAGAAACAGTATTTTAAGAGAATTTTTTTCAAAAGTACAGACTTTAGACAAGAACAATTGCTCAAACTAAATAGAACTCTAAGCAGCTTGTTATATGAGAAAAACCACAGTAATGTTTTATTTTACTTAGTATTTTAATTCTGGGCCTCAATTTTGTTTATAAAATTCTCAAATTGTAAGAATCAGCATTTTAGACTGTGAACTTTATTTTTGGAATCTCACATGGTTTCAAAGGATAGTTAGGTGAGAATTACAGCTGTGGCAACAGCCCTTCTGCTGTGACCACAAGCGACCAACTCCCATCAGAGGACAGGCAAGATGTAAAATGGATCTCTGGGCCTCCCACAGGGCACAGGGAAAAGGAGTAGGATGGCTTGAGGAAGTAGAGTTCTCTTGTAGCCTGACGCCAGTTCAACTTCATACATTCTCTTTCCTGTGGTTGATTGCAAGGTTTTGATGGAAACCATTCCATACCACTTCCAGAAAGTCTCACCCAACAAATAGTTTTTGAAAACCTTCTATTTTCTGGACACTATTTTAGATGTTTGGGAAATACCTGTGCACAGAATAAAGATCTCCACCCTTGTGGAGATTGTGTTCTATCAGGAATACACAGATAGTAAGGAATAAATGGAAGATACGAAGAATCACGTTGTATGGCAGAAGGTGATAAAGGCAATGCAAGGAAGTAAAAGATCAAGGAGGAGGGGGAGCAGGAGGGCAGGGGTGGGCTGAAGAGTTTAGTAGGGTGGGGATCAGGGTCTGCCTCCCTGAAAAGGTGCAGTCTAAGCAAACACTTGGGTGTCTGGGGAATGCATCATCCAGGCTAAGGGAATAGCTGGAGCAAAGGTCCTGGGGAATGTTTGAGGAGCATAAAGGAAGCCATTGAGGCTGGAGTGGAGTGAGTGAGGGGAAGGGGGAAGGAAATGGGACAAAGACTGAGCAGCACTCCTGGGTGCCCTGCCTTGTGAAGGCGTTTGAGAAGGTTTGCCCTCTATTTTCAACCACCACTGTTGACTTTGCCCCTACTTCTTGATTGCCACATTGTACTGTTTTAAAAGGAATTCCACAAAATCCCGTGTAATCTAGGGGATAACTGGCAAATACAATTGGGTGCAATTCTTAGGTTGAATATGGACTTTGTTCATTTTATCAATTGAAATTACCTAGTAGCTACAGAGTAGAGTGGAGATGCCTCTGTTCTAGTAGGTCTGGGTTTGCAATCCCAGTCCTGCCATTTTCAAGCTGTGTAACCGGGGGCAGGCTGATGCTCCTCTCTGAGCCTGCATTTCCTTAGCTTTAATGTGGGTGTTGTAATCAGTACTTGTTATGGGCTGAATTGTATAATTGTACCCCTCAAAATTCGTATGTAGAAGTCCTAACCCCCAGTATCACAAAATGTGATAGGGTCTTTAAAGAGGTAATCCAAATAAAATGAGGTCCTTAGGACAGGCCCTAATCCAATATGACCATTCTTATTGGAAAGGAAACTTGGACACAGATACACACAGAGGGAGCACCGTGTGAAGGCACAGAGAGAAGATGGCCAGCTACCAGCCAAGCAGAGAGGCCTTACCATAAACCAATCCTGCCAGCATATTGATCTCAGAATTTTGGCTTGAAGAACTGTAAGGAAACACATTTCTATTGTTTAAGCCACCTGGCCAGGGGTACTTTGTTATGGCAACCCAAGTAGACTAAACCAGCACCTCAAAGGGTTGTTACAGGGTATGCTTAGTGGTAACTGGTTGCTATAGGCCATGCTTTCTAAGGCTGACTCCTTCTCACCCTGCAGGGGTGCATTCTCCCCACTGGTGGAGATGCAATCAGGAATAGGCATTATCAGGCTTTATTCCCAGAGTTTTAATTTTTTCCATTGCACAAAGTATTTGTTTATGAAAATGATGAAATTGCTATTAGATTCTATCACCACATCTCTGTTGATTTTACTATCTACAAACATATAAAAGTAGTATAGGCATACAGTTAAAAACGAAAGCTTATAGACAAGTACATAATGAGAAGAAAAAGTCCCTTTCCCTTCATGCCTCTACTTCCTGCTGTGTTTTCAAAGGTTAGCACTGATTACAGTTTACTTATGGATCTTTCCAGGAAAATAATTTATGCATTTATCAGAAAATATAAGTATATGCACCCTCTAAAATTCTGCATAAATCGGCCGGGAGTGGTGGCTCATGCCTGTAATCCCAGCACTTTGGGAGGCTGAGGCAGGAAGACCACCTGAGGTCAGGAGTTTGAGACCAGCCTGGCCAACAGAGAGAAACCCTGTCTCTACCAAAAATACAAAAAAAAAAAAAAAAAAAAAAAAAAAGCCAGGTATGGTGGCAGGAGCCTGTAATCCCAGCTACTGTGGAGGCTGAGGCAGGAGAATCACTTGAACCCGGTAGGCAGAGTTTGCAGTGAGCCAAGATTGTGCCACTGGACTCCAGTCTGGGTGACAGAGTGAGACCCCATCTCAAAAAAAAAAAAAAAACTGCATAAATCAAACTCTGCAGGGTACTACCTTCTCCCACCCATTTGATATTTTGTACATTTTTTCCTATTGGCTGAACAGATCATCTCATTCTCTCTCCTGGCCCATACAATGTAGCTCACATAATTCTATGTCTGAAGCTCAGTCCAAATTGTTCCAGGGATGAAGCTACCAAAAAGCAGTCTCTTAAAGAGGCCATCAGAGACTAGCTGTTTGTATCTCCCTGCTCTGCCATCAACAGTGTCATCGCCACCCCTGGTGGCTGGAGTAGCTGTTAGGAATATGTGGTTTTTAAAAAATTACATTCATAGGAAAAGGGGAAGGAAGAGAGAGAGGAAAACCTCCCCCCCCTAAGCCCATGGCTTCTTTTTAGTCAGGCTGAGCCAACTAAAGTCATGTACTTCCCTTAGATAGATAATTGTTGCCAAGATTGCCAATCCTGTGTGGATTGGCCTGGACTAAGCAGGATCCTCCTCTAAAGCGAGAGAGGGGGATGAATGCCCGACCCAAGTCTGGGATCCTGGGTGGGAGGGGGTGTGGATAGCAAGTCAGAAGTCATCCGTGTCTGCAGTGTAGGATGTAATCCCATCTGCACAGAGCTGCATACATGCGTGTTTAAGTGTGTGCAAGTAAAGAGAGCTATGGAGAAAGATGTCTACCAACATATGCTAATAGTGATTACCTTTGATTAGTAGTTTCAACTCTTTACAATGAACACATTTATATTTTTTTTAAAAAGCCATTTTAAAAGATTTTGCCATAAAACAGTCATTCCATAAGTCACCACTTAGGATAGACTTAGAATATTTGTCCTTTCTCAAGAGTACCAGAGAGTTGTATGGTAATCCACACAATAAACAGTTATAATGGGTAATTGTTGAGATCAGGGGAAGATGGCAGATAGGAGACAGTGCTAATGTGTAGCTCCCACATGGATGGACAGAACAGCATGTGAAGACTCACACTATGATCTTATGCTCCAAGAACTACTGCAGGAACCTACTGGGAAAACCAAAAGAATTCACAGATCCTTTGAAAGAAGAGGCATACCACTGTAAATTCCATGGAACAGGAGAAAAATTGTGAGTTACCAAAGTGTGAGAAGGGGAAAACCTACCTCTGAACACACATCCCCATTGGGAATCTGAAAACCCAGATCATGGGAGGATTTAACCTTAACTAGAGATGAAATGGGTTTAGGGAGTTGCAAGAAATATGAAAGTATGAGTAGTAGCAGGAAGTGCATTGAATGCACTCCCAGTCTCCAGCTTGAGCCCTGGGAAGCCATCCCTGACTATATCTCAAGAGGCCCTCAGGGAAGGCAGCCAGTGGAACTGGGGAGGGGTTGCAGGGCAAAGAAGCTCCCAACTGAAATTGGTAGTGGTTTTGACTGGGCACTAACTGTCTTGAACGGAGTCTGGAGGATGAGTGGAGACAGGAGGATGAGTGGGAGCTGCTGTGGATACAAGTGAGCAAGTGCGGGAGTGCGGGAGCTGCTGCTGACAGAGTGGGCAGGCAGGGAGGGGTGAGGTCCTTAAGCCATGCTTGCTTTCTCAGTAGGGTAGCTCATGGCCTAGGGCAAGGTCTGAGCAGGGGCACTGTGGGAGTGAGACTGAGCTAGCCAACTGCTTGGGAACTGGGTTTGAGGCCTCTCGTTAATAGCTATCCACCACTTCCCTGGCAAACTATGTAACACAGCAGAGGCAGCCAAGATCCACTCTAGAATACCATAACCCCATTGGCCTAAGAACTACTCCTTCATCCCCCACAGTGGCTACTGCAAGCCCTGTTCAAGGAGAGTCTGAGCCCAGACCCACCTAACTCTGCCTCCACTTGATGGTATTTCCCTAGCTACCCTGGTAGCCAAACACAAAACACAGAACTTTTTGGGAGCTTTATGGCCATGCCCATCACCTGAGAAAACAAAATTCTTACCCTGGCCATCTTAGGGCAAGCTTAGAGCCCCCTACTACTACCGCAGCTGATGCTCTCTTGAAAGTGCCACCTCATCGCTGGAGGCCAACCAACTCAAGTCCATTATAGCAACTCACAACACAATAATGCTGATCTAAGGAAGGAGAAGACAACACCTAATTCTACTGCATGCAACATTCTGGCTAAACAGAGGTCCTGACGATGTCCACGTGACAACTTCACTGCTACCACAGCCAGCATTCAAGAAAGCCAGCACACTAAACCTATCTACAACCAAGGATTCTCAAAGAGTTACTTCACTTCCCTGTCACTTCTACCAGAGCAGGTGCTGGCATCCATGGCTTAGAGACCTGAAGACAGATCACATCACAGGACTCTTCGCAGACATTTGCCAGCGCCAGTCCAGAGCCTGGTAGCCTCACTGGGTGGCTAGACCCAAAAGAGCAATAACAATCACTACAGTCCAGCTCTCAGGAAGCCCCTTTCCTAGAGGAAGCGGGGAGAGCACCACATCAAGGGGTTACCCCATGGGACAAGAGAATCTGAACAGCAGGCCTTTCAGACCTCTCCACTGTATTAGTCTACCCAATTGAGAAGGAAGAAAAGTAATTCTGGTAATATGACAAAGCAGGGTTCTAGAACACCCTCAAAAGATCATACTGGCTCTTCAGCAATGAATCCAAACCAAGAAGAAATATCTAAATTGCCAGATAAAGAATCCAGAAGGTCAATTATTAAGCTACCCAAAGAGATATTAGAGAAAGGTGAAAACCAACTTAAGGAAATTTAAAGAACAATACAGGAAATGAATAAAAATTTCTCCAGAGAAATAGATATCATAAAGAAAAAACAATCAGAATTTCTGGAAATGAAAGATACACCTAGAGAAACATGAAATGCAGTGGAAAGTTTCAACTATAGACTAGAACAAGTATAAAAAAGAACATCAGAGCTCAAAGACAAAGCTTTCAAATTAACCCAATCAGACAAAGACAAAGGAAAAATAATTCTGAAAAATGAACAAAGCCTCCAAGAAACTTGGGATTATGTTAAACAGCCAAACCTAAAAACAATTGGTGTTCCTGAGGAAGAAGAGAAATCTAAAAGTTTTAAAAACTATTTGAGGGAATAATTGAGGAAAAATTCCCTGGTCTTGACAGAGATCTAGACATTCAAATACAGGAAGCTCAAAGAACACCTGGGAAATTCATTGCAAAAAGACCAGAACCTAGCCACACAGTCATCAGGTTACCTAAAGCCAAGACAAAGGAAACAATCTTAAGAGCTGTGAGACAGTAGCACCAGATAACCTCTAAAGGAAAACCTATCAGATTAACAGCAGACTTCTCAGTAGAAACTTTACAAGCAAGAAGAGATTTGGGTTCCACCCGTAGCCTCTGAAACAAAATAATTGTCAGCCAAGAATTTTGTTTCTGGCAAAACTAAGCTTCATAAATGAAAGAGAAATAAAGTATTTTTCAGATAAACAAACGTGGAGAGAATTTGCTACTACTAAGCCAGGACTACAAGAAATGCTGAAAGGAGTTCTAAATCTTGAAACAAGACCTTGAAATACCATCAAAATAGAACCTTCTTAAAGTATAACTCTCACAGAACCTAAAAATAATAACATAATGGAAAAAAAAACAAGGTATTAAGGCACCAACTAACATGATGAATAGAACAGTATCTCACATCTCAATACTAATGTTGAATGTAAATGGCCTAAATGCTCCACTGAAAAGATACAGAATGACAGAATGAATAAAAATTCACCAACCAAGTAACTGCTGTCTTTAAGAGATTCACTTAAATGCATAAGGACTCACAGACATTTAAGGTAAAGAGGTAAGAACAGATACTCCATGCAACTGGAAACCAAAAGTGAGCAGGAATAGCCATTCTTATATGAGACAAAACACACTTCAAAGCAGCAACAGTAAAAAAAGACAATAGGGACATTATACAATGATAAAAGAAAATTCTAAATACATATGCACCTAATACTGAAGCTCCCAAACTTATAAAATAATTACTAGTAGACCTAAGAAATTAGATAGAAGGCAACACAGTAATAGTGGGGGACTTCAATACTCCACTGATAGCACTAGACAGATCATCAAGACAGAAAGTCAGTAAAGAAACAACGGACTTAAACTAACTCTGGAACAAATGGACTTAACAAATATTTACAGAACATTCTACCCAGCAACTGTAAAATAAACATTCTTTTCTTTACCACATAAAAAATTCTCCAAGATAGACCATATGGTAGGTCACAAAATAAGTCAGTTAAGAAAATTGAAATAATTAAAGTATTCTCTCAGACCACAGTGGAATAAAACTGGAAACTAACTCCAAAAGGAACCCCCCCAAAACTATACAAATATATGGAAATTAAATAATTTGCCCTTGAATGATGTTTAGGTCAACAATGAAATCAAGATGGAAATTAAAAAATTCTTTCAGCTGAATAACGTTATTGAAACAACTTACCAAAACCCCTGGGATACAGCAAAAGTGGCGCTAAGAGGAAAGTTCATAGCATTAAATGCCTGCATCAAAGAGTCTCAAAGAGTGCAAATAGGTGATCTAACAACACACCTCAAGGAACTAGAGAGACAAAAACAAACCAAGTCCAACCTCAGCAGAAAAAAAGAAATAACAGAGATCAGAGCACAAGTAAATGAAATTAAAACAAAAAAATACAAAAAAATAAATGAAACAAAAAGTAGTTTCTTTAAAAAGGTCAAACACAATTGATAGATCATTAGTGACATTAACCCAGAAGAGAGAAAATCCAAATAATCTCAATTAGAAATGAAACCGATACCACAGAAATACAAAAGCTCATTGAAGGCTACTATGAACACCTTTATGCACATAAACTAGAAAATCTAAAGCAGATGGATAAATTCCTGGAAACATCCAAGCCTCCCATGTTAAATTAGGAAAAATAGAAACTCTGAAAAGACCAATAAGTAACAAGACTGAAACAATAATTTAAAAAATTGCCAATAAAAAAGGTCCAGGACCAGATGGATTAATAGCTGAATTCTATTAGACATTCAAAGAAGAATTGGTACCAATCTTACTGAAACTATTCCAAAAGATAGAAAAAGAGGGACTCCTCCATAAATCATTCTATGAAGCCAATATCACCCTAGTTCCACAACTGGGAAAGGACATAGCAATAAAAGAAAACTACAGACCAAGATCCCTGATGAACATAGATGCAAAAATCCTGAACAAAATACTAGCTAACTGAATCCAAAAGGTAACACAACAGGATCAAATGGGTTTCATACCAGAAATGCAATGATGGTTTAATACTCGCATGTCAATAAATGTGACACATCACATAAACAGCATTAAAAACAAAAACCATATAATCATGTCAATCACTGCAGAAAAAGCATTTGATAAAATCCAGCAAAATTGGTATACAAGGGACATAACCTCAAGGTAATAAAAGCCATGTCTGACAAACCCACAGCCAACATGATATTGAACGGGGAAAAGTTGAAAGCTTTCTCCCTGAGAACTGGAACAAAGATGACCATTTTCACCACTTCTATTCAATGTAGTTCTGGAAGTTCTAGCCAGAGCAATCAGACAAGAGAAAGAAAGAAAAGGGCATCTAACTTAGTAAAGAGAAATCAAACTGTTGCTGTTCACTGGTGATATGATTATATGCCTAGAAAACCCTAAAGACTCACGCAGACAGGGCGCAGTGGCTTACACTTGTAATCCCAGCACTTTGGGAGGCCGAGGTGGGCGGATCACAAGATCAGGAGTTCTAGACTAGCCTGGCCAACATGGTGAAATCCTGTCTCTACTAACAATACAAAAATAAGCCAGGCATGGTGGTGCACCCCTGTAGTCCCAGCTACTTGGGAGACTGAGGCAAGAGAATCACTTGAACCCGGGAAACGGAGGTTGCAGTAAGCCGAGATCACACTACTGCACTCCAGCCTGGGTGACAGAGTGAGACTCCATCTCAGAAAAAAAAAAAAAAAGATTTACCCAAAAAGCTCATAGATCTGATAAATGAATTCAATAAAGTTTTAGGATACAAAATCAATGTATACAAATCAGTAGCACTGCTGTACACCAACAACAAAGCTGAGAAACAAATCAAGAACACAATCCCTTTTACAACAGCTGCAAAAAATAAAATAAAACATGTTGGAATATACTGAACCAAGAAGGTGAAAGATCTCTGCAAGGAAAACTGCAAGACACTGCTGAAATAAATCACTGAGAACGCAAACAAATGGAAGCACATTCCATGTTCGCGGATGGGTAGAATCAATACTGTGAAAATGATCATACTGCCAAAAGCAGTCTACGGATTCAATGCAATTCCCATCAAAATATCATCAGCATTTTTTATGGAGCTAGAAAAAGTAATCCTAAAATTCAAATGGAACAAAAAAGACCCAGCAGAGTCAAAGCAAGACTAAGCAAAAAGAACAAATCTGTAGGCGTCACATTGCTTGACTTTATACTATAAGGCTGTAGTTACCAAAACAGTATGGTACTGGTATAAAAATAGGCAAGTAGACCAATGGAACAAAATAGAGAACCCATATATAAAACCAAATGCTTATAGTCCACTATCTTTGACAACGCAAACAAAAACATAAAGCGGGAAAAAGACACCCTATTCAACAAATGGTGCGGGGATAACTGCCAAGCCACATATAGAAGAGTAAACTGAATCCTCATCTCTCAACTTATACAAAAATCAACTCAAGATGGATCAAAGACTTGAATCTGGGCCAGGCATGGGGGCTCACAACTGTAGTCCCAGCACTTCTGGGGGCCAAAGTGGCCGGATCACTTGAGGTCAGGAGTTCAAGACCAGCCTGGCCAACATGGTGAAACCCTGTCTCTACTACAAATAGAAAAAATTAGCCAGGTATGGTGGTGGGCGCCTGTAATCCTAGCTACTGGGGAGGCTGAGGCATGAGAACCTAGGAGGTGGAAGTTGCAGTGAGTGAAGATTGTGCTACTGTACTGTAGCCTGGGTGACAAAGCAAGATTCTGTCGAAGAAAGAGAAGAGAGAGAGAGCGAGCGAGAGAAAGAGAGAGAGAGAAAGAAAGAAGAAAGAAGGAAAAGAAGGAAAGGAAGGAAGGAAAGAGGGAAGGAAGGAAGGAAGACTTAAATCTAAAACCCCAAACCATAAAAATTCCAGAAGATAACATCAGTAAAACTCTCCTAGACATTGGTTTAGGCAAAGAGTTCATTATCTACCAAGAACCCAAAAGCAAATGAAACATAAACAAAAATAAATAGATGGGACCTAATTAAACTAAAAGGCTTCTGCACAGCAAAAGAAATAATCAGCAGAGTAAATAGACAACCCACAAAGTGGGAGAAAATATTCTCAAACTGTGCATCTGATAAGGGACTAATACCTAGAATCTACAAGGAACTCAAGCAAATCACCAAGAAAAAAAAAAAACCTATCAAAAAGTGGCCAAAGGAAATAAATACACAATTCTCAAAAGAAGATACGCAAATAGCCAACAAACATATAAAAAATGCTCAACATCACTATCAGGAAAATGCATATTATAACCACAATGAGATACCACCTACTCTTGCAAGCATGGCCATAATTTAAAAACAACAACAAAAAATAGATGTTGGTATGGATGTGGTGGAAAGAGAACACTTTTACACTGCTGGTGGGAATACAAACTACTACAACCACTGTGGAAAACAATGTGGAGATTTTTTAAAGAACTAAAAGTACAACTACCATTTGATCCAGCAATCCCCACTACTGGATATCTATCCAGAGAAAAGAAGTCGTTATACGAAAAAGATACTTGCATGCGCATGTTTATAGCAACACAACTCACAATTGCAACAATATGGAACCAACCTAAATGACCATCAATCAATGAACAGATAAAGAAAATGTGGAATACTATATATATATACACACACCATGGAATACTACTCAGCCAGAGAAGGAATGAAATAATGACATTCACAGCAACCTCATGGAGCTGGAACCCATTATTCTAAGTGAATTAGCTCAGGAATGGAAAACCAAATACCGTATAGTCTCACTTCTAAGTGGAAGCTAAACTATGAGGACTCAAAGGCATAAGAATGATATAATGGACTTTGAGGACACTGGGGAAGTGGGGAAGGGTGGGAAGGATAAAAGACTACATATTGGGTACAATGTACACTGCTTGGGTGACGCGTGCACCAAAATCTCAGCTATTACCACTAAAGAACCCATCCATGTAACAAACCACTAGTTCCCCCAAAACTATTGAATTTTCTCTTTGAAAAAGGTAATTAGATACCTTGTAGAAAAGGACCATTGATTACATGCTGGTAGAAATTTCGCTTTACCATTTCAGCCACCATATGCCTGCTGTGTGCCCGGAACTTGGGATTCAAAGACAAAGCTTTCCAGTTCCCTTCCTCCAACAGGTGCTTATGGCCTGGTGGGGAGCAGAGAATGTGTGCACACAGATGAACTGAAGCACCAAGCACCAAGCTCATTCAGGTTATTGGCATGAAGAGTGTGATGAGCAGGGAGAGGAAGCCATCCTTTGGCCTGAAGAAGTTGAAGAGGGCTCTCAGGGGATGTTAGAACTCAGTGGTAACAGTCAGAGGAGAGGAGTGGAAGTGTCACACGTGGCATGCCTGCCGAGGAACTGTGGCCACACGCAGTTCTCATTGCAGGCCAGCCTCCAGTGAGAACACAATTCTGGTGTTGCAATGCAGGTCGGTGTCCTGTATTAGTTTTCCATGCTGCCTAACACATTGCCACTAATTTAGGGGCTTGAAACCACTATTCATTATCTCACAGTTTATATGTCAGAAGTCCAGCAAGGCATGGCTGTATCTCTGCTCCGTGTCTCACAAGGTGAGAATAAAAGTGTCAGCAAGTTGTGTTCCTTTCTGGAAGGCCCTGAGGAAGAATTAACTTTCAAGCTCATTCAAGTTGTTGGTAGAACTTAGTTCCTTACAGTTTCCTTCATCTTCAAGGCAGCAGTGTCCCATCCAGGCACACTGAGTCTTTCATAAGCTTCAAATCTCTCCTCTCCCTTCTGCCTTCATCTTTAACTTTTAAGGGCTCATCCACTGGGTGATTCCATTGGGCCAACCCAGATAATCCAGTATAGCCTCCATATTTTAAAGTCAACTGATTAGAAATCTGTCCACAAGGCTCTTTTGCCTTGTAAAGTAACAGATAATCCCAAAAATTAGGGTGTGAATTCTCTTAGAGGACTGTAATTCTGCCTGCCAGTCTTCCACCTGGATCTTGCCAGAAATTAGTACCTAGCACCAAGTCTTTATTTAATTTTTATTTTTAGAGAGAGGTATTGCTCTGTTGCCCAGGCTGGATTGCAATGGTGCAATCACGGCTCATTGCAGCCTCAACCTCCTAAGCTCAAGCCATCCTTCATCTCTGCTTAGAGTAGCCAACTCTGGGTGTGCCACCATGCCTGGCTATTTATTATTATTTTTTAAGCGATCTGGTATCGCTATGTTGCCTAGGCTGGTCTCAAACTGCTGGGCTCAAGCGATCCTCCAGACTTGGCCTCCCAAATTGCTAGGATTACAGGCACGAGCCACTGGCCTGGCCTAGCACCAAGTGTTGATGAACCACCCAGAGGGACATCACACCTCCTGCCAGGTGACAGGGACAGTCACAGCTCCTCCAGGCCTCTCCCCTCCTCTGACAGGAGTCGGTGAAGTTAATTGGCACAGGAGCCCAGGACCACCTCCTCTGCCTGCCAGGGCTTAACTGACAGTTGGCCCGCAAGTACTTATCATTATTATTGTTTTAACTTCATGAACAACGTTTTAAAAAATCAGGAGGGATCCCATTAAAACTGATTTCCGCTTTCTCTTGAAAATTCAGCAGCTCTGGCAACCCAAAGTTCCAGGTCGGGCTGGAACTTGAAGCGCCCCACGGGAAGACGGGCGGGCCCGCGCCCCTCTCAGGAGGTATCTGTCCCGAGGAGCCCCACTAGGAGTCCGCACTATGCTCTCCTGGGGGCTCCCCTAGGACGGGGAGGGAACTAATAATTACTGGGCCTTGGCCAGCGGCAGCCGCGGCTCCTACATTACCTGATTCAATTCTCCAAACGGGAGGAAGGCATCCTTCCATTCTCCTGATCAGAAAGCTAGGCACAGTCCCATTGCCAGCCTACACAGTTGGTGCCATTTGCCAAGTTGCCCTTTAACTCACGTGGCCGCCAGCCCAAGCTCTTCCCCCCGCGGCCCCTAGCGCGTCCCCGCTCCCTCCAGGCCGCGGGATCCGCTTTCCCTGCCCTGGGCCCAGCGCGTCGCCGGGGAAGGGGCCGGAGCCGGGGAGCCCGCCCAGCTGTAGCCCGTCCTCCGCCCTCAGGCCCACCCGCCGCGGTCACGTGAAGGATCGAGCGCCGCGCGCCCAGGCCGGGCCTCCCGCCGGCCCGAGGAGGGCAGAGTCCGCCGCGGCTGCCGCCCCGACGTCTGCACATCCCCTCTCGCCGCGGAGCCGCCGCGATGCCCTGGGCTGGTCGAGCCGCAAGGGTGAGCCGCCTGCGCCCGCAGCCCCCCGAGGATCTTCCGACCCGGGAGGTAAGGAGGACTTTCAGGCTGCGCCCGGAAGGCGCCCCGACGGCAGCGCCTCCCGCCCTGCGATTGCCCTCCTGGTGCCAGGCGCCTCCGGGGCTCCCAGAGAAAGCGAACCCGCTGGAAGCCACGGCCGGCTGCAGGGAATGAGGACCCGTGGGCGCAAGAGTGACTAGAAACCCCTCTGCTTTGGGTCTTCCTCCGTCCCCTGCGTCCCGGGAGCAGCGGCACTGGGCTGCTAATCCGGAAGGCGCACGGCCAGCTGGAGCGCAGCTCGCACGTTTGAGTCAGTTGGGGGAACTGTCAAGCCCAAGCGACTAGACGAGCCTCCCACTCTCCGTTGCTGAGCTGGGATCAGCGCCGGGCTCCAGGTTGGGGGCCGTTCTCACTTAGTGAGGCGCGCACCCTTTTCTCAGCGACCAGTGCGCGCCCGCACGTAGCTCCAAAGCAACAGGAAAACAACCAAGGGTCCTGCTGCAAGGAAACGCCCAGAAAGAAGTCTGCAAAATGTGGGCCCCGGGAGTGCTGATGCAGCCCCGGCTCTTCCGATGCCTGCAGCAGATGGGCTGCGCAGCTGCTCAGGGACGGTTTCGCTGAGACAGCTTGAGCTTCTTTGAAAGAGTTGGAGCTTCCAGGCGACCCTTCTTGACCCTTCTTAAGTTCTTGCACTAGACAAGAACTAAGACAGTGGAGAGAAAGGCGAGACTTCAATGGCAGGAGCCCCTGCTCTGATTCAGGAAATCTGAGTACTGAATTACAATATGTTGGGCCGGCAAAAGTCATGAAGACCGTGGGCAACAACGTCGGTCAGGCCCTGGCACAGTGCCTGGCACACAGTCATGACAGCCAATCTTTAGACCCCTCAGGGTCCATGCTGCATCTCCTTTGCATTGTGCAAGTGTGTGGGAGGTGGAGAGTGTTTTGGTTCAGTCTTCCTCTCAGTCTTGAACTGGCCCCCTTCGGCTCTGGGCTGTGGCATTATCACCCCTGCCGCTCCCCCACTGGGCTCTTGAAGCCTGCTGGAGAGGGTCCACAGGGCAGGCTTGTGTATAAGGTTGAAAAGCTCTGCCAGGCAGGCGAGGTGGCTCAAGCCCGTAATCCTAGCTACTCCACAGACTGAGGAGGGAAGACTGCTTGAGGCCAGGAGGTTGAGGTTGCAGTGAGCTATGATTGTGCCACTGTACTCCAGCCTGGGCAACAGAGCAAGACTCCATCTAAAACAACAACAACAACAACAAAAAACCTCTGGTACATTGGCCTCCCTTTCTGGCCTGCTGGTCTCCCAAAGGGGCTTGACCACATCCAACAGATGCCTTCTACCATGTCTCCTAAATCTCAAGGGAGCAGGTAAAGGAGAAGGAAGGGGAAGTTCCTTTGTCCATAGCTTTGGCCTTGCTCCTGCCATCTGAGATGACAGCATTGATTGTGTCATTAAATCAGAGATAGCATCTAGATCTTCTTCCCTCCCCAGGTTCTGACCTTGGGCACTCCGTGGTCAATATAACTGGGCTAACCTTATTTAAGAATTAATTTGGATTCATGTAACTAGAACCTGCCTAGTCACCTGAAATGCATTAACACCCTCTCCTTTCAAGTAGTTTTTTTAGGACTCTTCTGATTGGAGTTTCCTTTTTTGGCTACTAAGATGGCAATCTAGTTCTTTGGGGGAATTTACCAACACTTTCAACTTTGAAATGAAATAACCCAGTGCTAGTGATTCTCAATTTTACCGTTGGTTAGCATTAGCTAGGGAGCTTCTAGGATTGAAACCAGTTCAGGCTCTACCCCGAGATTCTGATGTAATTGATGTGGATGTGTCCTGGGCAATAGTAACTTTCAGGCTACTTAGTGATTCAGAAGTGCCACCAGGGCTGAGAGCCTGTGTCTTATGCTGTTTCTTTGTGACAGTTCTATGTGGTAGCCTCTTGATACTTTATGTGCTTCTTTTTGAATGTTCTTATTCTTCAATCTGTTGGTGCAGATCTTGCATTACCCTATTTTGGGGTCTTAGTCCCTTGGTGCTCCCTCTTGGCAATTTGCAGAACTGTTGCTTGCAGTAACCAGAAGGGTTTGAGAAAGTGTCCTACTCAGGTGGCCCAAGGAGCAACATAAAGCCAGTGAGCTAGCTAGGAATGATTCAGTGAGGGAGAGGAGTGGGGCTTCCGATGACCTGGATGGCATGTCCTCTGCCCCAAGAATACCAGAGCTACCCACTTCCAGTTGACCACGGCTATCATGATTGCAAAAATGGCCAGAAAGTCTTCCCATCCCTGAATACATACTCTCTTTGCAATGTGCCTTTGCAACTTCTTATATCAAGAGGTGGGATCTGTTTCTCCAGCCCTTGAATCTGGGCTTGGCCATGAGACATGCTTTGGCCAGTGGGACGTTAGCAGTTGGGCTACAGGCAGAGGTGTGAAAAGCACTCAAACATTGGTGCTTGCTCTCCTGATGCCCTTGGGAAACTTTTAACCACCACCTGTGGAAGAGCCCTGGCTAGCCTGCTGCAGGATGCACATGGCCAAGACATGTGAGCAAGACTATTCTAGACCATCCAGCCCCCGATGACCACAGATATTAGCTAAGTTGGCCCAGACCAGGACTGCCCAGCTGACCCAGAGAATTAAGGAAAATAATAAGTGTTTATTCAGGTGACCAAGAATCAGGGTGGGTAGCAAAAACTTGTTGAAATACAGTGCGGCATAGCCAAATGTTATAATCTTTTAAAGAGAAGCCAGTAGTTCAAATTTTTGTGTAAGCTCCAGCTTTTAAAAAATTTGAATGAGTAGCCAGCATCTAAAAACACTCTCTGGGCCAAACAAAACACAACTTTAGGCTGCACTTGACCTATCCGTTGTTGGTTTGCTACTTTCTTTGTAGAGGGACATAAGGCTTTTATCCCAACACCTCACTGCCACCTACTCTCTCCCCCTTCTCCCACAGCTGCTGTGCCCTGTCCTATCCCTAGCAGCTGTTTCTTTGTATAAAATGTCCACAATGCATGTCAAGACCCCAGCTCCTCCAGGCAGTCTTTCTGTATGGAAATAGAAGCTGCTGGGATTGCCAGTCTTCATGGAAAAAGCGAAATTTGAGACAGGTTTCCAATGAAGGAAACTGGGAAAGCTACTCCTGGTTTTAAGTGAGTGTGAGATCAGGCATGAAGGTGGGTCCTTAGAGGGACAGTGTACAAGTCCACCAATTTTGGCTAGAGAAGAGTGTTCCTATAGGAAAAGTGAGGGAGATTAAACTGGAGACGAGAGGAGAGGAGAGATTGTGGAGCCCCTAAATGCTAAGGCAAGGGTTTTGCACTTGATTGGACAGTGAAATCACTTGATGCTTTTGAATGGGCGGTCTCATGGGGAAAGCAGTACTATTCTATTGTATCAGTGTACAGGAAGAGCTTGTAGGAGGACAGGGGTACTGAGGGAGACAGAAAGTACAGTACCCTTACTTATCCATAGTTTTTGGTTTTGCTTTCTGTGGTTCCAGTTACTCTAGGTCAACTTCGGTCCAAAAATATCCAATGAAAAGTTCCAGAAATAAACAATTCGTAAGTTTTTAAGTGTCCACTGTTCTGAGTAGCATGGTAAAATCTCCAGATGTCCCGCTCTGTTCCGCCTGGGATGTGAATCGTCACTTTGTCCCACATTTCCATGCTGTAGACACACCTGCCTGCTAGCCACTTAGTAGCTGTTGGGTTATCAGATCAAAAAGAAATAGTATATACAGGGTTTGGTTACCATGCTCAGTTTCAGGAACCAACTGGGCATCTTGGGACGTATTCTTCTCAAATAATGGGGGGACTACTGTGTGGTGTTTTTAGTAAGGAAAGGAGCAGTGGAATTGGAAAGAAAAATGGAGATGTGGAAGAATTTAACTTAAAATTTATGGGAACTTCTCTTTACCTTAAGTTATAGTTAATTATGTTACTTTTCTTACCTACATAAACAAGACATATTGACTGTTTTCAAAGCACTTCTATCAACAACTTTGCATTTTGCCTAGGTTCTCATTGAATGACTTAAAGGTATTTGGGAGCTTACAGTGGTTTATTCCTACCGCAGTTAATACTGAAGAAGGTGTTTGCTGGGTACATAGAGAAGGAGCTTTCTTGCTCTCTCCACTGAGAGCCTCTAGAATCTATCTTTCCCTCCTTCCTGCGTTCTTTTCACCCTCTAAGGGATTACAAGTGATTCGTCTTCCCCAGAGTTGTAGGGTGGGGATGGGAGAGAAAACACAAAATTCTTAACAACATTTTTAAGTCTTGGGAGGAGGAAAAGAAATATCACAGCTCTGAGAAGAAGAGAAAGAAAAAATCAAGAGAAGGCAATTATTGTCATGGTGCAATTCAAACAGAAAGCAGACAGGGTGCAGTGGTTGTTACCTATGATCTCAACACTTTGGAAGGCCAAGGTGGACAGACTGCTTGAGCCCAGGAAATGGAGACCAACCTGGGCAACACGGCAAAACCTGTCTCTACAAAAAAATACAGTAATTAGCTGGGCGTGGTGGCACGCACTCTGTAGCCCCAGATACTCAGGAAGCCGAGGCGGGAGAATCACTTGAGTTTGGGAGGTTGAGGCTGCCAGTGAGCCATGATCATAGCACTGCACTTTAGCCTGGGCAACAGAGCAAGGTCCTGCCTCAAAAAAAAAAAAAAAAAGAAGAAGAAGAAGAAGAAAGAAAAAAAAGAGTAAAGGAAAATGGAAAAAATACAAGAAATAGCAGGAAAATGGCCATATTTACATCAGTGGTTTTCAGTCTTGACTGCACGTTCAAATCACTTGTGAACTTTAAAAGATTAATCCTGGGTTCCACCTCCCAGAGGTTCTGATGCAATTTGGGTCTGCATGTGACTTGGACTTCGGTAGGGTCTTTAAAAGCTGTTAAGGTGATTGTCATATGCTGTGGGAATTAAGAATCACCACCCCTACAGTTACCAATGCCTCCCATAGCTGGGGTGCTGTTTTGAGGTTTGCAGCCACATTTTAGCTGCATCTGAAGAAACATCTGCTATTTGGTCTTTGCTATTTGCATGGTAGATGTGGACAATGGTTCCCACGTAAACTTGAAAAGTATGTGCAGTTTTGGAATGGGATGTCTAACATAATCCACATTCTTGGGTTGGATAAAAACAGTTTGTTTTAAGGGAAAATACAAATGGCCTTAGTTCAAATAAACATGCTCATTATAGTAAAGTCTGTCTTCTAAGAGTACCACTTCCCACGGAAAACACAGGACACTTAGAAATTGCACACAAATGGGAGGGAGGGAGGGAGAGAGGGAAGACAATTAGAACCAAAACATAAAGTAGATGAGATTTTAAAAGGCGATAGATGTCAGAAATGTAATACTAGTTAAAAATGAGAAAGCTTTGAAACATTAGTGTAAAGGTGAAGTGGCTAATATGAAAGAATCAGCAGATTTTAAAACAGCAGGGATGAGTTCAGATGGCAGTTGGTGGGGGTGATGTGGTACTTGTCATTCAATGTCTGGGGTCTATCTCATGGAGATGACCCCTAGGGCCTGACTGGCTGAGGCATTGCTGGTGAGTGTTTTTTGCCATTCTCTACCTGGAAGGCATATGAAGGATGCATCTCAAATCCATGAGTGTTGAACTGCTTATGTTTGTGGACAAATTGCCTCACTGGGACTATAAAGATGTTCGCAGCATCATCTTTTTAAATTGGGGACAACAATGGCCTTAAAAGATTGTGCCGTAAATAGTTTTTAAAAAGCCTCAATATCGGCCAGGCACAGTGTCTCATGCCTGTAATCCCAGCACTTTAGGAGGTGGGCGGATCATGAGGTCAAGAGTTCAAGACCAGACTGGCCAACATGGTGAAACCCTGTCTCTACAAAAAAATACAAAAATCATCTGGGCATGGTGGCTCGTGCCTGTAATCCCAGCTACTTGGGAGGCTGAGGTAGGAGAATTGCTTGAACTAGGACCCGGGAGGCGGAGGTTGCAGTGAGCCGAGATCATGCCACTGCACTCCAGCCTGGGCTACAGAGCAAGACTCTATCAAAAAAAAAAAAAAGCCTCAATATCAGAATTCTTTGAGTATGATCTTTTTGAGGCTTAATGGAATTTTCTTAACATTGGTGTGTGTTCATTAAAAAAAAGCCAACTCTTGTTGATTTGAGGCATTTTCTACCGAAAATATATTTCTAAGCATGTCCTGGGAACTGTACTCTTCCTCAATGTTAAAGATGTTCAATGAAAAAAAAAATTGATATTAATGGTTTTCCTACTAGAATGTTTTTTAAATATGTAAAAGAAAAATGTCTGGCTGGGTGCTGTGGCTCATGCCTGTAATCCTAGCACTTTGGGAGGCCAAGGTGGGCGAATCACTTGAGGTTAGGAGTTCGAGACCAGCCTGGCCAACATGGTGAAATACTGACTCTACTAAAAATACAAAAATTATCAGAGTGTCGTGGTGAGTGCCCATAATCCCAGCTACTTGGGTGGCTGAGGTAGGAGAATCGCTTGAACCCGTGAGGTGGAGGTGCAGTGAGCCAAGATCGTGCCACTGCACTCCAGCCTGGGCGACAAAGTGAAACTCCATCTCGAAAAGAAAAAAAAAAAGAAAAGAAAAATGTGTGATAAGTGTTAAACACATTTACATGGTACTTCTTAGATTTTAACAAGCTGCCTCTAGGAATTGGGGTACCAGCTCTAAGCATACCTGTTACTCAAAAAGCGATTGACTCTTACAGCAGTTAATTCGTCTATGAGATGATTGTTCCACATCCAGTTTTTAATCCAACTATTTGTCTTTCTTTTTGGGCATTTTAACAGCTTTTTTCGACTATAATAGATATACACTAAACTACATGTATTTGAAGTATGCAGCTTGATGAGTTTTGATATATAAATACTCGTGATAGTTATGCCATGGTTAGAATCATGAGCATATTCATTGCCCACTAAATGTTTTCTTATGCCTATTTTTAATCTCTCTCTCTTAGTTCTCTCTTTTTTTGTTTGTTTGAGATGGAGTCACTCTGTGTCACCCAGGCTGGAGTACAGTGGCACGATCTCAGCTCACTGCAACCTCTGCCTCCCAGGTTCAAGCTATTCTCCTGTCTCAGCCTCCCGAGTAGCTGGATTAGAGGTGTATACCACCATGCCCATGTAGTTTTTGTATTTTTAGTAGAGATAGGGTTGCCCCATGTTGTCCAGGCTAGTTTCAAACTCCTGACCTCAAGTGATCTGCCTGCTTTGGCCTCCCAAAATGTTGGGATTACAGGCATGAGTCACCGTGCCCAGCCTGTTCCTGTCTTCCTCCCCCTGCCCACACACAACCACTGATCCGGTTTCCGTCAGTGTAGGTTAGTTTTTATTTTCTAGAGTTTTATGCAGATGAACTCATACAGTGAATACTCTTTTAGGGAGGTGGTTGGCTTCTTTCACTCAGCACAATTATTTTGAGATTCATCCATTTCGTTGCATCTATTAGTTGCTCATTCCTTTTTATTGCTGAGTAGTATTCCATTGTAGAGATACAGTACATTTTGTTTATTCACTCACCTGTCCATGGACGTTTTGGTGGCTTCTAGTTTGGAGCTGTTAAGCTAGGTGAACATATGTATATATGTGCAGCTTTGGGATGAGGTGTCTTACATGAGCCACATACTTGGGTGGGATGTACTAGTCTTTGTGTGGACATATGTTGTCTTTTCTTTTGGTAAACACTTAGGAGTACATGGCTGGGTCATACTTTTTAATGTTTTAAGAAACTACCAAACTGTCTTCCAAAGTAAACGTGCCATTTTCTATTCCTACCAGCAATGTATGAGAGTTCCAGTTGCTCAACATCTCTGGCAAACTTGCAAATATAAAAGGAATTTTGTATTTTGTGTTTAAATGTATAATGTAGTATAAATATAAAGTGTATAATTTTGTGTTACAGATTTATTTGTTTGTATATGTATATATACAGTAATGCATCACTTAACAACAGGGATAAGATCTGAGAAATAGATCATTAGGGGATTGCATCATTTTGCAAGTATCATAGAATGTACTTACACCAACCTAGATGGCATTACTTACTAGACGTCTAGGCTGTAGCCTATTTTTCTAGGCTACAAACCTGTACAGCATATTACTGTACTGACTACAGCAGATAACTGTAACACAATGGTATATTAATGTATCTCAACATAGAAAAGGTACAGTAAAAATATGGTGTAAGAGGTAAAAAATGAATAGGGCACTTCCCATGAATGGAGCTTGCAGGACTGGAAGTTGCCCTGGGTGAGTCAGTGAGTGAGTGGTGAGAGCCTGTGAGGGCCTTGGACATTACTGTGCACTACTATAGACTTTAGAAACACAGCACAGTTAGACTCTATTAAATTTGTACAAAATATTTTTCTTTCTTCAATAACAAATTAACCTTAGCTTACTATAAATTTTCTACTGTATAAACTTTTTGATTCTTTTGCAATAGCAGCTTAAAACACATTGCTTAGCTAACAAAACATTTTCTTTCTTTATATCCTTATTCTATAAGCTTTTTAATATTTTTAAACTTAAAAAATATTTAACTTTTAAAACTCTTTATTAAAAACTAAGACACAAACACATGCATTAGCCTGGGCCTACTCAGGGTCAGGGTCCTCAATGTCACTGTCTTCCATCTCCACATCTCATCCCACTGGAAGGTCTTCAGGGCCCGTAACACTCACGGAGCTGTCATCTCCTGGGATAACAATGTCTTCTGGAATCTTCCTGAAGGACTTGCCTGAGGCTGTTTTACAGTTAACTTTTTTTAATAAGTAGAAGGAGTGCACTCTAAAATAACTATAAAAAGTATATTAAATACATAAACCAGTAATATAATCATTTATTGTCATTATCAAATTTAATGTACCATACATAATTGTATGTGCTAGACTTTTATACCACTGGTCGGGCAGGTTTGTATACACCAGCATCACCACAATCATGTATTTTATTGTGCTATGATGTTATGACAGCTATGAACTCACTAGGTGGTAGGAATTTTTCAGCTCGTTATAATCTTATGGGTCCCTTGTTATGTATGTGGTTCGTTGTTGACCAAAATGTTATGGGGCACATGACTGTATATGTATTTGAATATATATGTGTACCTAACCATATATTAATATATATGTATGAATATACCATTTAGGTACAAGTACATGCTCTAGTCAATGTTTATTTTCATTTCCTCTGAGAGTCTGTATTTGAATTCAAGAAAGTGGAGAGTGTCTGGGCCCAGCCCCACTGCAGGATTCTCCCTGCTCAGGGAGACATCGGAGGTGTGCAGGCAACACTGTTTAGATGTTGGCTACGTCTGGGAGAGTGGGCCCACTGCAGGATTCTCCCTGCTCAGGGAGACATCGGAGGTGTGCAGGCAACGCTGTTTAGATGTTGGCTACGTCTGGGAGAGTGGGTCTGGGGGAGAGGCAAAGGGGAGCTTCTTTTATACTTGCTGCACACTTACAAAGGAACAAGAAAAGTATCCTCTCCTGCTCTGACTTGGTCTCCCTTACTCTCTCTATGGGGAACAGGACCTCCTCCTGGCGGCCGCCTATGTGTTGGATGCCCAGTACAACAGAAATGTTCCATTTGAAACATCACCTCAGGCCATCAGGTAACTAACATGTTACAACATCATGTAGAGCCACCTGTACTCTTGATACTCTTGAAGTTGAACCCAAACTGAAGGCATTGCTCACACAGTTATTTTGAGAAGTATATAGGGCATAGCACATGGATTTGGACATAATCTAATACTTTCTTTTTGAGGCAGTGTCTTGCATTGTTGCCTGGGCTAAAGTTTAGTGGTGTGATCACAGCTCATTGCAGCCTTGAACTACTGGGCTCAAGCGATCCTTCCACCACAACCTGGGATTATATACGTGAGCCACCATGCCTGGCTGAATACTTTTTTGAGTTATAAGAGCATGGCCTCACACTTAGGGAAGCATTCAATAAACAGATTAAGATCAGATAGATGAGTAAGTGAGCAATACCCAGGCTGGAAGCTAGGGCACTCAAGGGAAGGAAGAACATGCCATTGTCTTTTCCTTTTATGGTCATCCTCTTAGAGTTACCTCAAGGGAAAAGCCTTTTTCTTTTCCTGTCCATTGTCTGCTGATGCAATCCATGTGTCTGCTGTTCTCATGGTAATTCAGCTTTTACTCTAACGCCCTTACAGGTGCTCAGCCTGTCTATCACTAGGGCTCAGCATCAGGGCCTCCCAAGGCAGCTGATGCCTTATCCCTGGAGGTTGCCAAGCATGTTTGGGGTACTGTCCCCACTTAGGGTGAGACCAGCATGACCTCTTGCCAGAGCTCTTCTGAGTCTATCGTGTTAAGATGGGCTGATGTACATTTTAAAATCAGGTTAGGCCACCATGCCACATCATAATAGGCCACTTTAACTGAGAGTTTTAATCTGTGTCGGTCATTGTTCAAGGCCCTCTGTGAGTATTGCCTTATTATTATCACAACAACCCCACGAGGAGGTATAATCTTAGCTGGGACTGTTAAGAAAATGTACTTTGAGATACGATTGTATTCCTGATTTTTCTGTGTTAGTGTTTGTAATATATGATCATTAAATACTGCCTCCTGCTTTCTAGAATTTGAAGGAAATATGACTAAGACATAACTTTCTTATTTTATCCACCATTAGTTCTTTAAAGAGATGTTTGGGTGCTATGTAGCTCCTGTTTCTTGTTTGTAACCACCTTTGTCTTTTTCCTCTGCAGACTTTACTATTTTTATAACCACTGGACAACACAGGTTGCCACATATTTCTTCATTTGTGTAGACCTCGCTCTTGCCCTGTTTGAAGAGCCTGCATTGTTTCCTCTGCCTTTCTTGGTAAGCATGCCACAGCAGATGGCTAGCCAGATTCAGTCACAGATGAGTTGGGCCTTGTGCCTCTTCCTTTTTTTCCTCAAATTTCAACAAATATGAAATAGATGTTATTTTCTTTCTGGGAGTTAGAGGAGTTCTGTCTACTCACCAAGCGGATGCTTCCTTCATAAGGCATTTTAAGTGCAATGGGACATTTTGGTCTTCTGTGCAAACACACACAAAATCAGAGATGGTTCAATGATGTTTTCAAAGCCAATTTACTTACTGCTAAGCAGATCATGTTCTCATATAGTATAATATGCAATTTGTACATACCACATTTCCAGCTTTTTTCATAGTCATATCATTATTTATTGGTGCTTAGGAGCTGATCACATTTGATTTTGAGTAATGTATCAAATTCACCAGCCAATCCAGAGAGGTCTAAATAGTAAACCAATGCCCTGCCCATGTTGATTTCTGATTCGTCATTACTCTCACCTCTGTCTTAACAGCTATCATTTGCTCCCTGCTTGCTATCTGCTGGGTGCTCTCAGTGCTTTCTCTGTATTCTCCTTAAGCCTTGCAGGAACACCATGAGATGTGCCTGCTGTTATCATACTCATTTAACAGACGAGAAAACTACGCCTCGAAAGACTGTGTAACTTTTCCAAGGTCACTAGGCAAAGAGAGAGCTAGGCTTCAAGCCTAAACCTGTCTGATTTCAAAGCTTTTGCTTTTTAACAACCACAC
Source organism: Ateles fusciceps (assembly GCA_036589455.1). NCBI lineage: Eukaryota > Metazoa > Chordata > Mammalia > Primates > Atelidae > Ateles > Ateles fusciceps. Next base: position 115,609 of record JAZHEH010002739.1, on the reverse strand, counting down.
AGATCCTCTTTATTCTTCCTTGTTTCAGTTATCAGTTGCACAAATGTATTTACAAACCACCCTAAAACTCAAACACTTAAAACAAGGGTCAGGAAGCCATAGACTGGGGGCCAAATTCAGCTGCTGCTTATTTTTGTACAGCCTGTGAGCTAAGAATGTTGCTATAAATGGAATGTTTGTGTCTTCCCAAAATTCACACTTTGAAACCTAGCTCCCAATGGGGAACTATTTGGAGGTGATCATGGGGGTAGAGCCCATCTCATGAATGGTATTAGTCCCCCTCATAGAAGATGCTTCAAGGAGCTCCCTTGCCCCTTCTGCCGTGTGAGAATGCCACAAAAAGATGGCTGTCTGTGAACCAGAAAGTGGGCCCTCATCAGACACCAGATTTGCCAGTGCTTTGATCTTGGACTTCCCAGGCTCCAGAACTGTGAGAAATAAATTTCTGTTGTTATGAGCCACCCAGCCTATGGTATTCTGTTATAGCAGCCTGATCAGACTAAGACAAATGGTTTTGACATTTTAAAATGACTAGGAAAAAAAGACACAGAAGATTAATATTTTGTGACACATGGAAATGATATGAAATTCAAATTTTGCTGTCTGCAAGTAATGTTTTATTGGAACATAGCCACACTTATTTATGTGTTGTCTCTGGCTGCTCTGGAGCTACATCAACAGAGTTTAGTGGCTGTGACAGAGACTGTAAGACTTGCAAAGCCTTACATATTTACTTTAACAGAAAGAGTTCACTGACCCCTAGCTTTAGAGAACAACAGCCTTTTATTATCTCCCATGACTCTGTGGGAGATTGGCTCAGGTGGTGGGACTGAAGTGTAGATGTCTGGAAGCTCTTAGATCCCTGGAGGCTAGAACATCCAAGGTGCTCTCTCACGTGGCTGTCAGGCGCTGCTGGCTGTAGCTGTGGCCCCAGGTTCCCTGGCTCTCTTCTATGTGGCTACTCCACGTGGCTTAGGCTTCTCCCAGTGGGTGGCTGGGTCCAGGAAGAAGAATCCCAGTGTGCTGCACCATCACACCTCTGCTTGCATCACACCTGCTGATGTCCTATTGTCCAATGCCAATCACATGCCAAAACTCTGAGTCAACACGGGAGGGCACTGCAAAGGGGGTGAAAACTGGAAGTATGGCTCACTGGGACTGCCAAAATGACAGCCACCAACTTTCTTACAATAAAAATCCTCCAATTAATTAATTCTCTGGTTAGAAGACTTTTATCCCAATAATTGTCAACACAAACACAAAGTCTGAAGAAGCAGAACTGTGCATTCACAAACCTGGACAGAGTCCACTCCGGCCAAAGCGGGAATCCCACGGAGTGGTCTTCTCAGCCATTTGCCTCTTTCCCTGAGTCCTCACTCCCTGTCTGTTATTGGTCATGTATAACTTTGGGTTGTGTCCCTGCTGCTCTCAGGCCCAGAGCCAGCCCCTTCCTCCCTGTCTCTGGCTCTCACTCAAGACCTTTCCCTCTTTTTAGCTCAGGTTAAGTTGTCCTTTCCTCCACCTCTTCCTGTCTTCCACCCATCTCTCCCTATTGATGGAGGAACGTGCCCTTGTTAGGGAGCTGCTGCTGCATCTCAACAGCCTCAGGCAAACCCTGTGCTGCAGTCACCGGCTGCAAGGCTAGCAGGTGCAGGAGTCTGGAGTTGGCTCCCATAATCTACAGAGGGAGACCCATCAGGATTTCAGTCTTGATCTCAGTGGGCTCCATTCTCATCTCTAACCAGCCTCATATAGGCAGCAGGACTGCAGCGGCAGTGATGTTTACAGAGGGCCCATTATTCCCACATCTTTGGGGAATTACCTTTGTTAGAGAAATGGGACTTTTAGGTGTCTAGAATTTGAACATGGGGAATTTGAGAGCATAGACGATGCCTGCCTCTGACCTCCCCCTTTTCTGGGGAAATATGTTCTTGGTCCTCAGCTTGCTGGTGCGGTTCCCCACAGGGATCCCTACCAGTATGGGTCACGGAATTGTGACTCAGTGGCAGGTTTCCTTTTTGGGGAAGAAATGATTCTAACTGGCAGAAAATTTTGCTGCAATTTTCAGTAAAATTAAGGGACATGGCAAATTCTCAGAGGGTGCCAAGCAGGAAAGGTAGGGTGGTGGCGGGGGCTGGAGGTGATACGAGCTAACTAAAGCTGAGCCTCCCCCATGGCAAGTCCTCGTGCTAAGCCTCTGTTTTCTCATTGCAGGCCACCTCAATAGCAGAAATACTCTGCCTGACTGCATTCTTTGGGAGACTGATACATTTTGCAAAAATCACTCCTCAAATGGTTTTCTGGAAGGATACAAAAAACATCTGCATCATGGTAACCATAGTGGTGAGTGTGCATTGTAGTACCTGTAAGAGTTTATGACTGGAGGCAGGAGCCATGCAGAAAAAAGACTCGATAGATTCGCCTTTGATAAAGCAATGCTTCCATTCAGTGAACACCATGAGCACAGCTGCAAGCAAACCACAAACTGAAGAACAAATATGGCAAAATGTGGCAGTGCAGACATTTCAACATATCAGCAGCACTTCCAATTAAAGGAAAAAGATATCTCAGTAGATAATTTGGTGAAAATAAGTGAAAGCAACTCATGAAGAAAAAACACGTAAAATGACTGCTAGAAAAGATGTTTTACTTCACTAATTAAAAATTGTAGAATAAAACAAATACCTATAATATACCAATAAAATACCTAATAAAATGCCTATAAATCAATGTTAGCAACATTGAAAGCAAACCTTTTTTGTAATTTCAATTTTCATTTTAGATTCAGGTGGTGCATGTACAGATTTGTTATATAGGTATATTTTGTGATGGTGAGATTTGGGTACGATTGATCCCATCACCCAGGTAGTGAGCATAGAACCCAGCAGGTAGTTTTCAACCATTTTCCTCCCTCTGTCCCCTCACCCCTCCCAGGAGTCCCCAGTGTCTACTGTTGCCATCTTTGTGTTCATGAGTACCCAGTGTTTAGCTCCCACTGATAAGTGACAACATGCAGTATTTGGTTTTCTGTTCCTCTATGAATTCACTTAGGATGATGGCCTCTGGCTGCATCCATATTACTGCAAAGGACATAATTTCATTCTATTTAAATGACTGCATAGTATATGTACCACATTTGCTGTATATGTACCACATTTTCTTTGCCCAGCCTACCCCTGATGAGCACCTAGGTTGATTCCATGTCTTTGCCGTGAAACAAATGTTCTTATACCCTACTGGAGAGAGGAATAAAGCTGTATTTCTGGAATGCTGTTTGGCAGTTCCTTTCAAAAGCCTTGAAGGTGAATATACTTGCACCCTTGACTTCCATTCCTTATCTGTAGGAAAGAAGGATGCATTCTGAGATTTAGCCACAAAATTGGTGGTGACTGACTGCTTATAATATTGACAAATTGGAAACAACCTTATTTCCCAACAAAATACACAAGAAATATGTCATAAGTAGAATGTGATATATTCATGCAGCCTCCTGGGCTCTCCTCTCACTCCTTTGCCCCATCTGTCATTTGAAAGGCCCTGGGAATGAGACCTGCCTTTTTAGCCTGGCCTGCAAAGCCACCTTCCATTGGTCCTTGTCACTTTCTGCTGCATCTCTCTGCCCCTACTCCCAGGACCCTCTGCTTCCCAAACATGCCAGCCTAGTATTTCCTCAACAGTCCTTTTATTGTATTTTCTTGTCTAGCTCTTGACCTTCCTGATTTTTTTTCTTTTTAAAGCTCTGCTGTGCTGTAGGTTACATCAAAGAGTGCCTCCTCCATGAAGCCCTTCACATATCTTAACCCTTGGTGATCCACCTGTCCCCACTCCCCCTGGGACAGCCACACTGGTTCCCCTCCAGTGCAGCCGTTGTGTGAACCAGCCTCATTTCTTGGCTGTCTCCCCACCTCATGCGGAGCACCCTTTGAGGGGAAGGAGTTCACTAGATCCTCTGTGCCTTACCACCATAGGGGCTGAATTCACATTTTTGGATGATGGTAGATTGTTCTTGTTTACTTATATTTTGCTAAAACACACTAGGTTCTTCTTTGCCGGTCTTCATATTAATCTCTTGCCCATAAACCTGACATTAATAAAGATTAATAAGGGTTTTCTATAGTTTAGCTATCCTCATCTCTGTTACTAGGCTATACTTCCTTTCTTTCACATGTCAAATTGAAGAAAAGGTCAATAGGGTGTAGTGGGGGAAGGATCTCGCAGTGTGATTAATAGCAAGGACTCAGCCCTCAGACTGCCTGGGTTCCAGTCCCAGCTCTGCCCTCGGCTTGCTGTGTGACCAGGGGCTATGTGCTTACCCTATTTGTGCCTCAAGCTCCTCCTCCTCCAGGAATAGTGCCCACCTAATCGGTGTGGTGAGTTTAAAATAAAATAATATACAAGAGGTGCTTGTTATACTACATGGAACATGGTAAAATGTCAAACATCAGCTATTATTAATATCATATTTCGAAAGTAGAACTATGCTGTCTATGAAACTTGCTTTTTCACATAACATTGTGCCTCTCCTGGGTTGGTAAACATGCGTCCACTGTCCTTGGACAGTCTAGTACTGACATCTCTGTCCTGTGTCTCTCACAGCTGACCTTGATCGATCTGATTATCTATGGGTCCCTGGAATCTATTAACGTCCGCAGCGTCAGATGGTCAAGGGCCTTAAGACCAGTCTTCCTAATTAACTTCCCCGAAAGTCGTCAGGTAAGCATACGATTTAGGATACGTGATGGTTTGTTTTTGCAGAAAGTTAGTTGGTTTCTTGTAAATAAAGTAACCTTTTGTCTCCATAGATCCGAAGGGCTTTCCGAAGCCTCCGGAACACTCTGCCCGATATCCTCTACGTCTTCCTCTTGTTCATGTTCAGTGTGCTGATGTTCTCCCTGATGGCCTTGAAGCTTTTTGGGGATCGGTGAGCACACTTCTCTGGAAGTTTCCCCCTGGGAATTCTCCCATATTTAGGTTGAGTCTGTTGGTGGCACAGTCTGTCACCAAACGTAATCGTCCATGTTCAAACACTGCAGAGTGCTCTTGAAAGGGGAAAAGTGTATCAGAAACCACAGCTTAATTTATGTGTGTGGTTTTTACTTTGTGTTTTTGGTTCCTCTTTAGGGGTCTGAAAACAGCAGAGGGATCGCCTTACTTTGAAAACATTCTGGAGATAGCATTTGAGCTCTACGTGCTGGTCACTACAGCGAACAGTCCTGACATCATGTACGTGCATCCTCGATCCATGTTCATGAACATCTGTTTCCAAAACAGAAGTCACATGATTCAAAGCAGCTGTCTCCTGACTCTAGCAGCGCTGAGAGAGAAGAAAGAGTGATTTTTCTGTTTAGTCCTATTCACTGTAAATGTTTTGAAGAATATAAAATTTTACACCACTTATAGCCTATCCTCTCTACTTAAAACTAAATTTAAATGAATTCTTTCAAAATAGAAAGGAACAGGAGACATCTCTTGAGATACAGTTCTTAATATTTGAGCCCATGTTCTATTCTGGGATCCTCTTTAAGTCTTGAGTTTAAAGACTTGAGCCATCTTTGTAAAGGATTCATGGCTGGTTCTCCTAAGCACTGATGCAGTGTTTTGGCTACATCAAACAGGAAATAAATGTAAACATCAGTAATTGCTGCCCTCCTTGCAAAATGCCAATTCTCCGCACATGTGAAAGTTACTTAGGAGAAGAACTTCATGGTTTTTTCTAATGTCTTCTTGTTATGAGTTTACCTCATGCATGTGGGTAAAGTTATTAAGGGGTGCTGCATAGAGTAGCTCGCTCTCTAGCTGTACAGAGTGGGTGACTCTCTAGTGAGAGAGCCTCACTGCAAATGTCAGGCCACGTCTGCTCCCATAGTGACCTCAGAGAGGCAGGGTTTCTGTCGTCTTCTGATGCATCGCATCGTCAGTTCAGCTGTTCTTGATTGTTCCTCGTGCTTAGCCCTGGCCCTGGCCCCTCTTACGTTCTCTTGCCTCTTTCCTCAGACCCCTGGCTGACAGCCCAGCCACAACCTTGTCATGTCCCCTCCTGCAGGAAATCCAGTTTCCACTAAAGGTCGGGTGAGCACCAGTCACAACTTGCCCTGCCACGATTATCACTGGGCACCTTTCCTGTTATTGTCCCTGGGTGGTTAGAATATGATCTGGCCCCCAGCCAAGGCAGTTGGATGTCCCACAGAGCCCTGATTTTGCACTGCACAGCCCTCTTCCCAGCCACACTTCTGATTCTCTTTTTAATTCCTAGCAAGTCACTATCCTTTCTAGCCACAATTTTCTCATTGTGAAGGGAGAAAACTGAATTGGGAGATCATTAAGGTCCTGCCACTGTGAAAATTGGTGCCTCTGTAAGGTGCTAAGAATTTCAGAAAGGCAGGTGTGAAGCAAGCTGTTCAGCATCAGGAATGGTGACGGCTCTGCTCCCCCATCGCACCCTATGGAGGAGAGAGAGTGTTAGAGCGGGCTTTCTGGTGCCTCGTGCACATGGACTGTGCACGTGGGATGTTGCCTAAGGTCAGCCTTATATGCATTGTGGAACTAGGGTATGGAAAAACATGAAACATGATTATTTTCTTCTAGGATGCCTGCCTATGACTTCAGCTGGTGGTATTCTTTGTACTTTATAATCTACATTATCATCAATACCTACATCTTCATGTCTGTCTTTCTGGCCGTGGTGTACAACAATTATAGGAAGCACTTAAAGGTAAAAGGTGTGAGCCAAGGGCTGGGGTGGGCTGTGTGGGGTGCGGGTGGGTGCAGTGACTGGGAGGCCAGTGAATGCATTTGTTAAATATTTGAAAGTGTCCTTGATCCATTTACTTTGATGGACCCAAAAACTTGTTGCCTTGCTTCCTTCTGCTGAGTGGGGTGGCTCTTCCATCATCATGATGGTTGTGACAGTGTGTCCTGGGAGATCCACAGGACAGAGGACCTGGCCTGGGCACTGGCCCCTTCATGGGGAATGTCGGGTGCTACTTTGCTGCTTGCTCTTAATGCATCAAATAGCTCGTGGCTCCTAGATACATTCTGAGTGTGATTCGGGGTGAGGATATTCTCTAAGCTTCCAGCTCCTTTCTCCCTTCAAACAGAAGAAACTTCTTAAAGCCACAGTTCCTGCCCTGGTTCCTGCCTGCTTAACTGATGTCTGGAGAATTCCTGGAAACATTGAGTGGGTGCTTGGGGTAGAAGGAGGTTTGATTTGCACCCAGGAATCCCCCCAGGACACCTTGGCCATCTCATCCACCCTCCATCCACTGCCACTCACCAGCACAGACCTTTGGGTGTCTGTTTCCTTTATTGTAAAACTCATTGCAAAGAGAAGTCTTTCTTCCAAGAGTGATTTGCCTTAAGGAAAGACAAACCTTAGGGCTTTTGGCCTTCTGGTTCTGTTTTGAATGTTTCCTTGCTAATGGAGTTTCCACTTGGGGTCAAGCAAGAAGTCAGGCAAACTTCAGTGCAGTTCAAGAGAAGGGGATGGCGGGCCAAGTCTGAGATTGGGTCAGTCTGGCCTTTGAGGGTGTCTGGCTCTATCCAGGTCCCAAGGAGTCTCTGTGCAGAAGGAACCTCAGCTCCTCCTCACCCCAAAGCCAGGCCTCCTCTGACCTCTTCCTCTCTCTCTGGCAGGAGAGGCCATTCCAGAGAGTCTGGTGTGCCACTCCTCTCCTTCACTAGGGACACAACTGTTACTATGCCCCTCCCAAACCCAAGGAACACCCCTTGGAAATTTTCTGCAACATGTCTTAGTCAGCAAACATATTTTAGACATGCTGCATGCACCAGACACCATGCAAGGTCCTGAGGAACCACAGTGATGGTGAGGACCCAGCCCTTCCCTTTAGGAATTTATAGTCTAGCTATGTCATCAGTGAAGCCATGATAGTGGGCAAGAGACTAACAGGGACAGTGGGAGATGGGCATGATAGCTGGACAGCCCTGAGGAGGGCTGCAGAGCCTCCCCCCTTCCACAGGATTCCCTGTGGCCAGGCCAGATGGCAGCTCCAGGCAGGCCCTTCCGGCCCCAAACCACATCTGTCCTAGTTTCACTTCCCTGAATTTTCTCCTCTTCATCCTTTTTCTCGACAGACTGCATGGTGTATCTCTCTTCACCTTCTAGCTGAGTCTCTCTCTCTCTCCTCTCAACAGCACATCCGATTTCCTTCCTTTCTGGAATCTCCCCTCCTTCTGGGCAGGGTGGAGCTGAGAGCTGGCTGCCTCCTGCCACTCTATTTCTCACTGCACAGACTTTCCTTCCCGGGCTCCCTCATTTCAGCTTGGTAAGATGAGTTCTGCTGATGCAGAGTGGGGTTAGCTAAATACTCCTGAAGCTGGGAGGTGTCATTTACCTTGTGTATGAGCCCACCTATCAGCGATGTCTCTTTGGCTTTTTGAATACCTTAAAATATTGGAGTAAGAAAGTGATGCCCTCTTGAATCTTTCTCTTAAAAACACACAATTCTGCTTTTTTAAGAATGAAATTCGCAAACTGGCATACCTGAAACGTCACAAAATGATAGCAGCATTCAACGTTCTGAAAGTCAAGGTGGGCACCGAGTTTGTGGTCGAAGAGACCCAGTGGAGGCGGCTGGCACAGGTGGTGGCACCAGACATGAGCAACGCCCACCTGGAGCTTCTCCTGAGGATCTCCGACGAGGGACAGAAGGGGCATGTGGGTAAGAAGCCTTCGCCTCTGACTGTCCTCTTCCCTGTGTGCTCTGAAACTGGGCTTCACCAAATGATGCGTAAAGCAATAGCACTGTTTTAAAATGTATTTAGCTTAGCACATAAAAATGTGCACCTGCTGGCAAGAATGCCATGGAGTTAACAACTTCAGGCTGTGCTCTGACTGCCCTGTGACGGTCATTTAATAGGAAATTTTGATAGCATTAAAAATGACCGTGAAGATGAGGTAGCAATGCGGGAAAGGTGAGATGTTAATATGCCCCAATTGCAGAGCACTCCCATTTCACCAGTTTTAAGAAAGTCGAGATCGGAACACACCCAAATGGAGTGGCAGGTTTGATAGGATGGCAAGATTATAAGCAGCTGTTCACTTAAGGGAGACAAGGACTCTCAAACTAGTCCCACAGAGCTGTGGGCCTTATTACGTCTCCATGCATGTGTGTGAAGATGGCAAAGATTCTGTGGGACTTACTTGAATCTAGTGTTCAGAAGAAGAGAGACATGCAGACCAAGACACTATTACATGGGCGGTGCCAGCATCTTCCAGTAAGAGCTTCGGATCCAGGATGGAAGAAGGCCTTTTTTAAAAATATATTTTTAAATTATTTTAAAATATTGTTTGTGGATACATAGTATATGTATATAATTACGGGGTACATGAGTTGTTTTGATACAGGCATGCAATGCGAAATAAGTGCATCATGGAGAATGGGGTACCCATCCCCTCAAGCATTTATCCTTTGAGTTACAAACAATCCAGTTATATTCTTTAAGTTATTTTAAAATATACAATTAAGTTATTATTGACTATAGTCACCCTGTTAAGCTATCAAATAGTAGGTCTTAGTCATTCTCTCTATTCTCTTTGTACCCATGGAAGAAGGCCTTTGCAGGAGTCCAAGCAGTGTCTCCTCAGCCACATAGTTCGATGTCACGGTGCAGAGTGTCTGCTCAGATGGTCAGGCTTCTCAGACCCCGAGCAGATTCCTTTGTGCGGCCCGCTGCTAGGGACAGGCAGTGACTCCTGCTAGGGACAGTTGCCGTGGAGTGTGTGATTGCTCTGCTGATGGCGGGGAAGGGAGAGGAAGGGCGCCTCATCAGGCAATCCTGGAGCACAGCACTTTTCAAACTATGTGCTGAAGCTTTTTTATTTCCAATCTGTCATTGACAGAGAATTTAATAAAATACAGTAAGTCAGTAACACATACACACAAGACACAAAATACAAGTCTCGGGTTTTCATTATTAGATCCAGCAGGCATGAAATTATCCTGTCAATTGCTCTACAAGGTCCTAAATTTTAGTACTTATGTCACGGAGGGTGGGGGAGCACGAGGATTGATCAGCACCATTCCAGCAGTGACCCTTTGGGGAGCACTTGCTCTAGGACATCAGAGAAGGCAGATGCCCCCTGAGACACACAGCTCCCCATGATTACCCTGACCTCCGGTTGCTAGTTCATGATTGGAGTCATCAAGGTAGCCGGGTGCTCAGCCCTTAGCCCTGCTTAGTTTTGTTACCTGAGTTGTGGTCCTATTTGTAAATTAAATGAGAACAAAATTCATCTAGTTTGAATAAAGGAATCTACCAGAGTCATAGATTTTACTGAAGCTCCATAAATGTGTTAAGAAAAAAGTCGAGTGAGACGATGGTTTAACCCATTTCTCTAGTACCTTAACTTCTAAAAAATAGCAGTGTCCGTTTAAATATTATTACCAGGCAAACATGTTTTTAAGAAAGACAGAGCCACAGTTCTCCCGTGAGAGGGCCTTCGCGGTGGAACAAAAACACTCGCTCAGCAGCAGAAGACACCGAGTTCTCGGTACTCTTCAGGGATGAGTCATGTGGCGGTGGAAAATGCGCTCGGGCTGGACCAGCAGTTTGCTGGCCTAGGAGTGGAGGAAGTACAGCCAGCAAAGGGCGCTATATTTCTCCTCATTTAAGGAACCGAGAAGCTACTAAAGGTTTCCACGATAAAGACAGTTCAGGGGTGGAGTTCTAGCACAGATACGGATGCGTATAGCAGTTTTTTGGATTTCTCAGTGATTCAAGAGGGAAGTCTAGCTTCTTCAGTGATTGTGGAAGTGGACCAAGGGGAAGGTTTGATGATCGTGAACGGAGCTGATTATGACGGCATTGGCAGCCATGGTGACAGAAGTGGCTTTGGCAAATTTGAACGTGGTGGAAACAGTCGCTGGTGTGACAAATCAGCTGAAGATGACTGGTCAAAACCACTCCCACCAGGTGAACCCTTGGAACAGGAACTTTTTTCTGGAGTCAACACTGGGATTAATTTTGAGAAATGTGATGACATTCCAGTTGAGGCAACAGGCAACAACTGTCCTCCACATATTGAAAGTTTCAGTGATGTTGAGATGGGAGAAATTATCATGGGAAACGTTGAGCTTACTCGTTATACTCGCCCAACTCCAGTGCAAAAGCATGCTATTCCTATTATCAAAGAGAAAAGAGACTTGATGGCTTGTGCCCAAACAGGGTCTGGAAAACTGCAGCATTTCTCTTGCCCATCTTGAGTCAGATTTATTCAGATGGTCCAGGCGAGGCTTTGAGGGCCATGAAGGAAAATGGAAGGTATGGGTGCCGCAAACAATACCCAATCTGCTTGGTATTAGCACCAACGAGAGAGTTGGCAGTACAGATCTACGAGGAAGCCAGAAAATTTTCATACCGATCTACAGTTCGTCCTTGCGTGGTTTATGGTGGTGCCGATATTGGTCAGCAGATTCCAGACTTGGAACGTGGATGCCACTTGTTAGTAGCCACTCCAGGACATCTGGTGGATATGATGGAAAGAGGAAAGATTGGATTAGACTTTTGCAAATACTTGGTGTTAGATGAAGCTGATCGGATGCTGGATATGGGTTTTGAGCCTCAGATACGTAGAATAGTTGAACAAGATAGTATGCTTCCAAAGGGTGACCGCCACACTGTGATGTTTAGTGCTACTTTTCCTAAGGAAATACAGATGCTGGCTCGTGATTTCTTAGATGAATAGGTCTTCTTGGCTGTAGGAAGAGTTGGCTCTACCTCTGAAAACATCACGCAGAAAGTAGTTTGGGTCGAAGAATCAGACAAACGGTCATTTCTGCTTGACCTCCTAAATGCAACAGGCAAGGATTCACTGACCTTAGTGTTTGTGAGGATTTCTTATACCATGAAGGATACGCATGTACAAGTATCCATGGAGACCGTTCTCAGAGGGATAGGGAAGAGGCTTTTCACCAGTTCCGCTCAGGAAAAAGCCCAATTCTAGTGGCTACAGCAGTAGCAGCAAGAGGACTGGACATTTCAAATGTGAAACATGTTATCAATTTTGACTTGCCAAGTGATATTGAAGAATATGTACATCGCGTTGGTCGTACAGGACGTGTAGGAAACCTTGGCCTGGCAACCTCATTCTTTAACGAGAGGAACATAAACATTACTAAGGATTTGTTGGATCTTCTTGTTGAAGCTAAACAAGAAGTGCCATCTTGGTTAGAAAACATGGCTTGTGAACACCACTACAAGGGTAGCAGTTGTGGACATTCTACGAGCAGATTTAGCGGAGAGTTTGGTGCCAGAGACTACCGACAAAGTAGCAGTGCCAGCAGCTCCAGCTTCAGCAGCAGCCACGCAAGCAGCAGTCGCAGTGGCGGAGGTGGCCACGGCAGCAGCAGAGGATTCGGTGGAGGTGGCTATGGAGGCTTTTACAACAGTGATGGATATGGAGGAAATTATAACTCCCAGGGGGTTGACTGGTGGGGTAACTGAGCCTGCTTTGCAGTAGGTCACCCTGCCAAACAAGCTAATATGGAAACCACATGTAACTTAGCCAGACCATACCTTGTGTAGCTTCAAGAACTCACAGTACATTACCAGCTGTGATTCTCCACTGAAATTTTTTTTTTAAGGGAGCTCAAGGTCACAAGAAGAAATGAAAGGAACAATCAGCAGCCCTGTTCAGAAGGTGGTTTGAAGACTTCATTGCTGTAGTTTGGATTAACTCCCCTCCGCCTACCCCCATCCCAAACTGCATTTATAATTTTGTGACTGAGGATCATTTGTTTGTTAATGTACTGTGCCTTTAACTTTAGACAACTTTTTATTTTGGTGTCCTGTTGGCTCAGTAATGCTCAAGATGTCAATTGTTTTGACAAAATAAATTTACTGAGCTTGGGCGAAAATCAAACCTTGGCACACAGGTGTGATACTTAACAGGAATCATCGGTTCATCCATAAATATTATAAGGAAAAACTTATGCGGTAGCCTGCATTAGGGCTTTTTGATATTTGCAGATGGGGGAAAACAACCAACAAACGTCTTGAAGCATATTAATGGAATTAGTTTCTAATGTGGCAAACTGTATTAAGTTAAAGTTCGGATTTGCTCACTCTATCCTGGATAGGTATTTAGAACCTGATAGTCTTTAAACAAGCCATTCCAGTCATGAGGCGGTGATGTATGAATACATGCATACATTCAAAGCACTGTTTTCAAAGTTAATGCAAGTAAATACAGCAATTCCTCTTTCAGCATTTAGGCAGATCATTGATTAATGAGCTAGCCAAATGTGGGCATACTGTTACAGGGAACGTTTAAAGGTCTGATAACTTGAAATAGGTTTTTAGAAGAATTCATCTACTTAGACTTTTTAAATGCCTGCCATAAATGAAATTGAAATGGTAGAATGGCTGACCACAGCAATGACCAGCCTTCATTAGGGCCCTGGATGATTTTTGGTCTAATAACACATGCTAGTGTTGATGTTTTTTGGTCAAGAGGGTATGAACAGGAAGAATTAATACAGCAGGCTTTATTTTAAACGCCGATTCACATTACTCTGTTCAAGCTGCACTGAGATGTTAAACTGGCTTACTATAGACTTTGTAAAAATGGCTCCAGAAGAGTAAAACTCAAATCTTTGAGATCACACAAGTTGGAAATTTGTATATAATTGCACAAGGTGTCAATTCTGCTCTACGGTGCAGTTTTAGTCAGTTTTAGTTGCATAGGTTTCCATTGTGTTTATAGTCTGTTTATGCTAAATCTGGCCAAAGATGAGCATTGTCCACCACTAAAATGCCTCTGCCACTTTGAATTCTGTGCCAATTTTGTGGCCAGAATGTGGTGATCAAAACGCTCCATCTTTTTACAGTGGCATAGGAAGACGGCAAAAATTTCCTAAAGTGCAATAGATTTTCAAGTGTATTGTGCCTTGTTCTAAAATTTTATTAAGTAGGTGCACTTGACAGTGTTGAGGTCATTTGTTATGGTGCTATTTCAATTAGTCTAGGTTTAGGCCCTTGTACATTTTGCTCATAACTTTTTACAAAGTACTTCTTTTATTGCACATTCAGAGGATTTTATATATATATATGTCTTGTATGCATGTCCTTAAACTTCCAATCTTATTTTGTCTCTTGGAGATTGTTGAACGCAGCTTGTCTAGGAAGGGGATGGGACTAGATTCTAAAATTTATTTGGGACCATGGGAATGGTAGTTGGGAAGAAAACTATTTGCACACGACAGATTTCTAGATACTTTTTGCTGCTAGTTTTATGTAATATTTATTGAACATTTTGACAAATATTTATTTTTGTAAGACTAAAAGTGATTCTTTGAAAGTTTAAGGAAACTTGACCAAAAGACAGTAAAAACACTGGCACTTGAATGTTGAATGTCACGGTATGTGTGAAATTATATATTTCGGGGTAGTGTGAGCTTTTCATGTTAAGTCAGATTAAACTCTTAAGTCAAATTAAGCACAGTGTAGCCATAACTTTCTGATGTTACTAGAAACAAAATTGGAGACTTGAAATTAAATCGTGCCAAGGTTTTGATACACTTGTCTTAAGATATTAATGAAACACTTCAAAACACTGATATGAAGTGTCCAGATTCTGAGATGTTTGTTGTGTGAAGTTTGTTTAGTTGTGTGTGTGTGTGTGTGTTTTTTTTTTTCTGTGAATGTCTGGCATATTTCAGTCCTCAAACATGTGGTTATCTTTGTTATATTGGCATAATCAGTGACTTGTACATTCAGCAATACCGTTTGAGCAAGTTTTATCAGCAAGCAATATTTTCAGTTAATAAGGTTTCAAAAATCATGTAAGGATTTAAACTTGCTGAATGTGAAGATTGAAACTCAAGTCACTGTAACTTTAGTAATTGCTTATTGTATTAGTTTAGATGCTAGCACTGCATGTGCTGTGCATATTCTGATTTTATTAAAATAAAAAGTTGAACTGCAAAAAAAAAAAAAGAAAGAAAAGAAAGACAGGCTGGGTGTGGTGGCTCGTGCCTGTTATCTTAGGACTTTGAGAGGCCTAGGTAGGAGGATCACCTGGGCCCAGGAGATCAAGACCAGTCTGGGCAACGTGGTCTATCTCTACAAAAATACGAAGCTGCTGGGTGTGGTGTCACGTACCTGTACTCTCAGCTACTCAGGAGGCTGCGATGGGGGAATCGATTGAGTCCAAGAGGTCAGCTTGGTGACAGAGGAAGATTCTATCTTAAAGAAAAAAGAAAACAAGAAAGAAAGAAGAGAAAGACAGCCAGTCAGATTGGTTGGCTTTGGTAAATCCTAGATTATATTTCACAGAACATGGTGATTTCTGCTGTCTGGAATGCCCCAAGAGATTTCTTTGCTCAAGTAACACTTGCAAAGATAGCCTTAGTAACAGAAAGCCAAATGGAAAAACAGAATTATATGCTTCACAATGGTCTCAACACTGTGCAGACAAGGAATAGCAGTACATTTGTGAACATTCCAACTTTCCCCTTGATCAGCAGTTGCAAGGATTTGTAGTCACCAAGGATAGTACTGATAGTTCACCAACCCTGAAATTCTGATAGTACTGAAAGTGTTAAATCTAGCGTTAACTGAGTACAAAACTTACAAGTACAGAAAGAGAAGGACTGAATAAAACTATTAACAAAGAGAATATGAGGCAGATAATGTGTATTTACAACAAGGGTTGGCAGACTGTGGTCCACAGGCCCAATATGGTCTACTGCTCGTTTTTAAATTGAGTTTTATTGGAATAGAGCCATGCTTGTTCCTTTACATATAGTCTCTGGCTGCTTTCATGTATAATGGCAGAGTTGAGTAGTTGTGACAGAGACTCTGTGGCCTGCGAAGTTTAAAATATTTATTCTCAGGCCCTTTATAGAAAGAGTTACAAAGTAAAGTTGCAGATGGGTACAAATTCTTTCTTTACACAAAATTACTATGGTTTTGAATTTCTTTCATCTTTCTGCTGTACTGAATCTTCTGGATTAAAAGATGTGACTCCAGTGACATCGGTGGATTCCCCCTTGTTGATTGAAGTTGTTTAATGGTGAGGGTTTGGGCTGGATTCCTCGTCAGTGACCTCATCGGTTCACCCCTGAATCCTAGTTATGGTAGTCATCTCAGCATCTCCATAAGCTCTGATGGTGAAGCTTCAGGTAGCCCAGGTCCCTGGATCCAGGTTATGCACTTCATCTAATTCCCTGAGGCTGCACTTCTCCCTGAATGGGCTTTAAATGTCTTTGGTCTTTAAGTGTGTGGTTCAGAAGCCCTTGCAATTAGCTCAGCCGAGGAAGTAGGTAAATACTCTAAAGATCTGGAAACTTGACAGATGCTAAGATACCTAAGGATGTTTTTCATCCAACTTGATGGATGCATGTGCTTTCATGTTCTTACCGCTTACAGCATTGAGGGAAACAGCTACACGAGTGTTTAATGTGTGCCGCCTATGGAACGATGATTCTTTTTTTTTACTTCTGAAAACTGAAGTGAAGATCTGGGTATCTGCCAGACATGCTCCACTTTCTAGGTTTTTAAAACTCTTGCCCCAATCTTTCACTGTGGTCTCAGCTACACCTGATTTGCACATGCAGTTTATTTCAGCAACTTCCTTCAGAGGTTCCAAGGCATTCAACTTAGTTTTCAAAGAAGCAGAAACACTCTGCACATTCTGATTTCATCCACTGATGTACTATTTAAGCTGTACATAACTACCAGAGGTTCATGCATAAATAGTTGGGAAGCAGCCCAGTGACCCAACCAGTGAGAGAAAGGTACATGGGGTAGTGGAGCATAGCCTGTTGGCCTCGGGCATTCAGCAGGTGTGGAGAGAGCATCAGTTCATCAGTCGGCTGGGTCTAAGTCAGTCAAGAAAGTACCCATTGCGCTTTGGCCTGGGGTGGTGAGTGAGCTCACCTTGGAAGCTATGGGTTTGAGTGAATCCCTAGAAGAGGGCAGGGAGAGAGGGTGTACAGAATAGAAGGAAAGGGCTCAAATTCAAGGGTATGGATCGCACATACTTTGGAAACTACATGGAAAGAAAGGGAAAGTGGAGTTGAGGCTAGAATGGTAGGTCAGGGCAGACAATGAAAGCAGTGACGGTCCATGGGAAGAGAAACGCAGGGTGGAAGGCAGGGTGTGAGGTGTGGCTTCTGCAAATGAGCACAATCACTTTCGGCTACTTGGGATTGGCAGAGGGGTCTGAGGAAGGACAGGCAGGAGGCCTGGGGAGATTGCAGGCTGGCAGTGCCACTCACTGGCTCTGCCTCTCTCTGTGTCTCTGCCTCTTGCTGGCTCCTCGGCCTTGAGCCTTCACTCTTTAGGGCTTCAGATCTTTACCTGTGAAATGTGGATCCAAGAGTCTGTGCTGACTTGGCTTCACGCTTTGGACCTTCATGTTACAGTGGCCATGGATATTGGGGTCATTTTTCCATTACAGACAAAATGAACTTTCTACGACTGGCTGACCTCCTCAACATCCAGGTGGTCACCATCAACATCAAGAGACATCCGCTGGAAGCCTGGATGCCGCGGGTGTACCAGTCATCTGCAAGCCTCTTGGTCCAGAAGATGGTTCGGCACAGGCAAGTGAGATGGGGGCAAGTTTTCTCTCAAGCTGCTTTAAAAACAGAGGAATCTCCTATGCCAATTCTACAGAATGTGTTTTCTTTGAATTTAATGTTTCACAAAAGTATGTGGTTCAGAAGCCCTTACATGTATCTCAGCCTAGGATGTAGATAAATACTCCTTTTAGCTGACCATATCTTCTCTTTGTTAAAGCCCTACATGGAGAGGCTCTCTCTCTGTCAATCCCACTGTTGAACTCCAACATCGATCTATCGATGTGCTTCACGTAGTAGAGGTTGGCTTTCCATGTGCAGCCCGAAGTGTTCGGCCCTGGAGTAGAGGCATCACAGAGAACACTGGGCTAGTCCCTCCTCAGTCTTCCCAGAGCCATGCCCAGCTTACCCAGCATTCCCTGAGCCACTGCTCTGCCAGCCTTGGAGCTGAAAAGCTGAGTCGAGCCCAGCTGTCATATGTTTTTCACCCATTTTCCCTCTGAACTTGGTGAGGAAGATGAACATGCCAGTCTCCTGGAAAGCCTGTGTGCGTTAAGGGTAAAGAGGTTTTCAGAAGCTTTCTTAGTTAAGGATGTTAAGTTTCCAGGGGCGAGTAGTAGGGGTGTGACTATCCTGCGCTGAACCCTAAACCTCCTCCCTGTTGCCTGATTCTGCCTAAGCTTTCATCAGATCCAGATGCTCTGTTCCCAAAAGGGCACCTTGGAAAACCATGGCTCTCTTGTCTCTCCTCACTCTGTCTTCATTTTCTTCTTGGAGAGAAGGCCTGCACCAGGGGCAGCAGGAGGCAGGTGCATGTGAGGGCCCAGCTCCACTGGAAACTTCCATAGATGAGGAGTGTGTGTGGTGCTGGGAAACAGAATAGCCCCCCGTGAACAGCCTCATATTCCTCTCACTGAAATGCGGCATGACATGATCTCTCTCTTCTTTTTTTTTTCTCATGCCAGGATTTTTGTCTGGGTTTTTGATGTCATCATTCTAATAAATGCCATATTCATTGCTCTGGATGAGAAAACCCCTCATTTCCTATGCAGAATGGCTTTTCCTGTCTCTCTACATCATTGAGATCCTCCTGAAGCTGTACACATATGAGCCCAGAGCCTATTTCGAAAGGAAGCAGTTCTGGAACTGGTGAGATTGTGTTCTGGGGAGGTGAGAGGTGGCGTGGGGGCAAAAGGGGATTTCCTGTCACATTTTTGGAAATATGGCTGCCCTTTGCCAAGCTCCATCTGCCCAGTTTGGAGGCATCTTATAAGATCCTGAACCTCTGGTTCAGTAAAAACTGTTATTCATGATGTCAGTTTGAACTGACTTTAGCTAAAATTAGAGTCACAGATCATGGCATCTTGAATTTGGAAAGGATCTTCTAAAAAAAGGAAAGCTAGGGAAAATGTGCACATATACACCACGGAATACTATGCAGCCATAAAAAACAATGAGTTCGTGTCCTTTGTAGGGACATGGATGAACCTGGAGACCATCATTCTCAGCAAACTAGACACAAGAACAGAAAATCAAACACCACATGTTCTCACTCATAGGTGGGTGTTGAACAGTGAGAACACATGGACACCGGGAGGGGAGCATCACACATTGAGGTCTGTGGGGGGGGGGGGAACTAGGGGAGGGGCAACAGAGGGTGGGGTGTTGCGGAAGGATAAAATGGGGAGAAATGCCAGATATAGGTGATGGGGAGGAAGGCAGCAAAGCACATTGCCATGTGTGTACCTATGCAACAATCCTGCATGTTCTTCACATGTACCTCAGAACCTAAAAAGCAAGAAAATAAAATTAAAAAAAAAAAAGAAAACAAAATGTCCTCCTCTACTCTTTCACAGTATTTATGACACCAAATGTGTGCATTTTCTTCCTCACACACACCAATTGCCCAACTCTCTGGACACCAAGTGGGTGTCCTACAAGTTAATCCAATTCCGACACTACCTATCTGGAGTTACTGTCAGATCCTATAGGTTGAGGCTCAGTCTCACAGGCCACCTGCACTTCAGAGGCCAGGCACAACCCAGCGCTTCTGACTGAACAGCTATAAATCCGAGGTTGCCATTGTCTTCTTCTTGGGTTTGATAATTTGCTAAACAGCTCACAAAATTCAGGAACACAGTTTGCTTACTGGATTTCTGGTTTATTGTAAAAGGATACAACTCAGGCATAGCTAATGGAAAAGGTTATAGGGGCAAAGTATGGGGGAGGGGTGCTTATCTTCCATGCCCTCTCCCTGCACACCACCTTCTCAGCACCTCCGCGTGTTCACCAACCCAGAAGTTCTCCCAACACCATCCTCGGGGGTTTTTATAGAGGTTTCATAATGTATGCGTGATTGATTCTATCTCTGGCCATTGACAATCACCTCAACCTTTAGCTCCTCCCGTTCCCTAAAGACTGGGAGTTGGGGAAGGGATGGAGCT
This sequence comes from Ateles fusciceps, assembly GCA_036589455.1. NCBI lineage: Eukaryota > Metazoa > Chordata > Mammalia > Primates > Atelidae > Ateles > Ateles fusciceps. The sequence continues at coordinate 95,622 of JAZHEH010002739.1, read as the reverse complement.
GAAGGTCCCAACTGTCTAATCACATGGTAGTTCCCCTGGCAACAAACCCCATCCCTAAGGGCTTTCCAAAGGTACTTCATTAACCTAAACTCAGGTAGGGCTGAAAGGTGCTTGTTATGAATTACAAGATTCTCCTTTCACCTTTATGACTTTTTTATTTCTTTTGAGAAAGGGTCTTACTGGGTCACCCAGGCTGGAGTGCAGTGGTGTGATCTCAGCTCACTGCAGCCTCGACCTCCCTGGCTCCCGAGTAGCTGGAATCGCAGGCACACGCCACCATGCCTGGCTAATTTTTGTATTTTTTGTGGAGACAGGTTTCTCCGTGTTGCCCAGGCTGGTCTTGAACTCTTCAACTCAAGTGATTCTCCCACCTCAGCTTCCTAAAATGCTGGGATTACAGGCATGAGCCACTGCACCCAGCCTACTTTTTATTTTTTTCAACTTTTATTTTAGATACTGGGGTACATGTGCATGTTGCATGGTTATGTTGTACTCAGGTAGCAAGCATGGTACCCAATAGGTAATTTTTCAAACCACACCCTGCTCCTCTGCTTCCCGCTCTGGTTGTCCACGGAGTCTATTGCTCCCATGTTTATGCCCATGTGTGCTCAATGCTTAGCTCCCACTTGTAAGTAAGAATATGCAGTATTTAGCTTTCTATTCCTGTGTTAGTTCACTCAGGATTATGGCCTTCAGCTCCATCCATGTTGCTGCAAAGGACATGATTTCATCCTTCTTTATGGCTGCGTAAAAGTCCATGGTATACTCTTATGACTTGGAAAATTACAAGGATTTTCACACTCTGGCCAGGAACCAAGTATACTGGTGAAGACCAAATATATATTTCTTATTATTACAGTCTTAGAACATCACACCAACAAGGCAGTTCCTTCCATTGCTCCCTTGGCCCACTTACAATGAGCACTGTTAGTAAGCTCTTCCCTGGGTGGGGGATGTATTTCCCTGCGGGCTATTTCTTTCCCAGACTGCCTACCCCCCAGTCTGGAACCATCTTGCACATGCTGCAAATTGCCTGACTGTGTGTCGGGCCCTGTGGGACACAGAGACACAAAAGCAGGCCTGACACTGCTCTAAGGGCCAGGAAACTATTATGGTGTGCATATGGCCAAAGGGGAATGGGTTAATATTGTCCAATATTTTGTTGTCCTTTGGCACAGTTGTTAGACAGAAGAGTAACAAGGTGATGAATTTCCTTTTCAATTAAAAAGTTACAATGCATTTAGTAAAATTAATGCCAAGAAAGACTGTACTGTGTATTCTGAAAATGTGTCAAAGTATTTCTTACAGATTAGACTATTTTGGAAGACGATTACTACGATATGAATTAGCTGATTTCTACAGATGCCCATGGGTGGTTCTTCGGAGCACTCAAGGGATGCTCATTAGGTTGCTCAAACAGTGTTTCTTGCTTCATGTCCACCATCCTAAAAATGATGGAAATCAGTTTCATGGCCGAATCATTGCATTGCATACAATACTGGATTGGAGGTTTTCTCAGAATTCATCATGTCCTAAACCTGACAGGCCTTTCTCTTGATTCATAACTGACTTTGCTTTTGCACTGTTAGGTTTGACACGTTGATCATCATTGCTGCCCTTGTGGCCACTGTGGCCAATGCCACCATTCAGTCAGGTCAGTGCCACCAGCTCTCAGCTTTCACTACCTCCTGGGATGGGAATCCTGCATTCAATCTATTGAACGTATCATCAGTCTGTTGAACACGCGCTGTGTACTGCTAAGATATTTGGAGAGAGGAAAAAGGGGACATAAGACAATTATTTAAAATGTTGCATGTTCTTTGGACAATGGTGGCTTTGTTTGTGTTTAGCTGTATTTTAAAGATTTTGTTTGTAAGCATCCATCACACCAAATGCTCACATGGTCATCTCTTTAAAGCCGGCCCCGGGCTTCGATGTACAGAAGTAGTTAGGGTTTCCGGGCAGCACTTCCTTCTTCATTGCTCACAGCCATTGTCTATCCTTGAAGTGAAGCTGCATCTTCCCTGGTACCCACAGAGCCACAGACCTCACTGCATAAAAAGAACAAGCCAAAGGCTCTGAGAAAATGGAATGTTAAACAATTGTGTTCCTTTTCCAGCCAGAGAATATAACAGTCAGCAGATACTGGATATTGTCTTGATACTGAGAATACTTCGGCTCCTAAGGGTCATCGTCAGTATTCAGAGGTAAAGTGGAAGTGTCGAGCAATGGCTGCACTGCAGGGGGTCCCACATTGGGCCTGCTGGAAAGCACTCTAGTCTGCTTACTATAAATGTGCCCAATTATGAATCCAGGATGTACCCAATTATGAATCCGGGATGTAACTTGTTGGGGTTCTCTGGGTGCGTGTTTGTGGGGAGGGAAGCCGATGAAGATGGGTAAGAGCACCTGAGGGCAGGGATTGTGATGGTCACTGTCATCCTTGTGACTGGCCTGAACTGTGCCTGCCTGCACGATGACTAAATAAGAGTTATGATGCAGCTAGTGCTAACTCAAGCGTGCTAACCGTTGTCTTATTGAATCCCACCTACAACCCCTGATACCTCTAGTTTTACTATCCCTAGTTTACAGGTGATGACACAAGCTCAGAGAGGTTAAGTAACTCTCCCAATAGTACACAGCTAGAAAGAGGTAGATCAGGATGCAAACCCAGGAGTCTGACCCCAAATCCCAGATAAACCCTGCCCTCGGTGTTTGATAGGCCAGCGTTCTTCCAGGGAGTGCTAGGGAGATGGCTGCCTCCGAGGACAGGCATGCTCCTCCAGAAGGTGTTCAGTTGTCAACATAAACCTCTGGGACAGCCTTAAAACAGGCTGGATATGGATGAAAGAAAAGGTGAGGGAGAAAAAACAGATGAGACTAAATCCTTTTCCTACCTCAACACTGTCTTCCTGGTGAGTTTCTCTGGGACTACCTTCCTTGCTTTGGCGCAGCCTGCCTTGCTTTGCTTCAGGAGAAGCTGCCAATTAACTCCCTGTTAGCTTAGTGGGTGGACCAATGCTGACACAGCTACAAAGGCAAATTCCTGATGACATTTAAAGAGCAGATTCAGGCCTGGGGAAAGGTGTGGAGGGGGAACACGCTGGTGGGGTGTGAGTTTTACCTCCCACCTTCCCTTTTGCCTTGTGTCGGTGACTTTGTTTTGTCCTAGATTCCGGGTTATAGTGACCACGCTAATCAACATCGGGCCTGCGATGCTGACATTTGGTGGACTTGTCTTTGTAAGTACCTGCTCTCGTTGCTATCCGATGTGACAAAAGTGGTGAGATGTTCATTCGTGGCAACTCTCAGTAAGCCTTATTTTAAGGGAGAGGAAGAAAGGGAAAATAAGTAAATGCAATGTATTGTTTCCAGTAGCCATTCTTAAGCAATATGAAGTTTATAGAAACATTGGGCATACGCCAGTTAGGTACACTGGCTGCTGCAGTAAACGCCAACAACCCAGTGGGCTGACCCAGTTGTAGTTTCTTTCTCACCCACAGTCCAGGTGGGTATTCCTGGCTAGCAGGTAAGCATGTAGGTTCTTAAGGATGTAGGTTTAAGAGCCAGCTTCCTTTAGGGAGTGCCAGTGAGAGCCTTCCTCGCCCTGGTGTGGAGAGGGCCCACCCGCTCCTTGAGGTCCCCAGTGGCGACAATGAGGCAGTAAAAAGCTTGCACAGGAACCATGGGCTTCCTGCTCTGGGGTGGTTCCACGTGGATGCGGCAGAGGCTGCAACAGGGCACTTATTGCTCTTTTTATTGATAAAGGTAGAAAAAATTCCTTTAGCACAGAAGAATGAAAGGTCAATTGTAAGTTGCCCATGACCACCCCCAACATGGCTCTTTCCCAGAGGCAACCATTATTAGGTGTTTCTTATTGCTCTTCCTAAATATTTCAGCATATATGAGTCTATCACATGCATGCCTGTAGGTATCCAGTTTATCCTTAGTCAAGTGGGATAATGCATTCAGAATATTGGTGTGCCACTTTCTTCTACTGAATACTTTTGTCCTGTGTTCTGGGAGGCGTGTGCCTGCAAGTAAGCTCTGCCATGATTAAACGTGTCCCATCGAGGGAAGACTCTAGAATGCGTCTGCCCAGCCCCACTGCTGACAGACCACTGAGGGGGGCTCACCTTCTTGCCATCACAAATGATGTAGTAAAGACTATCCTAGCGTATGCATCTTTGTGGGCGTATACGAGTATATCTGTTGGATACATTCCCAGAAGTGGAACTGCTAGCCAAAGGTTAAATGGGTTCAAAATTTGGGTCTGTAATGGCAACCTGCCTTCCAAAAGACAAGGTCCCATTTGCATTCCAGCCACAGTATACCACAGCATCTGTTTCTTTGCACCCGTCACCACTGGGGGTTATTAAACGTTTCCATTTCTTTTTCCAGTCTGATCAGTGATGAAGCAGCATTGTATCATTTTTTACTGCATTTGTTTAGTTATTCATGAGGCTGAGCATCTTTTCCATGTTCTTTTTGCCATTTATGCTTATTTTTCAGTAAACAGCCTGCTCTCATCCTTGGTCTGTTCTTCTGTTTAATTTTTAAGACAATATGCCTTAGGCCTATTAAGGAAATAGGCCCTTGGTAGGCTGTAAGAGCAATTATTTTTCCTTTTTCCTTGTCTGCCACCTTTTTTTCCTTTTTGACATAAAGGCTTTTTGTTTTGGTTTGGTTTTTGGGTATATAAAAGTTTAGATTTATCATATATATCATACTTGTCAATCTTTATAGTTTCTAGGTTTTAAATCATGCTCAATAAGGTCTTTTTCTTTTTTTTTTCTTGTTTTATGAGACAGAGTCTTGCTCTGTCACCCAGGCTACAGTGCAACGGCGTGATCTCCGCTCACCACAACCACCGCCTCCTGGATTCAAGCGATTCTCCTGCCTCAGCCTCGAGACTAGCTGGGATTTCAGGCACGCACCACCACGCCTGGCTGTTTTTCTATTTTTAGTAGAGACAGGGTTTCAGCATGTTGGCCAGGCTGGTCTTGAACTCCTGACTTCATGATCTACCTGCCTCGGCCTCCCAAAGTGCTGGGATTACAGGCGTGAGCCACTGGGCCCGGCCTGGTCTTTTTCTACTCAATTTTTTTTGTAATACATGTATGGGGCTTTTGGTTTGTTACATCTAACTCTTTGGTTATTTATTTTGAAATTTATTTTAGTATAAAGAACAAGGTAAAGATTGACCTTTATTACTTTTTTTTTCCCCTAGAGGACTATTACTTTTTGAATGTTTGACCCACTAACTTGCTATGAGCTTCATTTTTGACTTTGTAAATGAACCCTGGGGAGGTCAAGGTGTGGCCCAGCTGGCCACGTCGTCTGTCCCTCTGCAAATGACTCAGGCTTCCTAGCAGACTGGCTGAGTAGCCAACCCCTGCCTACCCCCTTCCAGCTGCTTGGAACTCCTGACTGGGGAGGGTGACCCCCCCCTGGGAATACAAGCCAGCAGTGCCCTTTCTGCCAGGCCCTGGAGCATGACTGGCTGGGCCTACAGTTCTTCCCATTGCTTCTGCCCGCTCCTCTGCAGCCTTGAGGGCCCGCTGGTGACCCGGTGTCTCCCCTCCTAGGTGGTCTACTATGTCTTTGCCATCGTCGGGATGGAAGTGTTCCATGGCAAAGTTCGGTTCTTTGCTCCGAATTTCACTGCTCCTGACGCCCTGGTGTGTGGGAACCCAGCCTTACAGGGCTCTGCATTTGCCAGAGGCAGATACTGCAAGAACAACTTCAATGACTTGGCCTCTGCATTCACTGTGCTGACGGAGCTCACGGTGGTTAACCAGTGGCATGATATCCTTTCTGAGCAGGTGGAGATCCGAGGGGCAGCCTGCATCCCGCGGTGAGGTGGGGGAGGCGGAAAGTACATTCTCAGAAGAGGATTACCTCTTGGCCTCTTGGAGCTCAGGGGACCCTCGGAGTTTCTTAAAGTTCTGGTTCCTTAACTTCCTACTCCTTGCTAATGGCTTTGCCCTGGTGACTCACCAGGCTGCAAAGCTGTACTTCATCCTGTTCCACATAGTGGTCGTCATCCTCATTGTTAAGTGAGTTTCCTCCAGCCGCACTGGGAATTTCGCATCTCCTCTTTCAGCTCGCCTAAGGGACCATCCTCTTCTCCTGTCCCACCCTGGTTAGGTTGGGGTGGGCTGCATCTTCCCAATGGGTGCTAAGCTGTTGGAGGGAAGGGTCTTCCTTTTGTTCATATCTGTGTTCCTCATGGTGTCATCAGCGTGTCGCACATCGGCATAGAACAGACATCTCAGAGCCTCCCAAGTAGTGTGGGCCAGAAGGAAACTGAGGCCTGGCTAGTCTACCTACCCTTCCCCCACTAAGATCGATTCATTTCTGAAACATGCCACCTGAGTTGCCGTCCAACCTCCGCTGAAATCCAGCCAACCACTGGGACTCCAGAGAGCCGAAGGAGTCAGTTCCCCTGTCATCCTGCTCTGGTACTTAGCACACCCACAGGTAGAGGGAAAATGTGCCCCCTGGTGAGTTCCAGTAGATGGGACCCCAGGTGAGTTTTAGTGGAAGGGAAATATGTCCCCAGGTGAATTCTAGAGGAAGGGATATTTGCCCCCTGGTAAATTCTAGAAGGGAAATGTGTCTCCTGCTGAATTCTAGTAGAAGGGACCCCTGGTGAATTCTAGTGGAAAGGAAATGTGTCCCCTGGTGAATTCTTGTTGTTGTTGTTTTGTTTTTTTGAGATAGGGTCTCACTCTGTTGCCCAGGCTGGAGTGCGTTGGCATGATCTCTGCTCACTGTAACCTCTGCCACCTGGGTTCAAGCCATTCTCCTGCCTCAGCCTCCCAAGTAGCTGGGATTACAGGTGCTCACTACCATGTCTGGCTAATTTTTGTATTTTTAGTAGAAACAGGCTGGTCTGGAACTCCTGACCTCAGGTGATCCGCCTGCCTCGGCCTCCCAAAGTGCTGGGATTACAGGCATGAGCTACCCCGCTTGGCCTCCCCTGGTGAATTCTAGTGGAAGGGAAATGTGCCCCCAGGTAGATTTTACTCATTGGTCCTGGTTCTGTCCTTACCTATTTTCCATGGGAAACTCAGTAAGCATTTGAAAGCTGCTATGACATGTTCCCTTTCAAAAGGGCTCTCCTTTCTGTTAAATCTGTGACTCCAGTGACCTGCATTTGAGTACCTGTGATCATTGTGATTCTTTTGCATGGGTGTTTTCTGGTCATCAGGATCCCCCTCAAAGCTGGGGCTGGAGTTCTTAAAAAGGCTGTCAAGAGTTTTTCTTTTCTTTTTAAATTTGTTTTTATAGAGATGAGGTCTCGCTATGTTGCCCAGGCTAGTCTCAAACTCCCGGGCTTAAGCAAACAACCCCCCTCTGCCTCCCAAAGTCCTGGAATTACAGGTGTGAGCCATTGCACCTGGCCAAATATTTTTGACTGCCCTCCAAAAAGCTTGTGAGTGCTGTGACAGCCCGGGCTATGTCATCGTTACTGTCAAGTCAGGAACGTGAAGGCTCTGAGATTTACTGGCAAGCTAACAGGTTCATTTGCCATGCACATACTAACAGAAAACACCAGATCTTGGGTCAGAGACAAAGCTGGTCTGTTATTCATGGCAGGAGGAGCAGCCCAAGCAGCACTCTGTATCAGTTTCCTGGACCCTAATTCCACAGGCCAGTGTGGTGAGGACCAGATGGAGTGGCCAGGGTGCAGCAGGGGACTCCAGACTTAGGAAACTGATCTCATGTAGGGCTGCTGGTGACCTACCCATCCTTCTTGCTGAGGGGAGAGAAAGAGGAGGAGAAGGAGAAAGAGAGAGAGAAACTGACTTTACATTTACTTCTCCTGGGAGAGAAAGTACGATCTTTATCTTTGCTGCCTTGGACTGTCCATGGGGAGGAAGCACTCTCTCTGTGTCACTCTCCTGAAACATCTCCATAGGGACACACTTCTAAACTGGCTCTAGAGGTCTTTGGGCAGAGGACCTAGTCTCCACAGACATGTGAGACATTCATGGAGAATTGTCTCCCAACAATTATTTGGCCTAACATTCCCCTTCAAATAAAATGTATTTTCCTCCTGATATGTATTGTTTAAATAGGATGTAAAGGAAGAATGAGCCTCTGGGTGAATGGGAGTTGTGTCTAGTCCTTGGGAGATGCTTTGCTGCTTGTCATTTCTCCCTCCTGCCATGTATTTTATCTGCAGCAGTAGGCTGCCCTTGTGCTTGAGCTCAAGTGCTCTTTGGAACCAGGATTCCTTGTCATCTAGACCATGGCTGTTCAACCTAACCCCTTCTTACCTTTTCCTCCTCCTCCTCAGTATTTTCATAGCGTTTGTCTTGGAGGCATTCTTTGTGGCATATTCATTAGAAAAAAGTGAAGTGGAAACTGCTATTGAGAAGAAGATTCAAGAGCTTGGAGTGGGAATCCAAGAGTAAGTAATGTGTCTCCCTGGGTGACCCTCAGACTTAGAGGTAGGCTGCACTCAAAGACCTTGCCATGTTTAACCTGCCGGTATCTGGTGGCACCCAGCCTGGCCCCATGTGCCTGTTGTCCAGGGCCTCTCTAGATGAGTGCCCTGGGTGTACCTGGTCACAGACCACCAGGCCATGCCTGGGAGACCACGTGAGGGACTTGGCTGAGGGACCTGACCACATTTCTGTTGCCTCTTCCTCCTTGAAGGGAAGAACTTCAAGATGGGAAGCTCACTGATCACGTGGACACCAAGGACCGTGGCCTTCATGGGGATGATGGAGACAACAAAAGGAAAGCCTTGAAAGGACTGTACTGCAGAATTGCATCAAAAAGTAAGTTTCAATCTGATGCAAAAATACAATTGATCTTCCCCCCAATCTGTCCTCACAGCAGCCAGTGTGGTGTTTCTACAATGCAGATCTGACCCTCAGTGTCTTCTCAATCTTCAAGGATAAAGATGAGGCCCCCTCATCATGGCCCTGGTCATCCCTGCACCTGGCTTCTCTCAGCATCCCAGCCTCTCTCCCTTTCCACCAGCCCGCCACACATGCTGCTCCTCAGCCCTGCGGGCTTTTCAGTCCCTCAGCTCCCCTGCTCCATCCTGCCCCTAGGACCTCTGCAGCTGCCGCTTTCTCCTCGAGTTCACTCTTACCTCACTTGGAGGAGTTGAGGTCCCTCATCCTTCAGGCCTCTACTCAGGCAGCCCTTCCTCAAGAAAGCCCCCAGTGTTTCCGAGAAAGTCAGGTGCTCTGTGGTCCTCAGCTCTTCTTCTCTCTTCTCTGCACATGCCAGCAGGACACACATTGCTGAGTGACTGTTTTGATCACCATCTGTCTTCCTTGCAGACTCCACATGGGTAGAAAGCTGCACGTGGGTGGGGTCATGTCTTTTGAGTCTTCATGGTATCTTCCAGGGTCTAACCATGGCCCTGGGACAGAGAGGCCTTTAACAACCGTTCATTTACTTGCTTAATTCTCAATGAATAAAATTGGCTGAGTAAACCAAAGCCAGTCTGCATCTCAGTTTGGGTCTAGAAGGCAAATGTACCCCCTGATGGGTTCCAGTGGGAGGGAAATGCCCTTCCTGGTGGGTTCCGTTGGGAGGGAAATGTGCCCCCAGGGTAAATTTTACTCATTGGTCCCAGTTCTATCCTGACATTTTTTTCTTGAGAGAACTCAGTAAGCATTTGAAAGCTGCTATGAAGTCTTACCTCTCAAAATGGGTCTCCTTCCAGTAGAATATGTGACTCCAGCACCCTGGCTTCTCATGTGGCTTGCATTTGAGTATCTGTGCTCATTGTGATTCTCTTGCATGGATGTTTTCTGGTCATCAGGACTCCTCTGAGAGCTGGGGCTGGGGTTCTTAAAAAGGCTGTCAGGAGTTTTTCTTTTCTTTTTAAGATTTTTTCTTAGAGATGAGGTCTCACTGTGTTGCCCAGGCTAGTCTCAAACTTCCTGGGCTAAAGTGATCCTCCCACCTCTCCCTTCCAAAGTGCTGGAAGGAATTACAGGTGTGAGCCGAGCCACCCTACAGTAAGCCCAGCCTGAGGATTACAGCCCAGACTGCCTGAGTGGTGTGAGCGTGCAGCCCCTAAGGGTGGCTGTTCTCCCCCAGCCTTCTAGAAGCACCTTCTCCTTTGTGTTTAGTGCCTCCAGCAGTGGGGGAGCTCTGTGGGGGTCAGCACCAGGATGGATGGGTGATTTTTCGCTTTCAAGAAGTATTTGGTTACTGTGTGCAGAACCTTGTCTTTGACTCAGGGCCATCCTTCAGGAAAGCCTTGACTTGCAAGGCTAGTGCTCCCCAGGACCCCAGTGCATCTGGAGTCCATGTGCCTTTTTTTTTTTGTGACAGTTTCGCTCTTGTTGCCCAGGCTGGAGGCATGATCTCAGCTCACTGCAACCTCCACCTTCTGGGTCAAGCAATTCTCTTGCGTCAGCGTCCCAAGTAGCTGGGATTACAGGCACCCACCACCATGCCCAGCTAACTTTTTGTATTTTTAGTAGAGACGGGGGTTTCACCATGTTGCCCAGGCTGGTCTGGAACTCCTGACATCACGTGATCCACCCACCTCGGCTTCCCAAAATGTTGGGATTACAGGTGTGAGCCACCGCACCCTGCCCATATGCCTCTTTCTCCTTCCTCCTAGAATTCAGGACCGTGGATGCCTTGCTGCAGCGGATGTTTGAGTCTGAAATTGCTCCTGAGGATGAAGGCCCTTCCTTGGATGAGATTCTGAACTTCTCACCCAGTGACATATGTCCCAAGAATCCCAATTTTGAAAACAGTGCATGATCTTGGTCTTGGAAGGGTCCACAACTAGAAACCGAGATAAGCTGTCACTTCTTTGCATGTGCTATCTGGAGGTGATGTTTCTGGCCCAGGCTCCCTTCTGTGTTCTGATGAGCTTGTGAATAGGCCTCGCTGGCCTGCCCTGAGTAGTCAGCTGAATGGTGTGGAAAGGCTGTGCAGGTGGGCCCCCCCACTGAGGTTGTTCTTATGTTTGATCATGGCCATAAGGCAAGAAAAATTGTTGAAGAGATTGTAAAGAGCACTTGTTGTACACATATATGTACACATGTCATCTTTTCAGTGAGTCTATAAAAGCTTTTCATTTATTTTTATATGATATTTTGCTATGCTATTAAACTAATCCTGTGCTACATTGTTACATAAATGAATGTGAATATTTAAATATGGTAAAGGAATATGTTATAGTATAGTACCTTTTAAAGGCAGTGCTTATTCAAAATGAAGAAAAATATGAAGGTGGAAATATAATTGTCACAGCTGCTTCTCTATTTTGGGAACAGGGGTGTGCTCTCAAAGCTTCTTTAACAGAATTACAATGATGACAAGATTTTGAAACACTTGCTTTCTGAGGTCACTTTCCCCCACTGGAAATCCCTTAGGACAGTAAATGCATCTTCTGGGAACTTAAAAGGGATTTATTTTATTTTTACAACTTTTCATTGTGGTTAAGTAAACACAGGGTAACCCTTCCCATCTTGAGCGTGTCTAAGTGCTAAGTACACTCACACTGTTGTACAGCCACCATCCATCTCAGGACTCCTTATCTTGCAAAACTGAAACCCTATCCCCATGAAACAACTCCCGTCTTACCTTCCCCAAAGCTCCTGGCACCCATCTTTCTATTTTCCATCTCTAAGGGTTTGGCTATACCCGGTCGCCATGGCATCTTGAGCACACGGGATCCTCTGCAGAGCCGGCAATGTGCCCCTCATTCTCCTGTGCCTTGTCATGGGCCCCCACATCAGGCAGGGGAAAAAAGTGGGAGTATGTCCCCATGACCTGAGGTTTCAATGCAGTGAGACCTGAGATGTATGGCATGCTGCATGTCATGTGTCAGGGTGGCAACTGAAGCTAGTGTGGGAGGGACATTTTTTTCTTTGGTTCTGAGAGTGGCCTCTAGGCTGTGTCCTGCAGGAGCAAAGCCAAGGACTTTGGGGCATGGATTCTGCAGCCAGACTCTCGTTTCACACCTGGTTCTCCACCAGCCATACCTCTCTGTGGCCCATTTTCTCATCTGCAAACTCCAGACAAATAGTACCTCCTCCCAGGACTGCGGGGGTGGCGGGTGGCGGGTGGCGGGGTGGGGGGGCACTTGAGGGGGAGGGCCTGGAGGGAGAGGGCGGGGCCTATGCTGACTCAGTGCTGGCTTCGGTCAGTGCTGTGGCAGAGTGTGCTCTGACAAGTTTGTTTTCCTGCCTTTAAACCACGCCTGGCATTTGCAGTGTTGCTCTAGACTCCCACTGCCACCACGATTCGGGAGCTGGGGTCTCGCTGACCCAGCCCATGTCGTGTGTGGAGTCCTGGCACCCTTGTGACAGTTCTTTTATTTCTTTGTATATATTATATCTATTACTATGTAAAGTATTATACTAAATGTATCGAGTTACAATGTAATATTTTCGAATGTTAGATATGGCTGGCATTTCTGTTTTAATTAGCCAATAATGCATAGACATTTAAAGAATTCAATCCAGAACCAGCGTAAGAAGCTGGAAGTTGCTCCCTATTCCTCCTCCTCACGCGCCCCTACTCAGTCGCACACACCTTTTCCAGGGGTGCCTGCTGAGTGTGCTGTTTATCCTTCTGGAATGGAATCTGACCACAGTCATGTGTATTAGATATATTAATATATAATTGCATTTCTAAATCCTAAGTAGGATATCATGACATATTTCTTATGTATCGTTTCACAACCTGTTTCCATCACCACTTTATGTTGGTTCATATACACGCACACCGTGCTGAGTATTCTGTCCCATCAACGTCTCATGATTTTTTCAAGAATTCACCCATTTGTGGACCTACACGCTGTTCCCTGTGTTCACCATTAAAGAGCAAGGGAGTAAACCTTGCTACATAAATGCTCTTGCTGCCTGAGCCCTTCAGGGAGAGCCAGGAGTTGGCCTTGCTGGAGCTTTTTCTCTAGAAACCTGTTCTCCTCCTGGTGGCAGCGCGAAGGCCACCAGGGGGCGCCACCGCCCTAGTCATTCCCGACTCGACGGGAAGAGCAGGGGGGGGAAACGCAGAGGAGTGGTGGCGGGGCTTCCCGCCTCTCCAGAGTTTTCCTCTGCCTTTCAGTGAACTCGTCACCTCACATTTTCGCACACGAACTCCCAGCGGGGCCCTCCGTTTGGTAGGGGCCAGGGACAATAAGGTTGTGTCTGCCCCGTGGGCTGTGATCAAGTCTTGCCCTTGAAACAGTCCCCGCCTCTGCCTCCACTCTCCCGGCCTGGAAACAGCAAGGAGGAGAAAGTAGTACGTCGTGGAAGACTCCTGTGAGGACCGCGGATTGGTGCTAATGGCGGATCACCCAGCCCGACTGCCGTGGGAGAAAAGTCACTGCTGGCTTCTCCCAGCCCCGTGCGGGTGCGCGGTGTCACAGCAGCTTAGGCTGAGATAGCCTAAACAGTCCTGAAGTGGGTTTTTCTGAAACATCCGGAATGGAACCGACGCGACACATGGGCTGGACTTGAAGTATGAGGGAAAAGAAGTCCAAGGACCCCGTGGCTCCTAGGATCAGTGGCAGAGAAAGATGTGGAGTGACAGCTTTTCAGGTGTGCCAAACATCCAGCTGTCTAGGAGCTCTGATTTCAACTGGGAATGGCAATTTAAAACACAAAAAGCCAAAAGCCATTTAAAACTAGAAATCAGAGCACAAAGCAAAATTTAAAAAACTTCACAGCAACAGAAATCTTACTAGTGAAAAGATAGATGACAAATTGGGACAAATACTTTTGCCTCATATACAAAGGACTCCTACAAATTAACAAGAAAAAGAACAATCTAAATGAAAAATGGACAAAGGATGAGTTCACAGGAAAAGAAAACACATATAGTTTTTACAAAGTATATTTGGCCTAATTCATGAGAGAAATGCAAATTAAGACTGTAACGAAATACTATTTTCTCATCAATCAGATTGGCGAAAGTGAAAGAGAGCCTGATCTGTCCTGATGAGAGCGTGAGGAACAGACACTTACAGGTATCTGACACAACTCCTATGGGAGGCTATTTGCAGATATTAATACAAAATTTTGAACGAACTCACCTTTGACCTAGTAATTTCACTTCTAGGCATTTATATTGACAGATATACCAAATAACCAATACATGACTGTTAAAAAGTATGAGGTCATTCCATATGTAGTTATATTCTCTGTTGCCACACATTAAGTGAAAAAAAAAAAGCAGAATTATACCAGTTGATTCAAAAATATAGTATATAAAAATATTCATTGCATCGTTTTTGGAAAGATTCACAAAAAATGGGGTGTGATTGCCTCTGGAATGGGGAACCCGATGGCTGATAAGGGTAGGAGGAAGCAGTTCACTCTGTCCTCCAGAATAGTGCATAACCTAGGATTTGTTTTCATTGTAATGCTAAGGGAACAAGGGAGAGAGGGATGGAGGCCCTTCCAGCTCTGAAAGGCAATAAATGCCAAGTTGTCTTCTATAATTCTAGAGATGATTAATTAATGATCTATACAGCTTATAAGAGAGACTTTTTACAATCTGAGATTTTCCTTTGGTACTTTTAAAAAATAAACAGGCTTAGGATCTGTATTTCATAGAGAACAATGAAGAACAAGTACAATAAAGGATAGGCAGGCTTTATTCAGAAAAACTTGAAGTCCCTTGGAAATATTAGGGAAATGTGTGTATGTGTGTGTGTGTCTTACACAGACACAAAACTTCAAATTTTGGAAATAGCTGTCTTGGCCCTTTTGTGGCTTAAACAGGTCAGTGTTTAAAAAGTCATTTCTAGAGAATGTTCACATCTGAATTATTCTCACAAATGCTTGCATCCCAGAAGCAGCCAAATCAGCCTGCTACACAGGGACCTTGTGGGGTTGTATATTTTGCTGAAATATTTATGACAACTAAGTCACACGGACATATTCTATGGGATTTATTTTTAACAAACATGTACATAAACAATGAATGGAAAAAAATCAAGGTTCAAAGTGAGCAGATTAATATTTACAGTGTGTTTTTTAAGGATTGTCTATGTCCAAATTTTATTTCCGTGAACGCTTACATTCTAAGAGCAGTACAATTAGCCTATTACGTAGGGCCCTAATCTTGTTAGTATAGTGTTGCTGAAATGTTTTCTTCAGCTTCTGCCTTAACAAATCCAAAGATGGAAGATGATGACAATCTGGAATATTCAACATGATGTGAAAAAATTCATTCCACATATCCAAATGAGGAAGCCTGAAAGAGACAAAGCATAAATAATGGATAAAATGTAGCCTTCAACATGCAGGATAACCCCGTCCGGCATCTGACTTCCACAGGCTTGGACAGTTTAATATAACAACTCTCCTCTAAATGGAACACAATGCAAGATTGGAAACACTGAATCTATTACATAAGAGAGAGATTAAAGACTCAATTAAATGTCTTATACATCTTATTCCAAAAAATAATTAAGTAATCTTTTAGTAATACTGCAAGTCAAAAAATTTTCTTGCTCTCGCTTAGAAAAAAAAAAGACAAACTATCTGCTTCTGGCTAGCTGTACATACCATGCTGCCAGAATTGGATAATCTGGCCAAATGCTTCTGTCAAGGCTAATTGCATATGCACCAGGACCAGGTAGACTGGCTGCGCTGCCCAGGAGACAGCTGAGTTAAGAGTTCCAACTACTATTAATTGTTTAAGTTAACTAAAAACTCCAGAACGTGGAGATAAGAGGTGGGAGAGAAAGTAGAATGTAACGGAATTGTGCTCCAGACAGGAAATGCCATCAGGCCTGCTGAGGGTTAACTTCCGGCTCTTCTTCACACTGATAGTCAGAGATGAAACTATCTGGTTCTTCAATTTTGAGCCAAAGATGGAATAAAGTATTTGCTAAACATGAGGGCTCATTATCCAAAATAAAGAATAGTTGTTATAAGCTTTCCTCTAGGGCTTGAAACTAACTTTATTTATGAATAGTATATGACATTTCATAAAATTATTGCTACTTTTCTTTTTTGGAGGGGGCTGGGGGAGATGAGGTTTACAGGAACCCCATCTTACATTTTCTCAAGAAGGTATAAACATATGTAAAAGTCCATTAAACTGAAAACTTATGATGAGTGTACTTTTCTGCATGTTTTTATGCCTCAAAAAAGAAAGTACAAGTGATATAATGAATTTTCAGGCACCAAACACTCAGCTTAAACAAAACAGCTTATTCCAACAGTTTGTTCACACATTGTGTTAGGAGAGCCATCCAGGTTGACAGGAAGAGCTCTTGACTAATCATGAATTTTCACTGTGATTTACAGACAAAAAAACAATATTTGAGAAACTCAAGTCACACAGGGCTGGGACCTAAAACCCTGTCCTGTGAATGAGAGCTACCCATCACATTACTTTATAATTTATGAAGCACTTTCACATACACTATTTCCTTTGCTTCTTACAAATATCTGAGAAAAGTAGGATCAGTATTTCCGCAGACCAAAAAAAAAAAAGGGAAAACCTGAGGGCTGGTGATATTAGGTGATTCCTTGGCCTTGTAGTTGTGGCCGAGTGGTTAAGGCGATGGACTAGATATTAGGTGATTCCTCTATACGGAGTAGAAGCTTTACATGTGTACAGGATGTTAACCATTTGGCCAGGAGCTTTCAGTGAGGGCATCAGCTGCCCCAATGGGGAGACAGAAGTGGTAAAGCTATGCAGCTTGCTCCCTGTGACCAGTGCCCAGGACTGTCCTGACAGCATACTACCCAATGCACAGGATTTCCATGCAGTGGCAGAGATCCTTTTTTTTTTTCCCAAATGGAACCCAACATTCTACTATGGTTATTATCTTTTCACTATAGCACCAATGTTAATACTCACCTTCTAAAAAGACCTTCCGGCTTCCACACTCCTCCTTCATTTTTCACTTTCATGTAAGTGCCGAAGAGCATGCAATATACTGTTGCAGCAACCCCAAAGTAATCGATCTACAAAGAAGATAGAGGTACATATGACTTAAATAGTAATTTACACATGAACTATATTAAGATGTCTAACTTAAGCAGCAAGTTAAATATTCACAGGATTTTACTTTTAAAATGTTTTGGAAGCCATTTGTTCAACCACTTCACTAACATGTCCTACTGAACATCTAGGCTTTGCTGGAGGCTTCCACGGACAGCAGACTACCCTCTACCTCCTGAGGTAGTTTTGGAAAACTCTGCCTTCTTGAGCTACCATGTCCTTCTCAAGTCCTTCATTCTGTCACACAGGGGGCAAACACAACACTCTAAGCCCTCTTCCCCATGGACAGCCTAGAAGTCCTCCCAGCTCACTCCCCCTGGGACTCTGGTTATAGTTCTCTCACTCGCCTCCATGCCCTCTTGCTGTGTGGTATGTTCATAACTGAAAAGAACACTCCAGCCCACCCACATCCACAGGACAGAAGAAATGAGACACCTCCCCACCAATCTTGGCCCCCTTTACCATGGGTTCCTGAAAAGACATAGTTCTCACCAGAGAACTTGGCGGTTGGTTTTGGTAACCCAGGTTCAAAACATTTTATTTATTCCCAAGTAGCATTCTCCTTCCTGGTCATCTAATATTCTATCTAGTTGGTTGAAAATTTTGCAATCTTCCTTCAGAATAATAATGATTCATTTCTGGATCTGGCTAGTTAGAAATCTGGCTGTACCATCTATTACAGTCAAACCCACCATCCTGCCTGAGAGCATCCCAGGTATATCCAACACGTGCTCAACTCTGCCTGAAGTGGGCATGCTGGGTCTCCCTGTTATCCCTCATTTAGGAAACCAAGCTGGCCTGATTTGATCTCAGTAAACCAAGCTGTCTCTTTGCTGCATGACTTCCTTTCTGAAGGGTTCACAAATCATTAAGTGCTCTTCCCTATGATCAAACTCACAGAATACATCTGTTTCCCTTTCCTGATAACAGGATCTATAATGGACTAATAAGAAAGTAGAGTATTCTTTGGGAATAGAATTCTATCCCACCACCTTGGTCTTAGCCTCATCTCTCCTTCAACTGCTCCTTAAGAGACCACCTCAAACTACCTAGATCCCCCAAATTCATTTTGAAAATCTGATAAGCACAACACAGAAAAATATTTCCAAATCCCTCACTTTAGTTCTATACCTGGTAGTTCCATGGTTTGTTGCTGAGCATCTCAACACACTGAAAACCAGATGTGTTACATTTTGCTGTGAATGTAGTTCCTTTCGGAAAAAGTTTCATATCTATACTCTGACCCAGGTCAATCAGTGCCAAGCCAGCAGATAAATCATCTTCATCATCCTGTTCCAAAAATCTACATTAAACACAAACAAAGCCAGGCTGCATGAGCACATATGATGAAAGGCTGCTATGGAAATAGGAAGAGAAGAACCCTGTTAAAAGCATAACACTTGCCCGTTTCCAAGTATGAAATTGTCTGGCTTAATGTCTCCATGAATGATTTCACAGTCATGCACTTGTTCAATCATGTAAAGCATTCTCATAGCAAAAGAGATGACGAGACCTTGAGGCATCACTTTTTCAGGGGTATTTTTATAGAGGTTAATGGCATTCTTAGGAATAATGGAAAGTGGAATCCTGAGTTAGTTGTACAGGATTAATAAAATTTCAAGTTGAGAGCTTTGCCCCTCGCACCACTTCACAAAAGCCCCAACCACAAAAGTATGTGCAAGGTACAAGCCAAAAAATGCATTTCAAGTTTATGTGCTCATCATAAAAATGAATACTTACTAATAATGTTCCATAGCTGTAGAGCTCTCCTACTAATACACTGCCATTCTGGAATAAGTGGGCAGAATAGAACTTGATGAACATGTGCTGCACAGTTGGCTTTAGTCTCTCCATCAGCTGAGTCCCAATGTAGAATTCCCAGGGGTTAGCAGGCTTCTGAACCTGCAAATCAGGTATGTGAAATTCATATCCATTCTCACATTCTGAAAAGTGATAGCAATAAAACAACCTCTGTCCCAACAAAGACGTGTTCACAGTGAATGCAAGCTATGATCTGTTGCTGCAATGTAGGGCCTGCTGCAAGACAATTTTAGTGGGAAAAAAATTCTGAATCTTTTGTAGTTTTTGTCTTTTAATTGCCAACTATAGACATAAATGAAACCACTATCTTAAAGGAAAAAAAATGATTGGCAAACTCAAGTTCTAAAATTCATTTCTATACCACAAAAAACAACTCAGGTCATTTACCTTTAAAACAAATTTCTGTTTGTTTTTAGCATCATTCACCTCTCCCTGTGTAGCTTCGTACACCTGGGCAAAGGCTCCTTCTCCAAGAAGGTGATGGACATAGACCACCATAGAACCTTAGAAGACAAATGAAAATTTTAATGTATATAAGCATTTTAAATAGTTTTCAATTTACAGAGAAGTTACAGAGATAGAGTTATCTGTATATTTTGCATCCACTGCCTGCAATTGTAAACTCTTACATAACCATGGTATATTTGCCACAAATAAAGTACTGATCAACCAAAGTATTATGCTATTAACTAAACTCTGTATTTTACTCACATTTCACTAGTTTTTGCCTATGTTCTAGGATACGTCATATTTAGTCATCATGTCCACTTAGCCTCTTCTGGGCTGTGACAGTTTCTCAGATGATCCTTGTTTTTGATGACCCTGACAGTTCCAAAGAGTACTGGTCAGGTATGTTGTATAATGGCCCTCAAATTGGGTTTGTTTGATATTTTTCTTGTGGTTACTTTGGAGTTATTGGATTTTGGGGGAAAGCCCACAGAGGTGAAGTTGTAGAAGTTTTTTTGTTTGTTCTTTAGAGACAGAGTCTTGCTGTTGACCAGGCTGGGTTGCAGTGGCAAGGTAATAGCTCACCACAGCTTCGACCACCTGGCCCAAGTGATCCTCCCACCTCAGGCTCCCAAGAAGCCAGGACCACAGGCAAGCACCGCCATGTCCAGCTAATTCTTAAATTTTTTGTAGAGATGGGGTCTCGCCATGTTTCCCAGGCTTGTCTCAAACTCCTGGCTTCAAGTGATCTGCCTGCCTTGTCCTCCCAAAGTGTTGGGATTACAGGAGTGAGCCAATATACCTGGACTGTAGTAGTAGATTTTTAAATTAAATTTTAAAAAAGAATTCACATGTTCAAAATCAGATGTAAAGAAGTAGATTTCTGGTTCCTGGCCCAGCATATAAGGAGCTGGAGTCATCACTCCATCCTCATAGTAAGCTGAATGACTAAAAATCAACAACACTTCTGAGATCCATTAGAGAACTGAGGTGAAAGGACAATCTTCTTCCCCCAAAATTGGGGAGGGAGACAGGTGGAGACAGAGAGTCACAGCTTGCCAAAGTAGAAGCCCAGGAACAGAAACCACTGCTGGAGCCAGTACTGAGGGAGTTAAATAGAAAGAATTGCACATCTCAGACCTTATTTAAGAAGTCCCTAGGGAAACCCAAAGACAACAGGGGAAACAAAAATAAGGACACAAAGGGCAATTTTAGCCTTTGATACAGTAACATAGCCTAACCCGTAGGCAGATTAAGCAATGAAAGCTCACACTAAAGGTCTATTTAACCTCAGTTCTTTTTAGCTTATACATTAGGTCTGGCTCTTAACAAAAAAATTACAAGGCATAGTAAGAGACAAAACTCACAGCCTGCAGAACCAGAGTAAGCATCAAAAACAGACATATATATGGCAGAAATTTTAGAATTATCAGACTAGAATGTTGTTGTTTGTGTTTTTAGAGATAGGTTCTTACTCTGTCATCAAGGCTAGAGTGTAGTAGCATAATTATAGCTCACTACACCCTCAAACTCCTGGGCTCAAGTGATCTTCCTGCCTCAGCCTCCCAAGTAGCTAGGACTATAGGTGCACACCATGAAGCCTGCCTAATCTTTTAATTTTTTGCAGAGACAGAGTTTCGCTATGTTACCCAGGCTAGTCTTGAACTCCTGGCCTCAAGCGATTGTCCTCCCTCAGCATCCCAAAGTGCTGAAGTTATAGGAATGAGCTACCATGCCCTGCCTACACTAGAATTTCTTTTTAAATTCTAATTGGCGTGCTAAGGGCTCTAATGAAAAAAGTAGACAGTGTGAAAGAAGAAATGGGTAATGTAGACAGAGAGATGGAAACTGAGAAACAAGCAAAAGGAAGTGCTAGAAATAAAAACCCACTGTAATAGAAATAAAGAATGCCTTTGATTGACTCACCAATAGACTATACAGGGCAGGGAAAAGAATCAGTGAGCTTGAAGATATGACAATAGAAACTCCCAAAACTGAAATGCAAACCAAAAAAATAAAAAAAGAAAAAAGAAAGAAAGAGAGAGAGAATTTATGGAGTGTGGGACAACTACAAAATGTATAACAGATACGGAATGGGAATACCAGAAGGAAGAAGGGAGAAAGAAACAGACAAAAATATTTGAGGCCACTTGCAGTGGCTCACGCCTGTAATCCCAGCACTTTGGGAGGCCGTGGTGGGCGGATTACTTGAGGTTAGGAGTTTGACATCATCCATGGCAAAACTCCATCTCTACTAAAAATACAAAAATTAGCCAGGTGTGGTGGCAGGCGCTTGTAATCCCAGCTATTTGGGAGGCTGAGGCAGGAGAATTGCTTGAACCCGGGAGGCGGAGGTTGCAGTGAGCCAAGATTATGTCACTGTACTCCAGCCTGGGCAATAAGAGTAGAACTCCATCTCAAAAAAAAAAAAAAAAAACTGAAGTAATAATAGTTGAGAATTTTCCAGAATTAATGATAGACGCCAAACCACATGTCCAGGAAGCTCAGAGAGGACCAAGCAGAATAAATACTGAAGAATCAACACCTAGGTATGTTACATTGAAACTGCAGAAAAAGACACAGAGAAAATATTGAAAAAAGCAAGATAAATAAAACCATCTTACCTATAGAGGAGCAAAGATAAGAATTACACAGGACTTCTCAGAAACCATGCAAGCAAGAAGAGAGTGGAGTGAAATACCTAAAGTACTTGGATATTTAGAATATACCAATCTAGAATTCTGTATCCAGTAAAATTATCCTTCAAATGTGAAGAATAAAAACTTTCTTACACAAACAAAAAAAGATTAGTTGTGATGTATATTGCAAACACTACGGTAACCACTTAAGAACATTAAAAAAGTATAATTAATATGCTAAGAGAGAAGACAAAATGGAATCATGAAATAACTCGAAATCACAGAAGGCAGAAAGAGAATAGAAGACAAAAAAAGAAACAAAGAAACATTAAAAAGAAGTATAAACATTAAAACAAAAAAGAAAAAAAATTTAAAAAGTATAATTAATATGCTAGGAGAAAAGACAAAATGGAATCATGAAATAACTTGAAATCATAAAAGGCAGAAAGAGAATAGAAGACAAAAAAGAAACAAAGAACAAGGACAAGGAACAGAAAACAGTATATAGTGACAATCCAATTATATCCAAAATCGCTTTAAACATCAATGGTCTAAATATACCAATGAAAACAAAGACACACTTTAACTACCGAGAAAGATAGATTAAAAGTAAAGGGATAAGGCCGGACGCGGTGGCTCACACCTATAATCCCAGCACTTTGGGAGGCTGAGGCAGGTGGATCACCTGAGATCAGGAGTTTGAAACCACCCTGACCAATATGGTGAAACCCCGTGTCTACTAAAAATACAAAAATTAGCTAGGCATGGTGGTGGGTACCTGTAGTCCCAGCTACTCAGGAGGCTGAGACAGGAGAATCACTTGAACCGGGGAGGCAGAGGTTGCAGTGAGCCAAGATCACGCCACTGCACTCCAGACTGAGCAATAGAGTGAGACTCCATCTCAGAAAAAAAAAAAAAAGTAAAGTGATAGAAAAAGATATACCATGCAAACAATAATAAATGAAAATGTAATAGCTATGTTCATTTCTGACAGAGCAGACTTCAGAGCAAAACCCTTATCAGCAATAGAAAAGGGCATTACATATATATAGACATATATATATGTGTATTTTTAAGACAGAAGTCTTGCTATGTTGCCTGGCTGGCTAGTCTGAACTCCTGGGCTCAAGTGATCCTCCAGCCTCAGGCTCAGTCTCAGCCTCCCAAGTAGCTGGGACTATAGACACATGCCACCATGCCTGGTTAATTTTTTAAAAACATTATTGTAGAGATGAGGCCCCACTGCATTGCCCAGACTTGCCTCAAAACTCCTGGCCTCAGCTGATTCTACTGCCCTGGCCTCCCAAAGTGCTGGATTACAGGTGTGAGTCACTGTGGCTGGCCAGCATTATATAATGTTAAAGGAATCAATTATCCAAGAAGACATAACATGTATAAGCCTAACAAAAAAGTGTCAAAATACGAGTCAAAAGTTACCAAAAACTAACAGAACTGCAAGGAGAAAAAGATGAATTCACTATTATAGTTGGAGACTTACATCAGAAATGGACAGATAAGCTGGATGTGGTGGCTCACACATGTAATCCTAGCACTTTGGGAGGCCAAAACAGAAAGACTGATTGAGGTCAGGAGTTCAATACCCGGGCAACATAGCAAGAACCCCATCTCTACCAAAAAAAGAAAAAAAAATTAGCTGCATGTTGTGGTACGTGACTGTAGTCCTAACTACTCAGGAAGCCGAGGCCAGACAACTGCTTGAGTCTAGGAGTTTGAGGTTGCAGTGAGCCAGGATTGTGCCACTGCACTCGTCTGGATGACAGGGTGATACCCTGTTTCAAAAATAAATAAATAAATAAAAAGAAAGAAAGAAATGGACAGATAAAGCAGGCAGAAAATCATCAGTAAAAACATGGTTGAACTGAATAATAGCATCAATCAATTAGATCTAATTGACATTCATAGAATACTTGATGTAATAACAGTAGAATACACATTATTCTCAAGCTCACATGGAATATTCACCAAGATAGACAACATTCTGGGCCATAAAGCACATTTAACCAAATTTAAAAGAACAGAAATCATTTACAGTAGTTGTAAAGTCCCCCAAATACTTGGAGATTAAACATACTTCTGAATACCACATTGGTCAAAGCAGTCTCAATAGAAATTAAAAAATATTTTGAACCAAATGAAAATGCAAATATAATTTACCAAAATTTGTGGGATGCAGAAGAAAATTTGTAGCACTAAATACATATATTAGAAAAGAATATCTAAAATCAATAATTTAAGATTCTACCTTAAGAAACTAGAAAAAGAGCAAATTAAATCTAAAGTAAGCAGAATAAAAGAAATAATAAACAATACAGTAGAAATCAACAGTGGAATGTCATATCCACAAATGAGAATGTAGATGAAATGAACAAATTCCTTGAAAGATACCATCTACCAAAGCTCACAAAGGAGAAACAGATAATCTGAATAGTCCTATATCTGTAAAAGAAATGGAATCAGTAATTGATAACCTCGCAAAATGGGAAGCACTAGGCTCAGATGGGTTCACTAGCAAATTCTATCAAATATTTGAGGAAGAAAATTATTACCAATTCTCTACAATCTCTTCCAGATGAAAGAAGCAGAGGGAATACTTCCAATCTCATTCTATGAGGCCAGCATTTCCCTGACACCAAGACAAAGCAAAGACATTACAAGAAAAGAATACTATAGACCAGTATCTCTCATGAACATAGATACAAAGATCTTCAACAAATTAGTAAATCCAATCCAACAATGTATAAAAAGAATTATACACTACAACAACCAAGTGCAATTTATTCCAGGTATACAAGGCTAGTTCAACATTTGAAAATCAGTTAATGAAATCCATTACCTCAATGAAGAAGGATCATATGATCAAATCAATAAATGCAGAAAATATTGAAAGGAGCAAGATAAATAAAATCCAACAACCGTTTATAATTTAAAAAAAAAGACCTCTCAGCAAACTAGGAATAGAGAAATACTTTTTTAACTTGACAAAGAACATGTATAAAAAACCCACAGCTAAAAATCATACTTAAAGGTAACAAACCATGTAGATGCTTTCCCCCTAAGATCAGGAACAAGACAACGATAAGAAACCAACTAACCAATTAAAAAATAGACAAAAGATCTAGAAAGACATCTCACGAAGAAGATATACTGATGGCAAATAAGCATATGAAAAAATATTCAATGCCTTATGTCTTCAGGGAATTTAAACTTAAAATAAGATTGAAATACCACTATTCACCTACTAGAATGGCCAAAACCTAAAATATTTACAACCACCTAATAAGGTCAAGACTGGGGAACAGGAGCTCTCATTCACTGTTGGTGGGAAGGCTAAAATACAGCCACTTTGAAAGTTTCTTACAAAAGTAAACATACTCTCATCATATAACCCTACAATTACACTCCTTGGTATTTACCCAAATTATGAGTTGAAAACTTACATCCACACAAAAACTTGCTCACAGATACAGCAACTTTATTCATAATTGCCAAAACTTGGAAGTAACCAAGATCTCCTTCATTAGATGAGTGGAAAGGTTAAACTGTGTGGTACATTCATGCAATAAACATTATTCAGTGATTTATTTTAAAAAGCTATCAAATCACGAAATGACATGGAGGAACCTTAAGTGCATATTGCTAAGTAAAAGATGCCAACTGAAAAGGCTACATACTATATGACTCCAACTATATGACATTATGAAAAAGGCAAAACTAGAGAGACAGTAAAACAATCAGCAGTTTCCAGGGGTGGGGGGACAAGGAGGAAGGGATGAATAGGTGAGGTACAGGGATTTTTAGGGTGAGGAAACTATTCTGTATGATACTGCAAAGATGGATACATGTCATTGTAATACACTCGTCAAACCCCACAGAATATACAACCCGAAGAGTGAACCCTAATGTAAACTAGCACTTCAGTTAATAATGCCTCAATATTGGCTTAATTTTAACAAATGTACCACACTCACGCAAGATGCTAATAACATGGAAATCTGTGTGTGTATATATGGGGAGGTAGGAATATGTACTTTATGCTGAATTTTTCCATAAGCTTAAAACTTCTCTTAAAAATAAAGTCTATTCATTAAAAAAACTTAAAAGGGAATATTGTGAAGTCTTGCTCCCATTGTTTCCCACTCCTACCTACAGCTAACCATTTTAATCGTGGCATATAATGCATACGACTCTGCCCTTTTCATTTAACAGTACGGTATGTTTTGGAGCTCATTCTCTATCAGCACAGAGTGAGCTTTCTTGTTCTGTTGCTAATGTTACTATACTATTTTACTATAGAAGTGTATAATAATATCTATACGAAATCCTTAAAAGTAGGCAGCTGGGTTTAAAAGTACATGCATTTTTAATTTTAATACATATTTGCAAATTGCCCTCTGAGTTATAGGAGTTATAGTACCAACAGCAATCACAATCCTATAATCATGGCCTAACAAAATGTTCAGTTTAGTACTATAGATACAACTCACTATTGGAGGTGGGTGGTGGGGGGTGGGGTGGGGCAAATAGGAGAATCAATCTCACACACAAGTTATCATCAACTTCTCATAGAGAAACAAGAATTTAAAGTTATATTATCCAAATAACTCTTACCCAATTGAAATTCAGTCTTGGGCTTGATGGCTGGAAGTTTACATTGCCATTCAAAAACATTTGGATAGGAACTCACTGGTTTAGAAAGCCCAGATAAAAGTTTGAAAATCAGCTTATCATCCCATGGGTTCTCAACAATGAAGTCTTAAAGGAATAAGAACAAAAACAAAAAAGGAACATAAACTGAGTACTCAAGAACTTTACCAAATAAATTATAGACAAAGTGAATAGAGGTATTTACTAAAAGAAGCTTCCAGAGCTTTATACTTCTAAGGGCATTGATTCAAAATAAAAAAGAACTATTTTTAAAAGTCAAAATTGGTAGCTCTGCACAGTTGATTATTTGCCATTTTAGTTACAAATTTGGATCAATATTCAATTGTGACAAAGGAAATCAACTCCAAGTGCATCTGCTCCACTCAAATGGAACAGCTAGATTCTGTCTTAAAAACAATTAGGGATACACCTCTTAAGGTCAGATGTGGATTATTAGTTACTTCCAATTTGCTCAGATAGACATATATTCTTTAATTGCTTCTCCACTTATAGCCATAAAACTTATATTACCTATGTGCAATTTGCATATATGAGATATACTTTGAGTCCACAAAAGGGAAATAATTTCTAAAAGTAAGAAAAAGGTTTCTCTCCAACCTGGAATGTTACAAAAAATTATATTGGTGGCGGTTATCAAATATGAATCCAACATGGTTAACACTCAGTGCTAAGCACTTGCAGGACACTGTTCTCAGTAGTTTACTTGGTTCTTACAATAAGCCTCTAAAGGTAGGTACTAGCATCAGCTCCACTCTACATCAAACAGGGGTAGGGAAAATTAAAATGATCTTAGTTAAGACCACGTGACTACTTAGGTGGGGGAGCTAAGATAGAACGTAGTCAGTCCATCTCCAAAGTCTGTGCCCTTAACCACTACGCCAGACTGTTTATGTCTAACAGGTGGGTGGTGGGGGGGGAATGTTGTCTCTTTAACCTTGAGCCTCAGTTTGCTTTTCTGTAAAATGGGGGATATAATAATATTAGATTAAATGCCTGGCATACAGTAGGCTGTCAAATTCTAATTCCCTCTTCCAACAGTATTTTGATACCTTCTAAAATTAAAATAGATTGATTTGTCCTTCAAATATTCTAGTTATACTTCATTGTGATGCATTACGCAAGTTTTGTCTGAACCCAATGGCATCTGTTCTATTCAATGACATTCAAGTCCCACTGTGGGTTTCTTTCATGGGACAGCTTTTCCCATGCTACTGTGCTGATTCAAGGGCATAACAAAAAGTGAGTGTTCGTACTTGCAGCATCAACCTTCTCAAGTGAACTCGTCTGCATCCGTTCCGCTTGGAGCCCAGCAGTAGCATCTGGTGGATCTTCTTCAATGGCAACGTCAGTGTCTGTGAGTCTGCAGGCCTCAAGGCCTCGCTCTGCCTCACAGGTAAGTATCCCACCTGCAGAAGGCTGGCTCAGACGGAGTAAGGATGCTGAATACACATCAGAGGAGAAGGCCTGTTCTGGGCTTTTCTCTTGAGTTGGACTGGATGTGTGAAAGGAATAAAAAAACCAAAACATCACATGATTAGAAGTCTGTTGGATTCAGCCACATAAAAGTTCCTTCTCATTCTAGAAATGACATTTCAGAATAGACTCACAGATTAAAAGTTGATTAAAGCACTTTGAGACAAACAAATCTATGAAAATATACAGCTAATACAATATGAACAGAAATAAGAAAATCAAGATATGGTTATACTAGATGAATAGCTGAGGCAATACATGGGGTACTCTTTAGTAGGAAATGTCAGGAGTGGGTTTATTTCTTCAAGCTGCATCTATGCAGCACTACTATAATCAAGACTGAATATATAACTTTATTCCAAAAATGGCTGCTTTTATAACATTGAAACAAACAGAAAATGTCAATCACAATACAACACTCCAGAACATTTCCATATATACAGTCATGTGCTGCATAACAACAATTCAGACAATGAAAAACAGCATATGCAATGGTGGTCCCACAGGATCATAACGGATCTGAAACCCTCTGGTCTCCTAATGATGTCTGACATTCCTGACCCGGGTCTGTAGGCCTCGGCTAATGTGTATGTTTGTGTGGTTGTTTTTAACAAAAAAGTTTAAAAAGCGGAAAAAAAAATTTTTTTTAAAGCGTATAGAATGATATAAAGAAAAAATATTTTTGTATAGCTGTACAATGTGTTTTTTAAGCTAAGTATTGTTACACAGTCAAAAAGACAAATTTTTTTAAGTTTATAAAGTAAAAAAGTCACAGTAAGTTAAGGCTAATTTATTATTGAAGAAAGAAAAACACTTTTTAAATAAATTTAGTGTAGCCTAACTACAGTGTTTCTAAAGTCTACAGTAGTGTACAGTAATGTCCTAGGCCCTAACATTCACTCACCACTCACTCACTGACTCATCCAGAGCCAACTTCAGTCCTGCAAGCTCCATTCATGGGGAGTGCCCTATACAGAATACCATTTTTTATCTTTTACACTGTATTTTTACTGTATCTCTATGTTTAGATACACAAACACTTACACCATTCTGTTGCCATTGCCTACAATATTCAATACAGTAACACGTTGTACATGTTTGTGGCCTATGAGCCACAGGTTATACCATATAGCCTAGGTCTGTAGTAAACTAATCAAACCATCTAAGTTTGTGTAAGTACACTCTGATATTCACACAACACTGAAATTGCCTAAGGACACATTTCTCAGAATGTATCCCAGTTGTTAAGCAACTGCATGACTGTAAATCGAAGTATATGTATACATACACATATATACACACACACACAATACACAGTTGATCCTTATTATTCATGGGTTTCAAATTTGTGAATTCACCTGTATGCTAAAATTTATTTGTAAGCTTTAAATCAATACTCAGTGATTTTTCAGTCATTTGCAGATATGCAGAGTGATGAAAAATTGAGCCACCCAACATACATGTTCTTAGCTAAGGTTGAACAAGGTGACACTCAGCCTTCCTGTTCCAGCTTTCATGCTGTAAACAAGTATCCTTTTCGAGGTGTAATTAGTGCCACATTTTTTGTATCTTTGTGCTTTTTCTTGATGACTTTGGTATTTAAAATGGTCCCGAAGAATAGTGCTGAAGTGCTCTCTAATGTTCCTAAGCAGTAGAAATCTGTGAAAATGTGTGTATTAGATAAACTTTATTTAGATGTGAGTCAGTGTTGCTGGACATGAATTCAATGTTAATGAATTAACAATATATAATAAATAAGTTGTTTTTCAACAAAATGTTGTTATGAGAGGCTTGAAGGATGCTCTCTGTACTCCCCCTTAAGAATATTCAGTATTCACTAATTCAGTGTTCGTGGTGATTCTATAGAACAGAATTACAGTGAATAATGAGAATTGACTGTGCATTTATCTCCACACACACCCCCAAATCAGTATCTACCTATACATACTGAAGTATGTATTTTTATACAAATAAATTTATACATGCAATTTCATACACTGCTATTTTCACTTGTCACATTTTTCCTGTTGTAAACTTTTTTCAACCATACTTTTTTGGTAATAATTTTAGGTGTAAAGAAATGTTGCAAAGATAACAGAGAATTCCTATATATGCCTCACTTAATTTCTGCTAATGCTATCATTTCCTATTACAATGGTACCTTTGTCAAAACTAATAAACCAACATTTTTTCTATTACTATTAACTAAACTGTAGACGTCATTTGGATTTCACCACTCTTTTCACTAAGGAACTTCTGCTTCAGGATCCAGTCCCGGGTACCAGGTTGCATTCAGTTGTCATGTCTCCTTACTCCTCTCTCATTTGTGACAGTTTCTTAGTCTTTCAGTTTCTCAAGACCTTGACAATTTTGAGGAGTACTGGCCAGGTGTTCTGGAGACTGTCCTTCAATTTGGGTTTCTCTGACGTTTTCTCGTAAAGAACTGGCCTGATATATCAAGTGTTTAGATTTACTGTTGTATGTATATTCATAGAGACTACCTTCTGACTTAAAGCTACTAGTCCATAAAATCTTTATTGGCCTTTAAGGCTAAAATTAGTATTCTATTACTGCCTAAAAGGCAAAGCTAGAATGGAAATGGTAAGCAAAGTTAGAATGGAAGATGAAGAGAATGACACAACCACATAAACCCTCACAATACCTGAATTTTCTATCCCTTGAAGGCACCACCATGATTTCTTCACAAGAATCCAAAGTCACATGGGTGCACTGTTTTGCTGCCACATTTTCTGAAAGTTCCAAAAATTAGAGATAGATATGTCAGATGCACATGTGTGCACAACACACACCATTTGATATGGTTACGAAGTCTAGTATTTATTTTGACAATGACTTGCATTATGATTTCAAAATAGTGTTCCATGGTAAAATGTATATTAAGATTCAAAAACTAGGAAGAAAAATTACTTAAAAATCTACTAGTGGCCGGGCACAGTGGCTCTTGCCTATAACTCCAGGGCTTCGGGAAGCCGAGGTGGGAGAATCACCTGAGGCCAGTAGTTCAAGGCAAGCCTGAGAAACATAGTGAGACCTTATCTCTAAAAAAATTTTTTTAAATTAACTGGATGTGGTGGCAGGAGCCTGTAGCCCTAGCTACTTCAGAAGCTGAGGTGGGAGGATCACTTGAGCCCAGGAGTTTGAGGGTGAACTGTAGTCACCCTAGGCAACATAGCAAGACCCTATCTCTTAAAAACAAACGAATAAAATCTACTACTAATGTATGTGAGCATTTCAACTCTACATCTAATCCCTAACAATGCTTCAAGAAAAAAGGGTCCAGAGAGTGGCAAGTCCATTATAGGCAGGATGACCAGACCACAGGAGGTTACTGGTATGGATTTCAGGGCTATACCCAGCTTCAGGAGAACCTGAAGACAAGCACATGGAGAGGAAAAGGCTACAGCTTCTAGAGGGCAGAGATTTTGCGTCTTTCACTTTAACATGTTTTGGTCAATTAGTTGATGGACTAAATTAGCATTTAATTTATTGAAACAATTTTGTGTTTAAATCAGAAAGCAACCTGGCAATATTTATTACTCCCTATAATTAAAAAAAATTATCTATAGATAGACAAACTAGGTAGGGGAGAAATGCAGAATAAACCTCTACCAAGTGATGCTAATACTGCACACAACCAATATATTGGATTACATTTTATGAGATATTCCTTCACTGAACAGGTGTTACTACTTTTTAGCACTAGAACATTAGTTTCTGTTTATAGAGCCAAAGTGGCAAACACTCTAAGGGCCAATATCAACTTTTTGAAAGACTCTGTGGACTCATTAAACTAGCTTTCCTGGATGGAAAAGGCTTTATACATTTTTTTTTAAATTAAAGTGGCAAACTTATGATGGTGCTTGGCAATAGTCCAAGTTTCAACTGAACTCTCCTTTAAGATTCAGAAGAGAAATGTATTATATTGGATTAGCACGCTAAGAAATCCTTGGTCAAAAATGCTTAGGTCTATAGGCTCAGAATCCACATTAAAATATGCTTCCATTCAGTGAAGTGAAATTCTTTGGCAGCTCTCCTACTGTTGCTTTGGTAAACAATTGCTATATTTTAAAAGTGTGATCAATAATACCGTTAGTATACAGTCAGCCCTCTGCATCAACAGGTTCCATATCCACAGGTTCTGCAGGGTCAGCTATGGAACTTAAGCATCCACGTGGACTTTGGTATCTGCAGGGGTTCCTGGAACCAATCCTCTGTGGATACTGAGAGAACTGTCTAGTTTGTAGTTGGTACTTAATAGCTAGCAATTATCTGTGCTCCATGACAATGTCATGTATTAGGATTCAATTCAGATATATGATGAACTTTTAAATATATAGGGTGATAAATTTGAAACAGGCTAGAAATAAGGACTACTTGTGAGTTTTATCATGACTTTCTTAAAGTCAGCACTAAAAGTAAGAAAAATAACTTTCTGAGTATCGTACTTGGCTGTATGTCTAAGAAAGTTGACATATATATGTGTGTAGACACACATCTAGGTCTAAAATTGGCTATTACTCTTATCAAATTGGAAAATATAAATGTTCATTATTTTTAGCATTCAAATAATTTAATCTGTCTGTAGTGGCTGTTTTGTTTGCTGTGAAACAAAATAAACATACTCTATACAAATGGGTTGGACCTTATTGGCTTTTAAATGCTTCTATAGATTTTCTTCATTCTACCTATAATCTAAGCTATTATATTTTAAAAATACATAGACTTCAGGAAGACACTATGCCAAAGGAAAAAAACCTATGAGCAAAAATACAATGAACAGATTTTGTTTCTTCTCCATGATTTTCAAAGTTCCCATGCAGAATTTTCATGAAGAAAACTGTAAGAATCAAACTTCATGAAGAAAACTGAAAGAACCAAAGTTGGCAGAAGACAAACACTAAAACAGTGTAACACACACCTTTATCTTCTAAAATGAGCACTGACTCCACTGGAAGTTTATGGAATGGTGTAGATGCAAGTTGTGCAGCAGATGTGAAGTCTCCTGGGCTCTTAGGACTGGGTGCTAGGGTTTTGTTGCAGCGAATACCCCATACGGTTGAATCATCCAAAAACTCTTCAGCGTGAGGAACTTCCTACAACAGAAGATGAAATGAATAAAAGCAGCAATCTCCCTCTTTGTCCATGAAACCTTACTCATTAACACCTTAGGATCCAAAGAAATGAGAAATTAAAGACAAAACAGATGTCAACCCCTGGCTAACACAGTCCACAATATCATGGTTCAGTTCTTTTTCCCAGAACTGAAAAATCAGTGGAGCTGCATTGCAGCAAGAGCCACATTTTTGTTTTCAAAGTACATATATATATATATAACTCATATATATATATATACACACACACATATATATAACATATATATATACATATATATATAATTTGAAAAAGTCAAGATTTAAAGAATTACAAAGATAGCACAGAATTTCCACATACCCTCCTCACTAAGCTTCCTCTAATGTCAACTTCTTATAGAACTATAGCACATTCGTAAAAATGAAACAATACTATTAACTACACACTATTTGAAGTTCACCTTTTTTCCCACTAATGTGCCTCTTCTGTTCAGGAATCCAATCCAGGATCTCATGTCACCTTTAGTTGTCAAGTGCTCTTAGCCTCCTTGAGTCTGTCATTGCCTATTAGTCTTTCCTAGTCTATTGGTCTTTCCTAGCCATTCTTATATTGACACTTTTGAACACTAGTCAGAAACTGCGCAGAATGCCCCTACACAGTTTGGGCTTCTTTGACATTTTCTCATGATTAGACTGGGGTTATAGATTTTTGGGAAGGATATCAGGGGTGAAGTGTTCTTCACATTACATCTTATTAGGGGATATCTGCTGTCGACACGACTTACTTCTGGTTAACCCAATCACTTGGTTAGACAGAATCTGCCATGTTTCCCCATTGTAATCTGTTTTTCCCTTTCCTTTTCCCTACCCTTTTTGTCTGAAGCAAGTCACATAATCTAGCTACATTCAAAAGGAGATGCACCCAACTGGAGGAAAAAATTCAAAGAATTTGTGGATAAATGTTAAACCACCACAGTAATTAATATTAATAAATAATTTTGGTAGAACACTTGGAAAATATGCATTTCTTCTTCAAATTATTAAAGTGTCCTAAAAGAAACATATTTTTCATACAGTATCATATTTTTCAGCATAGTTTCATATATACAATATCCTCTGACTGGCATACTCACTTGGTAGAATAAAGCAGAAGGGGTTATAGGACTCATTTCATAGATGAAACAGGTTTGCTTACATTTGGTTTTGAAGGAAATCTGCTGACAGAGCGTTCTCCAAAGGTCCTGGTTCCTGTGGGTTTATTTTTAGGCTGTGGTAATCTAAGGAAAGATTTGCTAAATTATAAATAGTAAAATATGCTAAAAAAAAATGCATGCTATCACTTGACCATTAGAAAAGTTCTCTATTTATCCTATTTAATGAGTTAATATTTATATAGATATTCCTTACTTTTATAGCAGTTCTAGAAAAACTGAGTGTAATCGAATTGACTTATAAAAATAGACCTACCTTAAATGAGTGTGGAAAATACAGAAATTTCTGTCACACTGAGTTATAGCTTTTAGAAGCCAAAAATGAACTATGGCCATGGCCAGTGGAAAGTCATGGATGTCAACATATTTTTTAAATTTTCAGTGTCTTTGTAGCTATGGAATTCCTCTCTGAGAGCTAGCCATGCCCTTTCTCCTGTCTACCTCAGTATGAATTTCTTAAATACCATAAAACCTTTAGTTCACACTGACATCACTTTCCATGGTTCAAACTATTAACAATGAAAATTCCTGGAGCTACCTCACTCTACCCCCAGAGGAAAGCTCTCCAGTGTAATATTCCTTAGCCTTAAAACACATTCTCTGCAGCAATACCCAATATAAGCCACTTCCTTTTCTACTTTATCAGTGCTGCAAATATAAACAGAGCATGTATGGATACCTGCAGTCGTGAATTCATTCACACCTAATATAATTTCAAATCCACAGAATCCTCAGTTCTCTGCTAATTCACAACCAGACTGTTTTCTTTTTTCAACACAAGCTTTGGCTATGGGAGGCCTGCTCTCTTGGAACTCCTGCAGCACTGTAGATCTGGAGAACTTTGGCAACACCCTCCTCGTCATGTGGCCAAAAGGCTCATTTGACCATGTGATTGGCAGTCCATATTCTCTCACCACCCCACCACCTCTAGTCCAGAGAAAATTCTGCAGCATCGCATTAACTACAAGCAAAGAAAATTTTTACCCGTAATTTTCTTTGTTTCCATCTTCAAACACATGAAAAGCAGATGACAAAGAAGAGATAATCTTATTGACTCCCCAAGCCCCAGACGACCTTACATTTTCTGAAATAGAATAAAAAATAGCATCTAATTATTGTACTAGGAAAAAACATCCTTTATGTTAAACTTCAACTACAAGTAAGGAAAAGGAGTAACAGCTGACAGAAAAGGACTAAAAGCTTTTCAAATACTAGGCAATAAGATAAGCCACTATAGTGAGATGAAGTGACTTAACTATGGTAACAGGGTCTTGTACTCGAGTCCCAGGTCAGGAATCCCTGCCACATATTAGTAAGGTGTTAATCATTCTCCTAAATCATTGCTATTGTCACCTGACTCACTCAATAAAAGATCTCAGGGTTTTGTTTTCCACTTCCTTTCCAAAGAATTAACCTCTTAGCTTTACATTTCAATTCCTCCTGAGTCTAATTGGCTCCTACTTATCTTTATCATGATCTCTGGCTTCTGGCATGAATCCCCTGACTCTAGACAAATGTGGGCTAGCTGCCAGCCTCCTCCAACACTCTGCCCCAGCCATTCCTCAACCAGTGAAAACTCAAGTCACACTTTGAGTACTTGGCCCTTCTTACCCATGAGGGTTTTGTCCTTCTTTAGCACTATTACTTCTTTTTTTTTTTTTTTAATCAGCAAATCTATCACACACATTGAGTACCTTTTCAGGAACTGCCATATTTTCATTTCAGGCATTCCCTGCCCTTATGTGACAAGCTAATCAAGGGCAGGGCCACCTCTTATATAATGCTTGGTATTTCCTGTGATAACCACCTATAATACTACCCATTTAGTAGCTTTTAAATAAATAGTTATTACTTTGAAACTGGGCTTCGAATGCATCTTCATTTTGATCTAGAGATTGCCATTCATCTTTGTCATCAGAAATATCAGGAAGTGTAGGAGCTTGAAACATATTCATTATGAAACCTTAAGGAACAAAAGAATAACTGTAAACAGGTTGCAAAAGAGCTTTCATTAGCTTGTTAACAGGTACTACACACTCAGATAAAATACTTTACCTAATGCTTCTTTTGTGTGCACGGTGGGTGATGGCTGCACTTTGGATGGTGTTGCCTGAACCATTCCCAGCGATGTGTTTGGAGTTGTGTGGAAAGAACTTATGCTGGCAACCTTGTGTGTTTCACACCCTAGCGAAGAAATGGAGACAAAATGTGGTATCAGTAGGCAAATCAGAATAACTTAAAAGGCACACGATTTAAGTAAATTATAATTAAACCAGTTTGTCATCGTTAGTAATTATCACTAAGGACTTCCAGTATTATAGTGCTTTCATACATTTCATTTTTATCTTTATAATAGTCCTATGAGGTAAATAAGGTGAAAATTATCGTTTTACAGGAAAGGAAATGAAGGTTCAAAGAGATTGAGTGTTTGGTCTGGATTGTATCAGATTAGCAACTTTGTCATAAATTACACCCTT
Source organism: Ateles fusciceps (assembly GCA_036589455.1). NCBI lineage: Eukaryota > Metazoa > Chordata > Mammalia > Primates > Atelidae > Ateles > Ateles fusciceps. The sequence goes on along the minus strand of JAZHEH010002739.1, from coordinate 58,786 downwards.
AGTGCCACTGTATCCCAAGATCATAGTCACAATGTAAATCTTAAGACTGGCTTCCCATCTCACTCCACTGCAGTCAGACATAGAATACAAGTCCCTGCACAGCCTGGGTCCTGTTTGATCAGGCCTCACCTTCCTCCTCTCCCTGCTTACCTCCTCACATTGGTCTCCTGGCTGTGCTTAGAATATATCAGAGATTTTCCTGCTTGAGGGCTTAGTATTTAATATTCCCTCTGCCTGAAAAGGTTGCCCAAGCTAGTGGCATGGTAGATTTACCCTTCAGCCCTTTACCCAAATATCATCTTTTCTGAAATTTCAACCCCACAACTCCAATAGGACACTTCTTTCCCCCTCTATGTAAGTGGAGATGTTTTGTTCATGACTTCACCCCTAACTATGTATAACAGTGCCTGGCACCCACAGAGCAGACTCAGTAAGTCTTGGTTCAGTTAGTGAGTCTCCAGCTATTTCAAACAGCCCTTCTCCTCACTAAACTGTTCATGGAAAAGATGTCCCAGTCACACAGGTGGTAAGTGAATGCCCAATATGTGTGTCTTATTATTTATAAAACTTATCTCCTATGCAAATGACTCTAACAAAGTAGTACCAAATAATAGTGTAACACACCTAATTAAACTTTTGATCACCTTTCCTAACATACTAAAGATGACTCTGTTGTGGATTAATTTCCTGAGAAATATAGTAGAAATGTATTCACAAATTATGTTTCCAAAGAATTCTAAACTAATAAGATGTGACTAACAAGTGGATTTCTACATTTATCTGAAATGGTTCAGGAATAAATAACTCACAGTCTAAAAATAGGAAATCTAACACTCAGGTTCATGAAGGCCTGAAGACTTCATAAACCACAGCCACAAAACACACCTCTGAGTGAGCTAGAGGAATCTGGTCAGAAACACATTTATTATAATTAAACATTACCTTCTTTTATCTCTGTTCCACTCTGTGACTTAAATTCATGAGTACTCTTATTCACACATCTGGAAGAGAAAACTCTTGAGACATGCTAAAGAATAAAATGCTTGATCTATTACAATTTTTAACTAACTCTCAAGAAATAATAGTAAAAAGAAAAAAAATTAGTCAATAATTACAAGCCTATTAAAATACAGACAGAACTACTTAGGGTCTACTGTGTAAGTAAATAAAATGTTTTCTCTTTTTCCTTTGAGTTCCATTCCAGGAAAAAAATTCTTACAGAAAAGATCAGGCACTAAACATTTGTGTGACACAGTGATTATAGGGATAAGAACCATCTCTATATGTGGTAGAGTCCTATGACTATTCAAATGATCCCATTCATTACAGTGGTTAAAGAGTTGAGCCCGACTCCAGGCAGCTAACAAGAGTCAGGACATGGAGAAGCTCTGGTGTGCCTCAGCTGTGCAGGGCACCTTTGCTGTGATGAGCCAGCAGTCACAGTGCAATGTCCTCCAGCCTTTAAAAGTAACAATTATCAAGAAAGAAAAAATATGCAAACCATTTATATCACAGTTTGTTTAAGTGCACTTGGGGCAGTGCATCAAATACGTCTATTTAACATTGCTAGAGTTCCCTTCATAAACCCTGTTTAAGGTATAAAGTAAAACGCAAAGCATTTTTAATTTTACAAATCCCTAAAAAATGACTTAAAAGAGGGCTGAAATGACTGGAGGTAAAAATACAAATAAAATAAGTGATGTGACATTATAATTTCCAAAATCTAGAAAAAAAAATCCCTCAAAATTAGGGTAAAAACTTCCAGTGCAGAGGTACATTTTGAGAGACAGAATCACGGGTATCAATCCCAAACTGTTCCGTACAGGAAGACAGAAGGAATATGAGAACACATATCAAGCAATTGTCTAGATAGTTATGATCCTTGCAGGTATTCAGTCAAAGCCAGTGAGCAAAGGCAATTTCAGCTCAACAGCTGTATATTCTTCAGTTACAAAGTGACTACTGACTTTCAGGGTATTGAAAATGTTTAATTCACAAAAGTGTAAAGTAAAATAAATGCTCTAAAAGAAGCATGGAATAAGCAACCCTAAAGGATTGGGAGCAATGTTTCGCCACTTGCTTTTTCAGCAACATACTTATCTAAAAATAAAAGGCAGATGTCATTCATCTTTTACGTACTGCTCCTGATAATGCAGGTCATGTAAAGAAGGTGACAGGTGCCATTCACATCACTATCATTTCTAGGACTACCTTCAGCTTACCTAGCATCTGTTCTGGCCACTGCAAACATGGAGTCTGTTACTGCCTGGGCTTTCAAAGGAACAGGAGGAGGAATGCTCTGGCTAGTAGCTGGGGACACCAAAGCTGCAGAAATAGCATTTGCCAAAGGAGGAACAACAGGAGGTGCCTCTCTTGGGTTCTTTTCCATGTTAACTGGTGGCTGGTGATAGATGACTGGAAGATATGGAGCTCTCAGTTCCTGCTGGGAGCCTACACTTGGTCCCATATATGCTGGATTAACCTTTCATGTTAAACAAACAAAAAAAAAACAACAAAAACAAAACCATGAAGTCCAGAATACTACTAATCAGGCATTACAACTTTTCAAAGCATGGCATCTATCTTCAATAGATTCCTTTTTCTTTATTTCTTTTGTCTTTTTTTTTTTTTTTTTTTTTTTGAGATAGAGTCTTGCACTGTCTCCTGGGATGGAGTGCAGTGGTATGATCTCGACTCACTGCAACCTCCACCTCCTGGGTTCACACGATTCTCCTGCCTCAGCCTCCTGAGTAGCTGGGATTACAGGCGCACATCACCACACTCTGCTAATTTTTTCTATTTTTAGTTGAGACAGGGTTTCACTACGTTGACCATACTGGTCTTAAACTCCTGACTTTGTGATCTGCCCACCTCAGCCTTGAAAAGTGCTGGGATTATAGGTGTGAGCCACCGTGCCTGGCCAATTCCTTTTTCCTTGAAGTTTCCCTATACTTCTTCTTCAAGCATTCTGAAATGTATAGTCAACAACAAAAAGATCAGTCTACAAATGGGTGGTTTGTAGCTTCTGAACCACAGACACCAGGGGCAGCTAATAATTTCTAACCACTAAAATAACCAGGCTCTATAGTTGTATCAGTATTTAAGTATTATCTTACTTCTCTTTACTTAATTTTGGGAAAAGTTCAACAAATCAGTGTTAGCAAAAGCTCAAAATAGTGTTCCTTCCATTAAAATATCCTTATTTAATATATGAGATAGGGCTTGAAAAAGGAAAAACATAAATAAAAGACTCTTCGTAGCCATTTTCACTTTGAAGAATGGGAAACACTAATATAAATAGCAATAATAACTGCCACAAAAGCCTGTCTCACAACAGGAAGGATAATAAGCTCTAAATTTAAAATATTTGCTTTGCTACTCACATCTATTTAAAATTGTAATTGTATGCTTTAATATTACAAAGTTAGATGAGTTAATTCCTCACCATATAAAAGTATTCTTATAAACTGTTAAGAAAAACACCAGCCAGGCACAGGTGGCTCACACCTGTAATTGATCCCAGAACTGTGGGAGACTGAGGCTGGTGGTTTGTGTGAGCTCAGGAGTTTGAGACCAGGCTAGGCAACATGGCAAAACTCTGTCTCTCCAAAAAATTTGCTGGGCATGGAGGGATGTGTCTGCAGTCCCTGCTACTCAGGAGGCTGAGGTGGGAGGATCACTTGAGCCTGGGAGGAGGAGATTGCAGTGAGCAGAGATTGCACTACTGCACTCCAGCCTAGAGGATAGAGTAAGATCCTGTCTCCAAAAACAAACAAACACATACCACCAAATATCTAGGGCAAGAATAGTTATTTTACAGACAAATGGAAAAAAATATAAAAAGCTCATCCTCATTTGTCATAAAAAATAACCTACATCATCTTCTTACCTACCAAATTAGTAAAGATTTAAAAAATCATAACATTAAATTCTGAAGAAATATTCTGAACAACGCCAGAGATTTTTCTCTACCAGATATCAAAACAAATAAGAAAGTTGTAGTAAATACACCTATGAAATGATCAAGAAGGGACCTAGTGACTAAAATACCTATACTAAAGGTATCTTGTATATATCAAAATTTAGTACATGGTAAAGATATTTTAAATCAACGGGGAAAGGTTGAGCAGGTCAATAAATGATTTAGGGACAACAAGCAATCCACTTGGAAAATATATCCTGATGCTATTCATACAGAGAAGTAAGTTTGAAAAAGGGAGGTTTCTAGTTAAAGACAGTGGCTTCATATACTCCAAAACTCTCACCAAAATGACAGTGAAGGAATTCTAACACTTAACATAGCTGTTGAAAAAGGCTAGGAGTGGTGTGTCCCTAATTGCTAGATAAGTTCAGAAATCGACAATGCTAGCTACACCTCAGAATGGAAGTGAAGGTGGAGCTGAAGACAAGAATACTGTAAGTCTGTTTGAAAAGCAGATGCTAAGACCAATTCTTGTAGGTTCATGCAGGGGTGTGATTCCTCATGCTTGGCCTGGCAGCAAACTGGAAGTTTCCTTTCTGGAGAAATAATCAAAAGGATTCTAGACTAGGTTGAGGATGGTGGTGATAGACACCACACGAGAAACAAAAGGATCTGGTCAACCTACTCATTGAACACTCGGACCTCTGCATCCTTTCCTTGACTTCGCAAATGCTAGCAGGCCAGGTTTATACTCCATGCTCTCGGGAATCTATCTGCCCAAGAAAACAGACCTTCCCATGAAGCTGACCAGTTAACAAGCCTCACTCACACCTATGGCCTCAATCAGCCTTCTCGGGCCTGCTTTTAGATGAGTACACAGCAGAGATCAGACATCTCATGGTAAACTTTCAGTATGAAGCACAAAGGTCAAAGCAAATGACACATATGAACAGGAAATAAAGGATTTTGAGACAATTTTTTAAAAATTAGTTTCTTCACATTAAGAGGTAAGATATTACATTCACAAAATAAGAATAGACACCTGTGAAAATGAGCATACATAATAAAAAAAGCAACATAATCCTAGAATGACATCAGAAACAAAAGAATTTAATAAGATGGCCATGAAAATTAAGGCAACCTCAAAGAAAATTAGGGGTACAAAGGACAAAGATAGAAAATGGTGAAATTTAAGAAAATTAAATGACCAGTCCAGGATAGCCTAACAGAGAGTATGAGGGAAAAATATGCACTCTTAAAAATATACATCAGGAAAATTGCCCAGAATTGCAAAACTAGAACATTTAAGTACTGAGTATAATAGATGAAAAGATAAACACCAAACACATCATTATATCACAACACAGGGGAGGAAGATGATCCTACACCCCTCCAGAGAAAAACAAAGGTCACATCAAAGAACCAAGAATCAGAACTCTGGGCTTTTCCACACCAATTGTGCAAGCTAAAAAACAATGAGGGAGTGCCTTTAAAAACTCTGAGGGAATGTGATTTCCTTCCTAGAACATTGTGCCCAACCAAATTATCAACCAAGTGTGAGGGTAGAATAAAGATGCTTTTAGACATGCAAGAGACCTCAAAAACTAACCCCTCAAACATGCTGCTGCTTTTTTTTTTTTAAGCTACTGGAGAATGTGTGCCTTCAAAATGAGGACACTAAGGAGAAATAAAGACATGGGAATCAGGGATATACCACAGGAAAGGAGCCAGGGAGAACAATTTCTTAACAATTTCTTGCAACTATCCAGAGAAAATATAAATTATACAAGAAAAGAAATCCAAATAAATAAATAAATAAATGAAATGACTCAATAGAAAAATGGACAAAGCTACCAAGTCAATTTAAAGAAAAAAAGAAAACACCCACTAAGTGTATCCAAAAAAGGTACAAATCCACCTATAATTAAAGAAACTACATCAGGTGCTTGAAAAGATTTAGCTAAATCTTACAATAAACAAGTACTTTTACACACTATTAATGGGAGTGGACAATCCTAAGTTTATAGAGGGCAGACTGACAATATTTTACGTACATAAACTTTAAAGACAGCATGACTTGTAACAGTTTCTACATGATACGCTCCCCTTTTATAAAGTATGACAGAAGACTATGCTGCAAGTAGAATCAGATATCTATGCAATAGTAGTGAAAGATCTATCAGATGTCTTAGGTAGAAAAAGCAGAAAATAAGTCTTATTTATATAGAATGTTATATTGCATTCGTGTATGTGTTCATACACAGTAAGTCTGGAAAAATACAAACTATAGCAGTTAGCAATAAAGGAGAACATTCAGACCAGGTATGGTGGTTCACACCTGTAATCACAACACTTTGGGAGGCTGAGGCAAGAGGAACGCTTGAGCCCAGGAGTTTGGCACCAGGCTGGGCAACATGGCAAGACCCCATCTCTACAAAAATAAAAATAAAAAATTAGGTGGGTGTGGTGGCACATGCCTGTGGTCACAGCTAAGGAGGATACAATGAACAGTTATCACACCACTGCACTGTAGCCTGGGTAACAGAGCAAGACCCTGTCTAAAAAAAAAAAAGAAAAAGAAAAAACAAAAGATAATGTTCGCACGTGTGTGTGTGTGTGTGTGTTTGTGTGTATGCATACCTTCACACATATATTTAAATGAATGCTCTCCTTCATATATACATACATACATATATATATATATATACACACACAACTTTCATGTGATATTTTTAAAAACCATCATAGTCACATATTTTTATACTTTCCAAATATGTAACAAAATTAAGTATTTTATCTTCATGGTATCCTATGTCATAGACAGACATATACTATGATGCAGATTAAGCAACCATTATACAGCTTCAATTAGTTTATTTCCAATCTCCCTCATTCACTACTAATTTTAAGAAAATACATGTGGCTCTAACACACTTACCATTTCTCTCCTTCTCCAACATGAAGTAATGGCAAACAAAAAATATATCTAGATGATAAATTATTGAGAGTATGATACTCCAATTTTAATTACACAATAGTCACTGTACAAAAAACAAAAAAGGTCTATATATACTAATACATGAATATATAGACATGTATACATACAAATATGTAAAACATACTACCATTCTGTTCTGTAACTTTCTTGCCTCACTCTGCATTTTGAACTTCTGTGTCAAATTATTTTAGAATTTCAGAAAGTTAGCAGCTAAATTAACATCAGAATTAACTCTAAAACCAGCACATAGAAAGGAACAAATCAATACTGCAGTTCCTGCTGATGGGCACAGGACGTGTCATGAAGAGCACAATATACCTCAGACCTTTCCTGAGAAGTGGGCAGCTCCTCATGGGATGTCTCTACCACTTGATGCAACTTCTTATGAAGTTCATCCATTTTCTGTTTTAATAGCTGTTCTTCAAAAGCATTTGCTTCTTTCCTTTTCATATAATGCCTGTCTTCATTTACTTTAGGAAAGATAAAAAATGGATTGCATGCAAAACTTAAATTCAATTCATCATAAGAATACATGCAAAATGAGGAAAGAGTTATATTTTAGGGGCCTGATTTTTTTGTTAGTCTTTCTCGTATTTGGTTTTAGAAGTGAAACTTGTATTACCTTTTAACTTTTACCTGCCCCTCAGCTTGGTTACTATATATTCTGGGCATGTAAATTACTAAAAAAAAAAAAAAAACCAACTACATGTTGATCAAAAATAATACTTAAAAATAGCACAGTATAATAGCAAAGATTTTTTTTAACCATGATTGTTCTTGTAAACAATCATGATTGTGTAAATCATTTTAAAATAAGTTTTTATTTTTAAAAGATAAAAATCTCTAGAGACTAAGTAGAAGTGAAGTGCACTAAATGATCAGGGCTTCAAGCATGCTGTGGTTAGTCTCACTTGCAATAAATGGTTAACACAGCCATACCAGACAAATCAGAGTCTGGCTTAAGACTTTTGGTCATGGCATGTTAAAGAAAAATGGATCTATGTCCAGCACAAATAGGTCCTCTGTGTTAACTGACTTGTCTTCTCTGTTGTCAATTGAATATGAAAAGTAATGAACAAAAAAGAAAGGCCCAGAATGGCTATAGCCCAATAACTTATATGATATAAAAGTCCCAAATGGAATAAAGGTTCAAATAACTAACCTGGAGATTTAGAATTACAATATACAGATAATACTGAAAAAATTTTAAATATTTATTTCACTAAAGCTAAAATGACACTGGTATGGATATCTAATTCGTACTCTTTCAACTATGAGTTTGCTGCCAAGACATCAATTGAATCCTTGGACTAACTTGGCTGCTACACTAGTGGTTAACCAATTTCCCATTTAGAAAAAAAAGTGCAGCTCATTGCCAGCACAATATTCTCCAGGCAAATGCAAAATGGGTTAATAATGACTTCTGGGCTTCTGATAGGATGAGATAAAGACTTTTTTACAGAGTCTTTCAACATAGTCAATTATTCTATAAAAAAATTACTCAGAGATGAGGATTATTTTAAGTGACATAAGAATAACTCAAAATACAAGACTGCAAATACCCCATTGCTCATGCTTTCTCCGTTGATTGTATTTCTGGGCTCTCAACTCTTCAAAGGAAAATTCTGATTCCCCACGAATAAGCTTCTCCTTGCAATACATAACAACCTGTTGAACATCAGCTTTGGATGCCGAAGATGAGTGCACAGAATATTCTGATTTAGAAATCATGATCACTCTTTGTTCCCTACAACGGGGGAAGATAAATTATTTACAACCATGTATTGAAGAACATTTGAAGGAAACTCATAACAGATTAATGTACTGATTATACTTGCATATTTGACTCTTTTTCACAAGCTGAAGATATCACTCCTGAAAGCTCTGAACCCTAAAAACAGAAAACAAACATGAGCATTCACCTATCTGAGAAGAAAGTGTCACCTAAATTACTTCACAAAACAATATGAAAATGCTTGAGGGGAAGAGGACCCTTAATCTCAAGTAGATTTATATATATATGTATATATCTTATATTATACTCATATATTTATTATACTCATATATTACATCATATTCATACATTTTAAAATTATGCTTAATATCAAAAGATTCAGTTGGTATCATTAACCTTACAATAACTATTGCAACTTAATCTAATCCAGGAAAGAGTTTTATTTTTGCTAAAGTCCTACCCAGCAGTAGAGAAGAGCCCTAGTTGATTTTCCTTCACTTTATAGTCTAGGAGTTAGGCTACAGTGTCTAAACAATATGGGATGGATATTCCCAACTGCTGTGTTCAACGTTTTTTTAATTAAAATTTTCCTCAGGTACTACTCTGCCCTCAAGAATTCCCAAATTCATTCACTAAACAAATATTTACCAGACACCTCCATGTCACACTCTGAGCTAGGTCTAGAAAATATGACTGTAATCAACACCCATCTCTACTGTGTAGAGCGTAGACAGAGTAATACAAGGTCAGGAGGCTGACAAGCATGTGTAGGATGTAAAACATAAATTGGGACAAGTTGCACTACTTCTCAGTTAGTAATGCATATTCTGCTTCTAAGAATGTGTTACATTAATAAAATCTGTACATATACCCTAAGAACAGAGGCATTGCCATTGGCTTTTGCTTCAAGGAGGTCCCTGATGAACTTTGAAAGAAAGTTGTACTATGGAGGGTAACATGGGAAACACAGCTGGGAAACATGAGGTTGAGGGAAGGAGAGACTTGAGCATTTTCCCATGTTGATAAGTTATGGAGGCAGAAGTGATCTCCATAGAGCAAAACTCTTGAGGAGGATAAGGACAAGTGTAGACAGATGGCCACCTTTTCTCACAGGGAAGGATGCAGTTACATTTATTGGTTGGTGGCAGAAAAACTGACAGATATCACTTGATGGTATCTGCTGAAATAGTATTTTTTAAGTTCGAGAGAGAAGTTAGAGGTAGCCAGGTCCCAAGTTTGAAGAGATTGAAAAGAAATTTAAAATCACTATAATTTGGTGCTAAAGAGTGAACCTGGAAACATAAGAGATACACAAAACATGAAGAGTGAATTGGACACTGGAAGCATATCCCAGTGCCTAGAAGTATGAGCGCCCTAGTTGAGGTAACAGGCATCAACCTTTGAGGCTCCAAGTTTTGAAAGCCAGTTTCAGGAACCCCCAGCTGGGTATAATCCCAGGTAGAGATTTCCAGAGCCTATGCAGAGGCCAGCAGAGCAGAGGAGGAAAGGATATTGGTAGGGGAGAAGTTGCTGGGGGAGAGTAAAGACAGGAGGCTGTATGGTGGGGGCCTCTGGGTTAGACAATAAATTATATTTGAGGTGAGCTGTGGCAGAGAATAACAGGCCCAGGAAGTTGCCCCAGGAACAGGTAGCTGACATGGAGGTTAGAGCCATGAGAGAAAGATCAAAGAAATGAGATGTCGAACTGGATATAGAAGGCAGCCAGGCTGGCCATTCAATACCATTCCCAGTTTCCATACAACCTACAAATGTCATTATTACCTGATTCTTAGAATTACAGGCCATACTATTTCCTGGATTTGATTTTGATGTTACCATTTGGTTTGAAATCTGAACATTATGCAGAGGTTCTGAGGTTCTAGCTATGAAGGAAAAAGAGGATAAAATAAGGAGAAATTAAGGGTAAAATCATAATAAATAAAATTATCACACCTAATACATTCCCCCTCATCCTTCCAGTAAGAATCATAAGAAGTAAATCAACTCATTCCTACTGTCTCAGAAATTTCAACTACAACATTTTTAAAATAAATATTATACAATTTTCTGATCAATTCAAAATGCCAGGAAGTACCCAAAAGAAATATAAAACCTAACTAGTGATTTTAAACAACAGGATAGGGTAGGCTTATTGCTGAAATGTGATATTTAGTTCTAAGAAAAAGAATGGCTATGTTTCTTTAAAAGTTGCATTAAACACATTTGATTCCATTCAAAATAGATAAAGTCCAGAATAACTATTTTGGTCAATTTTGAATTAAAAAAAAAATCCTAGAAATGCAGTGAAATCATCAGGCTTTTCTTGCAGGGTTGCTCTTTTAAAATGCTAAGACAAAGCCCATTCTCTCTGGGGCTATTTAGTAGGCATTATGATGATCAGAGTGCTTTCTCTATTACCTGAGAGTACAATTTGGTTTTCATTAAAAATTGGATGGGTGTGTGTGTGTAGACAGTCTCGCTCTGTCACCCAGACTGGAGTGCAGTGGTGTGATCTCCACTCACTGCAACCTTCGCCTCCCAGGCTCAAGCAATTCTCCTGCTTTAGCTTCCCAAGTAGCCAGGACTACAGGCGCATGCCATCACACCTAGCTAAATTTTGTATTTTAGAAGAGGCAGCATTTCACCATGTTGGCTAGACTGGTCTCGAACTCCTGACCTCAGGTGATCCACCTGTCTAGACCTCCCAAAGTGCTGGGATTAAAGGGGTGCATCACCATGCCCAACGGGTTTTGTTTTTTAGAGAAAAGAAAATACTAGCACAAATCCAAGACTAAATGGACAACAATAGGCATTTTAGAAAGTCTGATTTTACCTTGAGCTGGCAAATGGGTTTCAGTGAGGCGTGTCTGAAATAACCTAAATGACAGTAGAAAAGGCATCAATATAGATTATAAATTTACAGTTCAGTACATAGCTGTTAGAGTGAAAACTAAATACCACAGACAACTTATTATAAGCTAGTAAAGTCTGAGGTCAAGAGAGAACTTACAGTTGCATTTTAGAGTTGTTTCAAAATAAAAAAATAAAATGCTGGAAATATCTTTATATCCAATATACTACCCATATTACAAAAATTCCTCCCTTTGCCTAGTTTATGTTAGTATTTCTTAAAGTCACATAACAAATGCACCCTCTTTCTCCATGTATCATGTCTGCAAATGTTCTAACCCAGGGTGTTTGAACTCCTACTTTAGGTACTTAATACATCTGGAACAAAATGAACATATTTGGAAGAAAGAAGTGAAAGCACAACAGTACTTAGACTACTGCTTCAAAAGGCAGACATACGAAATGCTGTGAGAAGCATTTCATGGCATGTTTCATTTTCAACTCTGTCAAGTACTGTGCAATTCCCACACCTGACATTTTTGAGCGATGCAATCCAAACTGCACACTATAAAACAACCAAGTGGTAAACCTTGTTGGCTCTTAAGTCAAACAAACCAATGGCTAAGAAGCAATTTTATGTGACAAGAAAAGATTGAAAATTATGTGATATTAAATAACTATTGTTAGTTTTCTTTAGGTATGATTATGAAATAAGGCTCTGTAAGAAGTAAGATTTTAGAGATGTTTAAAATAGGTTTTGGGGTGAAATATTTTTCTGTTATGGATCTGCTTTAAAATTCTTCAGCATTGAGAAACACAAAATGTTAAATATTAAAAGTTGGTGATAGATAAATGGAAGTTTATTATACTACTTTTTCTCCTTTATGGGTGTTTGAAAAATCTCATAATAACATCTTTAAAAAGCATGAATACTGTAGAAAAATTGAACACATGAGTATATTAAAGGCTGGCAAGGAGTTCAGTAGCTAATGGGTCTCAAATTCTACTAATGAGAGGGGGAAGGGTAAACAATTGGTATAACCTTCAAGTAGGTAGTTTGGTTACATGCACCACAAGCCTAAAAACTCTTCATACACCCTTTGGCTCAAGAGTTTCAATTCTGCGAATCTATGAGAAGTAACTAAGTAAAAATCGGAAATACATTAAAAAATACTTTTATGATGAAGGAAAAAGACCTTGACACAAAGCTGCATATGTACAGAAAGCATGCATGCAATCCTGTAACAAGGAGAGAAAAAAGCACCAAGGAAAATGTCAAAAGGTTTTCTATCATTTTCTGTATTTCACAATTCCCTAAGTGAGATATGCTTAATCATATAAAAAGTTCTAAAAATGTGAACAATGTTATTCATTAAGATATTCATCACAGGCCAACGTCTGTAATCCCAGCACTTTCGGAGGCTGAGGCAGGAAGATCACTTGCAGTCAGGAGTGGAGACCAGCCTGGCCAACATGACAAAACCTCTTCTGTACTAAAATACAAAAATTAGTCAGGAATGGTGGTACATGCCTGTAGTCCCAGCTACTCAGGATACTGAGGCAGGAGAGTCTCTTGAGCCTGGAGTGGGAGGTTGCAGTGAGCTGAGATTACAACCACTGCACTCCAGCCTGGGCAACAGAGTAAGACTCTGTCCTTAAAAAAAAAAAAAAAAGGAAAAAAAGGTAGGCCAGGCACCGTGGCTCTCGCCTGTAATCCTAGCACTTTGAGAGACCGAGGGGGGTAGATCACGAAGTCAGGGGATCAAGACCATCCTGGCCAACATGGTGAAACCCCATCTCTACTGAAAATACAAAAATTAGCTGGGTGTGGTGGCATGCACCCGTAGTCCCAGCTACTCAAGAGGCTGAGGCAGGAGAATCCCTTGAACCCGGGAGGCAGAGGAGCTGAGACTGCAGCACTGCACTCCAGCCTGGACACCAGAGTGAGACTTCGTCTCAAGAAAAAAAAGAAAAAAGAAAAAAAAGTATCCATCATGGAGCTTTTTATAAAAATCAAAATGTAAACAACTTAAATGCCCAATTGGAGAGAGGTTGGATTATAACACAACACTGTGACAGATTTCACAATCACTTTAGAAGTAGTTTAAAAGTTCATAATTTCTTAAGTATAAATTTCTTTGTACGTGTAACCAAACATACAATATGATTTACTGTTAAATATACAAATACAAAGATTCCCACACAGGCACAGGAAAATATACTAGAAGGAAATGTGTCAGTTATTATTAACGGTAGTATTTCTGAGCATTTTTTCTTTATACTATCTTGTATTATCCACATTTTCCAAAACTGGAAGGATTTTCCTGTACAAATTGCTAACGATACAATTTTTAAGAGCAAACATTACATTTCAAAGTCGGAAGCATCACAGGGAGTTTTAATTGGTAGCTACCTGTACTGTTGTTGCAGGAGCTCTCTAGGTTCAGCCTGGTTTTGAATTCCTCTCCGGAGGACAGCACTGGCATGCTGCAGCTCTCCTTGGGCTTCCAGATGCCCCGCCCAGGCTATGTACAGAAGGGATGACAGGGTTCCAATCCCATGGTTGTACAGAAACTCAAAAAACTGATGGAGGTCACTGTTGTACTCAGCCTACGGGAACCCAAAACAAAAAGACATAAGAATAATGGAACTGCTAGTTCACGTCTGGTGAGGAGTTAGCCAGCTAAGCTAGGAGCCCCTAGGTAACTTCAGATGGGGCAAAACCAAGGCAGGATTAGAGGGCTGGACTTTTCAGCCCCACCCCTGAACTTCCCGGGAGGGAAGAGGGACTGAAGTTTAAGGTGATCACCAATGGCCAATGATTTAATCAATCATGTCTGTGTAAGTCACCACCATAAAAACCCAAAGGACAGAGCTTAGACAAGCTTCTGGAGAGCTAAACACAAGGAGGTTCCTGGAGGGTGTCACACCTGGAGAGGGCAAGGAAGCTCTACACACCTTCCCAAACACCTTGCCCTAAACATCTGTTCTATCTGGTGTTCATTGGCATTCTTAGTAATATCCTTTATAACAGTAACCGTGTTTCCCTGCGTTCTGTGAGCCACTCTAGCAATCTGATGGAACCCAAGCCCAAGGAGAGGGTTGTGGGAACTCTGCTTTATAGCCAGTCAGTCAGAAGCACAGGTAAAACAACGTGTGGCTTGCAACTGGCATTGGAAGTGGGAGGCAGTCTTGAGCAACAGAGTCCTTAACTGTTTCAGGTAGTGTTGGAATTGAATTGGAGACACAACTACAGAGCTGACTGATTAACTGCTGGTAGAGAGAAGTCTGCACGTACTTTTTTGGGGGGGGCGGTTGGGGAGGACAGAGTCTCACTCTGTTGCCCAGGCTGGAGTGCAGTGGCATGATCTCGGCTCACTGCAGCCCCCACCTCCCAGTCTCAAGCAATTCTCCTGCCTCAGCCTCCTGAGTAGCTGGGATTACAGGTGCCCGCCACTATGCCGGGCTAATTTTTGTTATTTTTAGTAGGGACAGGTTTTCACCATATTGGCCAGGCTGGACCTGAACTCCTGAACTCAAGTGATTCACCTGCCTTGGCCTCCCAAAGTGCTGGGATTACAGGTGTGAGCCACCGTGCCCAGCCCTCACACACTTTTTAATGACTAGCGGCACAGAAGTCCATTGAATCAGAGAATAAACAGTTTTTCATCTCTATTTAATCTTCAGAACTGGAAACAAGGAATTAAAATAAAAGTCTAAAATGATCTTACAATATAAGTTTAAAAAGCAGAAGTACAACATGATTATAGATTTGATGATCTTAAGTATACTTACAAATTTTAAACAATAATTGATGAATCTTGGGTCATTGTGGTATTTCTTCTTATCTAAAAATTCCTTCATTAAATGTTCTAGTAAAGTTGCCAAGTATTCTTTATTCTCAGGAAAATTCTCTTCTACCCACTGTATGTAGCTAGAAAAATATAGGTAATGTTAATTTTCCATAGGACAGCATATAGCTTGTTTAAAAAAAAAAATAACTAAATGCTGACCTTTCCCATTCACCAAGAGGGTCATTGCCCTTGTAGCTCTGCATATGGGCTTCAAACATCCTAGAGCAGAGAAAAGTATGCACATGGGATGTTAGGGACAATTCCTACAAGCAAAAGATATACTTGATTTTATATATACCATTTATATACATTAAAACGAAAATCTTAAATATCAATCCAAATAGTATTTAATAAGAAGCACTCGCTCAGAAGTAGTCAGAAAACTCAGAAGCAGCCAGTGTTTTTCCAGAAGTCCCAGCTCTATCCCCCAAGGGTCTCCTTCTCCTCTCACGGAACCCCAATGTCACTACCACCATGAGGGCCAGTGCCCACAAGTTTGCTGCTCCTTCTAACAGGAGGATCTAAGCATGGCACTGACTCAGACCCCTGACCTTCCAGTGGGATCCAGGCATGGCACTGACTCAGACCCCTGCCTTTGCTTCCCAGGAGCATGGCTGACACATGGCTGGAACAAGAGTCAAAGAGGGCTTGTAAATGGGCGTGAGGCAGCCCAGAGTACCACAAAGTAGAGTTTCCAGACACAGTTTGTTTTCATGGCTTCAAAGTAACAAAGTCCCTGAGGAAGAGCAGATGACAGCAGTGCTCAGAAATCAGCCACAGAACTCGCAGAGAACTCTACTTCCCCCCATTTCCACATACTCAGCCACAGCTTAAAAAAAATAAAAAAATAAAAAAAAAATCAGCAGGGTAAAGCAAAATTCCCCTTGGGAATTCAGATGCTAGAGGGGCTAAACAAACAAAAAGAAACATTCAAAGTAATGTCAGGTTACATTAAGTACTTAGAAGAACAAACTAAATAAAACATAACAGGCGAAAGGATGAGTTACTATTTTTAGATAAAGTGGTCAGGGAAGTCCTGCCTCTCCTGAGGTGGTAACATGTGATCAATGCCAGACAGCCATGTAGCTCTCTGAGCGCAAAATGGTCAAGGCTGAGAGAACTTCAGGAACAGAAAGAAAGCCAGTGTGGTTTAAGTGTCATCAGCAGGAAAAGGTGAGGGTGACAAGATCTAATTTTCATTTTTATGTCCCTCTGTGTGAAGAAGGGAATAGAAGGTAAGTGGGAAACCAGTCAGGAAGACTCCTAGGTTTTCTATCTGAGACACTATATTTTTTTTTGAAAAAATGATGTAAAAAGCAATATGTATTTTAATTTTTTTTAGAGATGGAATCTTGCTCTGTTGTCCATGCTAGAGTACATTGGTACAATCATGGTCCACCGTAACCTTGAACTCATGTGTTCAAGTGATCCTTCTGCCTCAGCCTCCTGAGTAGCTGAGACTACAGACACATGCCACCATGTCTGGCTAATTTTTTATTTCATTTTTTGCAGAGATGGGGTATCACTATTGGTCTTGAACTCCTGGCCTCAAGTGACTTTCTCACCTTGGCCTCCTAAAGTGTTGGTATTACAGGCATGAGCCACCATGCCCCGCCTAAAAAGCAATATTTACATCTTTTTAGGTAAATATAAAGAAAAATAAAAATAAACTAGAAAAAACGGTTACCCATGACAGAGTAGGAGGGTAGGCAGGTACAGGAGTTCTCGGTAAATACTGTTCTAACTCTTCTTTTAGTCATATACTGTATTGCTTATTTTTGAAACTAAAAAAAAATAATTACTTCTGAATTCTGAATGTTTCTCATGCTTCATAGAAGAGGGAAAAATCCATATTTCAGAACTTTTCTTCCAAAATATGTCTAGTAGGCCCGCCCGAGGTAAACATTTCATATTCTAACACCAACTACATTTCTCTAGTAAAATGACCTAAATGCACTGTAATACTAAAACAACCAGTTCACTAAAGCAAATTAATCTTTAGTAAGTCAAAATAGGACCAGGAATACCTGCTTTCCCTTTAAAAATGGGGGTGGGAAACTTCTGAAAGAAAATAATTTGCTGGCTAGGTTGAAGGCTACAGAAAAAGTCTTAGAGCAAATATATTTTTGTTTTTACTGTATTTAACAATCTCGGTCTTCTGATCCCAATGAACTAATAAAATTGATCCGTTTTACATCCTGCCACCTATGACTTAATTGCTTTAAATAGTTTTAAGTCACAGTCTTAGTAAACCACCTAAGTCAAAAAACAAAGGCGTGGGAACTTTAAAAAGTTAGTGATGTTAGCAGGCTGGCACACGTCACTCAATAATAAGCAAAGCTATTTTATTCTTTTCAATATTTTTTTTCTTAAAGTACCCTGTATTCAAAGACTTAAAAAATAGCGGTGGGATTATGGGTATGAGAGCAACTTTAAATTCGTTCCCTACTGTAGTCGAATTGTTAAATACGTGACTTTGAAAATTTATCTTAAAATCTAAACACAAGGTTCGGGGTTTTTTTTAAGTTAAACAGCTATCAGGAGGGGGTTCCTTACAAAGAATAAACCAGAGCTCTGGGGGCCTAACGAATTATCCAAATCCCCTCAAACGGCCACTGTAGTGCAGCTGGGCGGACCAGCACCGGGCCTCAGCGGAGCCCACTGCGCCGAGCCCTCACCGGCTCTCAAGCGGCCCAGGGCCTTGCTGGACACACTCCAAACCCAGGAAGTGGGCGGAGGGAGCAAAAGAAGGCAGGTCTAGGGCGGGCTGGGCCCGAATCCCAGGCGCCCCAACCCCCTGGGCTTCCCCACCCCAGGCGCCCCAACCCCCTGGGCTTCCCCCACCCCAGGCGCCCCAGCCCCTGGGCTTCCCCACCCCACCAGATGGACACTTACTGAAGGACATTTTCCGGGGTGTCCATGGCCAGGAGATGCCGGCCGGCGGCACCAGAACTCGCACCACAAGCCAGTAGCCGCCGCCAATTCGAATCTCCCGCGCAGCCCGCAGTCGGCTCCCCGAACGCTTCAGGGAGCCTGTCATTGGTCACGGCTGCAGAAGGAGCTGGCCAATCGCCGGGGCCGTTGCCCGGAGATCAAGTCCCGCCTCTCTCCTTTGGGCCAGTAGCTTCTCCCACTTCCGGTAGCTGTCGGTTGAACCGAAACCTGGCTGCAGCAGAGGGAGCGCGGGATGTTTGGGATGCGGCGCGGCGAGGGGTAGCTGGCTTGGCTTGGGCGTAGGGAATTGTTTTTTTGTTTTAGCTCTCCAGATTGTAACTGGTTTACATAATTACACTATTAAGGCATCGTTGTAGGAAAGGCTTTGCAGGAGAAAAATGATTTAACTGGAGGTCTTGAGCTAAAGAACGTTGCCTCACCCCTTGGGTCCTGAGAGTCGCGTTTCTTCCTCCGCTTCGCTTAAATTTGTAAACCAGAATCGTTATGTCTGGTTCATGGAACGGAGAAAAAATCCCGTGTGCAGGGGTTGGGCAGTGGGTGGGATGGTCGAGACCGTCGTGTCTTAAGCAGCAGTGCCCGGGAAAGACGGGGAGGCAGGTGGGGAGAAAAAACGGGACCTGCTGCCGGGGACGTCTCCCGCTTTCCGGCAGTTTTCTATTTCGCGGTCTCGCTGTGAGAAAAGACCCCAGATGCTAAAACCAATACAGTCTTAGCCTTAGTCTTACAGACTCACGTACCGTGACAAAGAGGGAGTGACGACGGTCTGTGGAAAAAAAAAAACCTGAGGAGTTTTTGGCTTAGCGACTTCTGTGAGGGCACGTTGCGGGGCGTTCTAGGGTCGACTACGTAATTATACCAGGCAAGGAAAGTGATGGGTTGGTGCCCTTGGAGTAGACCCCTGGGCTTGATTTAACTGATCTGAGAGGCTGGGCGTGTGCCCTGAGCCACACAGGGGTCCTGTCAGCTTCATGCGAAAAGTGGGGCTCAAGGGACTGGACTTTCCCTACAGCCAGCTGTAATTAACATCAAAGTAGAAGAGTTTGGTTAGATTATAGAATACGCGCTTTCAGCATCTTTTGGGGACTAGGCACTGTGGGAGACCAAGTTCCTAGAACCCATAAAATAAAAAATAGACACCTCTTTGTAGAGAAGTCCAGATGTCTAAAGAGGAAATATGTAATACACTGATGATTCATAAGAGTGAATTGGGAAACGGTTTGCCTAGTCTTCTCTGCCCCTTGGTCTTGAATAACT
The DNA here is from genome assembly GCA_036589455.1 of Ateles fusciceps. NCBI lineage: Eukaryota > Metazoa > Chordata > Mammalia > Primates > Atelidae > Ateles > Ateles fusciceps. The sequence goes on along the minus strand of JAZHEH010002739.1, from coordinate 39,218 downwards.
TCCTACTCCATCTCTCAAGAGTGTATCAAGGGCCACTCGACAATGCAAAATAAAGACCTGTTCATGCTAGAAAGAGGTTATGTGGATGTTTCTGCTTCCTTGGCGTCTTGAGTTAAATACTTTAAAAAGTAAGGCAGGGCATGGTGGCTCATGCCTATAATCCCAGCACTTTGGGAGGCCCAGGCAGGTAGGTCACCTGAGGTTAGGCATTTGAGACCAGCCTGGCCAACATGGTGAAACCCCGTCTCCACTAAAAATACAAAAATTAGCTGGGTGCTGTCTCTACTAAAAATACAAAAATTAGCCAGGTGTGGTGATGCACACGTATAATCCCAGCTACTCTGGAGGCTGAGGAAGGAAAATCACTTGAACCCAGGAGGTGGAGGGTTGCAGTGAGCTGAGATTGTGCTACTACACTCCAGCAACAGAGGGGAATTCCGTCTAGAAAAAAGAAGAAAAACAAAAATCTTAAAAAAAAAAAAAAAATTGACTTCTGGAAATCCCAGTGCTACAGAGTTTCTTCCAGTGTGTGGGTGGCTTTGAATCTGCATGAGTCTCCAATTTGTGGGGTTTATTACTCAGAGGGGTCTCACTCAGGTCTTTAAATAAATGCTAGGTTCTGCTAACCATCACAGGATCTAGGACGTTTTTGGTCCCATCAACTCAAGTTTTCATCTGCTTCTGATAGTGGCTCAGTCAGTAATCAGTCAGGAAACGCTGATTGAGAAGCCATCATGAGCTAGGTGCTAACTACAACCTTGTCTAATTCAAACAGAATCTGTCCTGAAGAAGTCAGTGATTTAGACTGGGAAATGAAAACACAGAAATAAAGAATTGTTTAAAGGTGATATATATTTATATTAAGAGACAAATGAGTTCAGACTGTATCTGGTAGGCCAGCAGATCCCAACCTATCTGACACAAGGGACAGGTTTCATGGAAGACAGTTTTTCATGGGGATAGAGGTGTTGTAGGGGTGGGCAGTGGGTGGGATGGTTTTAGGATAAAGTGTTCCATCTCAGATCATCAGGCATTAGATTTTCATAAGGAGCTCGTGACCTAGATCCCTGGCATGCCACAGTTCACATTAGGGTTTGCATTCCTATGGAAGCTAATGCCCTGCTTATTTGACAGGAGGCTGAGCTCAGACAGTAACTCACCAGTCACCTTCTGCTGTGTGGTCCAGTTCCTAATAGGCCATGAACAGGTACCAGCCCATGGCCTGGGACCTGGGGACCCCTGTGCTAGGGGTATTCACAGGAGGAAAAGGTAATGAGGACCTGTTGGTGAGACAAAGCTTCATAGGAAAGATGGGGCTTGAATTGGGCCTTGAAGGGAGGTGGGATGGATATGGGTGGGGCAGAGCCAGGGGGAGGTAATTCCATGTGTAAATCAAGATTTTAGAAGGAGATCACTCTTGAAGATGCATGATTGTTAGAGATTCTTTTTTGAAAGACTAGTTTGCTGTTTTGATGTTAAATCTTGAATGCTAGACTAAGAAGTGTGTATTTAATAACGGGTTTTTAAAGCAAATAAGCATATGATCGTAAGGACCTCATGATAGTTACACTTAGTTCTACCCTGTTTTCTAAAAGCCATAGAGATTGTCTACTCTCCTTCACTTCTGTTACTAGGGGTTCCTCTCTCACCAGGCTTGTTTATGGGTGAGATATCATAGATGCTTTTTTTACACTGCCCTTAAAAAAGGCACACTAACCCCTTGTCAAACCCCATTGCCAATCACTGCAGGTATATCCAAGAGTAATAGAAATAAAATATTACCATTGTCAGCAGTGCTTAGAAACCGACATTTTCCTAGGAATAATTTCGTGGCTTATTCAATGGTTTCTCTTTATCCTCACTTATGGCAGTTTCCTTCTGCCATTATTCTTAGAGGAAGAATTAAAATGATCTGCCTAAAAATGTGTTCATCTTAATATCCATATTAGGATAGTTAACCTAAAAATCTAAAGAGCCTAAATCCTAACGTGGCAGTGTTCAGGATTTATTGGAGACAGGGAGAGAGATGGGTAGAAAAGGCAGAGAACAGTACTTTGCAGACTTCAAACTGGTGTTGCAGGCAGAGAGAATGAAAGAAGGAATCAGATCGCATGGAAAGACAAGTCTCAGAACACAATGATGTCTTTAATATATAGGAAAAAGAAAAGAATCCAAGATAATTTGAGGGCCTAGGAGAATTAACAGAAATAGGCTATTGGTGCTGGGAAGACTGCTGTTTTAGACATGTTGAGTTGGAGGGGTTACCAGGTCTTTTTCTTCTTCATGAGACTAGACGCTGCAAAAGAACAGATATGATTCACAGGCTTTAAAAGCTTACTGAAAGAAGTTTCACATGCCACTTCTTAAGCCTAGAATGATTTTTTTTTTCCCTAAGAGCTTCACATTATCTCTACATGCCAGGGAAAAATGAAGAATCTCTGAACACTTTTATACTTTGATAAAGAAAATCTGTAAACCTCAAAGAAATACATTCTGGCAATTTACATAAATCAATATAAGCAGAAAATACCAAAGGGCTGACAAATGTGTTGCTTGTTTTTAAAAAATTCACCAATTGGAAGTTCATGCCACTGATAGTACTCCAATTTCTCTGTTCTCACTTGTGCCTTCTTTAATCTTCTTCTCTGCCATTTTGTCTCAGGCCTGAGTTAAGAGTGTAGCAATTGTCATAGAATATCTGAAAGTCTATTAAATGATAATTCTTGCTTCATTCATTTGTCTTTTTTTATTTTTGACATTACTATTGTCTTAGTGTTTCTGTTACTTTATCTCCTCAAACCCACCCAGAGTGTGAGAGGAGAGGTGTGCTTTGGTCTGGGTCAGAGCAGCAGATCTAGCTATCTCTAAATATATGTCTTTCTTTCATCTGATGCAGAAAAGTGCAGCTATAAGTCTCTCTTCCTTTCCAAATCCAATTCCTTTATAATTTTAATATTAAATGTCCATCTATCTAAAAATGACTCCAATAAATTTCTCTAAATTATTATGAAGGCCAATAGATAAAGTATCTTCATTTGTATATGGGATTTCAGTGACTTGTTATTCCAATATCATAATTCCAAACTTATTGGAGAAGGAAAATCAGGCCACATCAGTGTACCTAAGCTCCAATCTTCATTTTCCCAAGAAGCAGTAAATGGTCAAATGACCTAAACTCTCTATCTTGGTATCAGCTTCTTGATCTATGAAATGAAGAAAACTGTCCCTTTGTCTTCATAATGTTCCTTTGTCTTCCACTGTCCAATAACCTCATAACATTTTCTACTTAATTCCTAACATATCTTGGATTGCCTCATAATATAAAAGTTAGTGCTGTGTTTCAAAAAGGAAAATAATTTTCTCTAGGTTCTGCAGATTTGATCTAAGCAAATAATCACAAATACTTGCATATCTTCTTTTCCCTGAGAAATTTCGAGACATTCAGAGTAGTAGTACTAGACGTCTGGCTAGTTCATAGTGTCCTGAAACATTATATATTGGAGATTTATAATTAGAATAGTTTCAGTAAACAAAGGAGTGATTTAGGAGACTATATTAAGAATAAAGTCGATATGCAGAAAAGGAGATATATAGCTCAATCTTAGACATTTTTTCATCTGTGTGTGTGTTGTGAGTTTGGAGGATACCTATGGTACCAAAGCCCTGAGTCTAACCTCTATCACTGCAGACTGGGAGGAAAGATGGAGGTGGAGATAGGGGAATGTGGTTCCAACTCCCTGAAGAAGCCTCCCCCAGAAAACTTTGATAGAATGTTCAGTTCAGCACATCATCCTATTATTTATATAAAGGGCTCAAGTGATCCCTAAATGTTAATTCCATTTTTAGGTGTGGTAATTGTATTAGTTTATTCTTGCACTGCTGTAAAGAAATATGTGAGACTGGTAATTTATAAAGAAAAGATTTAATTGGCTCATGGTTCTGCAGGCTGTATAGGAAGCATAGTGGCTTCTGCTTCTGGGGGGGGGGCCTTAGGAAACTTACAATCATGGTGGAAAGTGAAAAGACAGCAGGCATGTCTGGAGCAGGAAGAAGAGAATGAGAGAGGGGAGGCGCTACACACTTTTAAACAACCAGATCTCATGAGAACTGTATCATGAGAACAGCACCAAGGGGATTGTGCTAAACCATTCATGAAGGATCCATCCCCCATGATCCAATCACCTCCTACCAGGTCCCACCTCATTGGGGATTACAATTTGACATGAGATTTGGGTGAGAACACAGATCCAAACCATATCAATAATAGAGACTAGAGGCCATATTTCTTTCCCTTTCCTATTGGAGGCAATTTGATTGTTCATAAGCTTAGTCTTGAATCCTGAGCACAGATATATGGCTACTTGTATTTCCTCCACACTGGCCCACATTAACTTTGTGCACTTCTTCAGACTTACTCCCCTCCTGTCACCTACAGAGTTCCCTAGCTTCTGTTCTTGAACTTTGAATCCTTTCATTGCTATGTAAGTTGTGCTGACTTAGATTCTGGGGCAGATGGTCCTCTTAATACTTAGGAAACCGGATCCAGCGAACTTTAGTCTTGGAACTGAAAGCATACATGGAACATGTCACTTTCCTTCATTACAGGCATTATTCTAAATTTGTAGTCTCAATCCCTTCCAATTAGGCTCCTCAGATGCTAGTTGAGTGGGATGATCTCTATGGTCAATGCCAGAGACCAGCTTTCTCAAGCCTTCCTCTACCTTCAGGCATTGAGGACAAAGATTGTTTTCCTTTGTTCTTCACAGCTGCTATCACCTTTTTGATCTCTGGTGACTTACTCACAAAGTAGGATGGATGAGAATAGTCTCTTCAGATCCCACCATTTTTTCTTTGGACTCCTGAAAAACAGAGGCTTTTGCTTACTTCGAAAATTTGTCAAAATGGATGTATTAAAAAGTTTACATTGTAGAGTTCAAGAGATGTTGCTTAATCTATATTTTGTGCTTTTTCCTTTATATGTTTTCCAAGGTCTTTTCTATCTCTTCTTCTGACTAATGGCAAATCTCACTTCATCATTTGTTTCCTCCATAAAAGAATTGTTCTGAGCTCACTTTCAGTAGAGAGATGACCTGTCAGGATGGGCAACTATTAGATTGCATAACTGGCCTTAGAACCAAAAGACTCTTAGACCAGAAATATATATTTTTTTCTTATTTGGGAATTTATTTTACAAATGCTTATAATAGTTAAATCACATTTAGTTCTGAGCATAACAAATCACCTTTATTGAAAAAGAAGGGAGCAGTTCTGGCTTCTCTGGAAAAATCATCATTCAAATCATATGTCAGGGAAGTTGTTGCGCTCTTAGGAAAAAGAGCCACCTGTCACTAGGCCCTGGTCAGATTTATCTTAAAGATGGTGGTTTGGGCATGTAGGCAATGACAGCTGACCACATCGCTCTTGAGAGGTGGTGATTGGCCAATTTTTTTCTTGATTCTGATAGAATGTGTTCTGTTTCCACCCCCACCTGGGTGTACTGCAATTCAGTTCTGATACTAACTGCCCATAGTAAGCATCAGACTCTGCAGGTTTAAGAGCATAGTCCCCAATAAAGCTATTCTTACTTCAGATGCCAGCTGCAAGTTCAGGGGTTCTCAGCCCACCTGCATTTCTAACCAACTGGCCACTAAGTTGGGAGTTTCCATGATCCCCCTCAGGTTCACTAATTCACTAGAATGGCTCACAGAGCTCAAGAAGGCTCTATGCTTATTATTATAATAATTTTATTGTAAAGAATACATATAAGATGAGGTATGGGAGGGTCCTAGACATGGAATTTAGATACTCCCTCCCTGAGAAATTGGGTATGTCACTCTGCTGGCACATCAATGTGTTCACCAACCACAAAGCTCCATTGAGCTTCAGTGTTCAGAGTTTTTGTTGAGCTCTCATTACATAAGCATGATTGAATAAATACTTGACTACTTGATTGAAATCAATTTTCAGCATCTTGGAGGTCTGGAGAACTGGCTGATATCTTAGGGCTCAAAGCCTCAGTCAACACTATTATCAGGTGCTTGGTCTTTCTACTGACCACCTTCCATCCTAAAGCTATGTAGGGGCCCCACCATGGTAATACAGGAGTTATTAAGAAATAATTTTTAGGCAGGTAGAAAGGGTGAAGTTTCCCCAGTGGAAATTTCTTTTAATAAAAACAACTCCCAAAACATTTCTTTTCTAATAGAAAAGCAGCTTGGAAGGCCAGGCCGGCAAGTATTGATATGCAAATGTAAGAAATTAGAAACTAGGTCCACCCAGACAGCACGGTGGCTCACACCTGTAATCCCAGCCCTTTGGGAGGCTGAGGCGGGTAGATCATGAGGTCAGGAGTTCAAGACCAGCCTGGCCAACATGGTGAAATCCTGTCTCTACTAAAAAAATACAAAAATTAGCTGGGCATGGTGACACATGCCTATAATCCCAGCTACTCAGGAGGCTGAGGCAAGAGAATTATTTGAACCAGGACCCAGGAGGCAGAGGTTGCAGCGAGCCAAGATTGCACCACTGCGCTACAGCCTGTACTACAGACTGAGGCTCCATCTCAAAAAAAAAAAAAAAAAAAAAAAAAAAAAAAAAAGAAAGAAACAAACTAGGTTCATACAATATGGCAATTCTTCCTCTCTTCTCTTTGTCACCACATGTGCCAGGCGTCATGGCTGCTTGCAGATAACACCACCTGTGCAGGACATCATGGGGACCTGCATTTGCGTATTAAAAGGCTAGGGTAGGAGGGCCAGTTTTTTTGTGGTCTGCATAAATGACACACCTGGTCAAACCAATCCCCCTGGGCCCTATGCAAATACGATACCACCTCCTCCAGCCTCCCAATATAACTGATAACTTTTCTGCCACACACGGGGTTTTTCTCTCTATCAGGAGCACCCCTCCCTCTGTCTCTGTAAGGAGGAGCTTTTTTCCTTCTTTCTTGCCTATTAAACTCCCGCTCCTTAAAACCACTCCACAACTATCCAAGCGGTTTATCAAATCGGTGGTAGACAAAGAACTTTGGTGTTTCTGCAGTCATCACAGCCAAATCAATGGGGTCATCTCATTAGCATAAGAAAGACACTTCTATCAGTCACAGATTTCAAGAGATTTTGAAGCTCTGAACTAGGAACCCAGGAAAATGATCGGCAAATTTTTTTTCATTATTATACCACAGACATGATCTGCATCACAGAGGTGATCTGCATCTTTGAACATAAGCTTAAAATTTCATGAGCTTTAACAGCATACCCCACTAATTTTTAAATTATTTTAAAAATGTTTTTAAATTTTAATTTATTTGTAGAGATGGGGTCTCTCTATATTGCCCAGGCTGTCCTTGAACTCCTCCTGGGCTTGAACTTCTGGGCTCAAGCAATCCACCCACTTTGGCCTCCTAAAATGCTGGAATTATAGGCATGAGCCACCACACCTGGCCCCTCACAGATGTTTATATAGCTGGGCACTAATATAATTCTTGTGTGTGTATCAGAGTAAAATAACGTTCTTTAGCTTGTCTTTTTGGAAATAAAGTAATGACAAGGAAAATTGAAGTAAGACTTAAGTTACCTGAAGACTAGTTTATCAGATGCTTAGTTTGGGCATTCATATGGTTAATTATTGTATCTATTACACTGATGTGCTTCATGTTTAACTGCTGATTCCAGGGAATGACAAAAGCTTCTAGCCACAGGTAACTAGAGGCAACGTTGTAATAGCCTTGTTTTGTTTCAATTCCAGTCTTTTGTGTCTTTCTGTTTATAATTTCCCTGCCAGAGAGTTGTCTTATCCAGAAGTAATATTAGCAGACGTACATTACTTTATAATGACTGCTCAGCCACAGTCCGCATTTATGTAAGTTGCATTTCTATTATATAGGGCTTTCTGCCTTGCCTGCAGCTGTTACAATTACTGTTGTTGCTAGTACTCTTAAATTTTCACCTTGTATTCTTTAATCTTTGCAGTCCCCTTGCTTTTGCATATTAATGCATGACATTACATTTTTGAATATGAGATTGTCTTTGTGTTTGTTGCTCTTTGCAATTCATGTGCTGCATGGTCTGCACAGGGCTGTTTCCCTGGGATACTTGCTTCACTGGGCAGTGTTTCTCTATTTCTGCTTCTCTTTTGGATAGGCCTTAGGGCTTCTAGTTTTCTGACTTCTTGGGCTTCTGTTTTTGAACCTATTGCCCCTTTTGACTTCTTGATGGATAATGAATTTGAACCATTAACTTCCCTTAACCAGTTTATCTTTTTGATCATCTCTGACCTTTGGACCTCAGTGTCCACCTGTACTTTGCAACCAGCACTGTGGGAGTGACTTTTTATTTGGTTCCCATACTTGGAGGTCAAAAGAAACAGTGGAGATTGATTTCTATATTCACATTAAATATTTTCCATAGTAGTCACTTAAAAGCTTCAAGCTAGACTTGCATCCTAGCTGCTTCTGCCATTGTCAGCATTTTCATATTCTTTAGTCGCTTCCATATCCTTGACTATATACTGTGTTTATTGAACATATGTTATGCCTCTCTAGACCCAGTTGGCTTGATAAGGATTTTGATGACATTGAAAAGTTGAAATCAATTCAAATCTCACAGAAATTTATTTTCCTTCTTTTATTCCCACATGATAGCCTCCTTCATTTTTCTAAAATTCAAGGTACATCTTCATCAGCATCCCTCACCCTGGGCGTTAATCAGCATGTCATGATACAGTAATTGGTACATACTTGGAAGAACACCTGTAACATTTCAGGGAGGCTAATAAATCTGTCCAGATATTTTGAGTTGCAGTGAACAAAAAACCCAACTCAAGCTAGTTTAAACAATAAAGTGAATTTAATGGCTCATTTAACCGAAAAGTCCAGGGGTAGGTGGCTTTCAGGTACCGTTTGATTGGGACTCTAGCTCCCTCTGTCTGCAGTTCCCTTAACTCTGCTATTTCTCTTTATTCACTTTGCCCTTATGCCGACTTTCTTCATGGTAGCAAAACAGTTACAGCAGTTCTTGGTCTCATCTGTTGTGCCACAGACTCAAATGCCCTATGTCACTCTGAACTGGTTAAGTTTCTTGCCTTCCTCTGAAGGCTTCTCAGAATCATATGGGCATATGACCTAAGGAAATCAGGGGCTTTGGGAAATAAAGTGGGGAGCATGCCCTGGGGGGGAGCAACCAGCAAGGTAGCCATGCAGTCACAGTTCTCAGTCACTTTGAAAAGACAACTTAAAAACCACTGAAAATAAATGAGTCACTCTAGCTGACTGCAAACTGCTGACCCTCAACTGCTTCAGTCACTAACTGCTGATTCCTCTTTAGTTCTTTCCAAGAACAACCTCCTTGTGACTCATTCTTAGAAGAATGACAAAAGGAACAGGCCTACCTGTAAGCCCAACAGAGACAAAGTTGGAATGACTATCAGATGCACCCGTCATGGGTGCCATCTTATTTCTCATGTGGTCATTGCACTTTCATGGCATTTGAAAACAAACAAACAAAAAAGAATTAGTTGCAGAAAGCATAATGACCTGTTGTATTCGTATGAGTTTTTCTTGTAGTTTTACTCCTGGTGGGAGGGAAGCCTCCATCTTCACAGAAGTAGATCCTCTGATGGGCTGAATTTTGTCCCTCCCCCTCAAATTCTTGTATATTGAAGTCCTAACCCCAATACCTCAGGATGTAACCTTATTTGGAGATGGGGTATTTTAAAAAGTAATTAAGTAAAAATTAGGTGATTAGGGTGGGCCCTAGTTCAATATGACTAGTATCCTTATGAGAAGAGGAAACGTGGACACAGGCACATACGAGGGAAAACAACGTGGAAAGGCAGGGAGAAGATGGCCACCTGCAAGCCAAGCAGAAAAGCCTAGAACAACACACTCTTCCTTCATGGCCCTCAGAAGGAGCCAACCCTGCCAACACTTGAGCTCAGACTTCCAGCCTCCAGAGCTGTGAAAAAATAAATTTCTGTAGTTTAAGCCCCTCAGTTTGGGGTGCTTTGTTAGGATGGCCCTAGGAAACAAATACAGGTCCCAAATAACTCTTCCATTTGGCCATATTTCCCTTACCTCTAGAGACTAACTTCTAAATATCAGTTGTTTTCTTGACACCAACCATTCAAGGTGGGTGAAGAGGGTCTGACAGGGCAGGAAACCTAATAAGAGTTACTCAGCTGTTGAGGGGGATGCAGGTCTGCCGGTCAAATCATCTGTCCTCTATGAACTCAATTTCTTCAGTGGACGAAAGAAAAAGCAACTCTTGACAGTCAAGAGTTGGCCTGTCACTAATGGCTAGGGTGTGATGGTGTCTTGTTGAACATAAATAACTTTACAGAATGTTCTCATCAAACAAGGCCACTGACAAAATTCTACTTGCTTCCTGACAGCATGCAATCCATAACAAATGCCTGCTTCTTGGAACCCCCACACTCTGGCCCACATAATGACCTAACACAAACCCAAATGCTACAACCAGTCCTTCTACTGCTTTCTTAGGGAGATGTGTTTCCCATAGCATGCTGGCTCCCTTGAGACAGTAAGCCAATAAACCTAACTCTGTTCATAGTTGTCTTTGAGACATTAATAAGAGTTTCGACTTTTATTTTATATATACATCAGTCAATGAGGGTACCCTCGCGCCCCACACCTCAACCAGGACAGTTTATACAGTTTAATACAACTCTTACAACATTGACTCTTATTTTCATTATCATTACATGAGCAATTACTAACTTTATCACCCTTGAATTTTTTCTCTTTTCATTTAATTTGGAATTTCTTAATATAGAATGTAGTAGGGGAGAGGAGGGCTCCCTTTCAAAACAGCAATAGTGGCCAGATACAGTAGCTCATGCCTATAATTCCAGCATTTTGGGACGCTGAGGTGAGAGGATCACTTTAGCTCAGGATCTCACTGTTGAGATTACACTGAGCTATGATCACATCACTGCACTTCAGTCTGGGCATCAGAGTAAGACCTTGTCTCTAAAAACAAACAAACGAACAAAAGCAATAGTTATAATAAAAGTTGTTTAAGAGTAAAGGACTTCAATATACATTAATTTGAGAGGAGGGACAAAATTCAGCCCATCAGAGCTATAGCGAGTTTATTTAGCTGCTTATGAGAGTGGAATGAATGTGATCCTCCCACCTACAAATAGCAGAGGTCAAGAATGTGCTTAATGTCTTATTCCCAAGGTAGTGCTTGAATGTGTTGGTTTAAACAGCATTCTGGATGCCCTTTAGGGTTTTCTGTGAAATCCTAATAAATGAGTCATTTTTGTGCAACTCATTTTTATCAGGCCCCATCAACCTGAGTGCTGCAAAACTAGGGTCATGGTCCCATCTGGGAAAAAAAATTGTACTCCCAAATATTGCCGCTGGGATTAACAATTGCTACACCTGTTTTGGAAAGTAATGTCAATTTCTATCTACAAAACCAAATAAAAACAAACCCAGCCAGCCCTCTCCCAGGGACGGAATCCAAGGAATGAAGCTCGATGGCAGGCGAGGGGTGTGCAGAGGGTGTTCTGCTGCCCCTGGGCAGTGGCTCCATGCAGGAAACAAAGTGTGTGCTCAAATAAGCAGGCAGCAGAGAATTTGTGAAACATTCTTACACCAAAATATTTTCCCCACATTAAAAAATTGAGTCTGGTCTATAACAATGACTTGGAAGCACTTCTCCTATGTTCAATTACATATGAAAAGCAAGAGGTGTAAGTGAAAATATAATCTCAACACTGTAAAACAAAGGTCAAAAATTCATGTTTCCATGCAATTAGGAGAAAGATAAGAAAGCTGATGATGATGATTATTTTAACATTGGTTGGTTTGCTTGGGAGAGGGCAGAGATGTGTAAAGGAGGAATTACAAAGAAGAGGGGCAGAGTAAACATTTTAATCATTATTAAACTTTTGAGCAAATGCAAAATTAAAAGCAGGAGGAAGAGGAAAAGTGGGAGTAGAGTGGAGAAGAACTCAGCAAATAGAGTTCTCCAAGCAAAGAGAAGACATCCAGGTGGCACCTTGGCAGCAGGGAACACACAAATAATCCTACCTAAACTATTCCTTCAGACTACTAAGTTAGCACCACTTCCTTAGGAAAAATCGGGGATTTGTCCCTCCCCCTCAAATTCCTTATTTGAATCACACCACTCCCTGTGTATCCTTTGTATTTAACTGTATACAAATTTGTAGGGCAGCCTATATAATCAAGAAAGATCAGTCAGGAGAGAGTATTTCCCTAGTTCTATCCTGATGACAAATTTAGAAACCTTAATTCCTTTAATAATTCCCCCTTCCCAACTGTACCCAGGAATCCCTAAGCCAGGAGAATGTCTGGGTATTGGAAGGGACTCTTAAGACCCTGCTACATCCCATCCTCTCCCTTCCAACACGCCCTGCTAAGTCTGGGCCCAGAGCAGGAGAACATCATCTTTGACAAACATTGCCACTTTAAGTTCCAGCTCCCTTTCTAGCCGCATGCATTTCAAGGAAATCACTTCTAACTACAAGCAGCTAGAAAAAGCAGACAGTAAAGCACAGATAAAACAGCTCGGGCACAGAGGAGGGGGAAAGTCTCTTGGGCAACTACCATACTTCACCCTCATACAATGGGCCCCAGTAAAACAGTGGGCCTTAATAAGCACATTCCTTTCCCTTCAGGTGCACTAAGATAGGGAAGCTAAAAGTAGACTCAGGGGGTATGCCCATAGCTGCAGAAGATATATGAAAACAAATACACAACTCTCCCTTTCAAATAAGCACATCAAAGAGACAAAAAACATTCCAAGCCTCTAGTAATCTCTCCCACCCTGAATCCTTAAAAACTATTAGTCTGTAAGAAAGTGGGGGCTCTAACCTAACTTAGCCAAAAGCCCCTCTCATGTTTGTTTTCTAAAATAAACCTGTCCTTGTTAACTGTCAAGCCACCCTCACGTTTCTTTCCTCTTTCTTTAATTTATTATACCTCCCACATCTGTGTGTTTAGTCACCACAGGAAACACTTGGTGCAGGGAGAACTGGAAAAGAAGATCCAAGTCAGGAAAGCTGCCAAGGGGCCTAGACTTTATGGAGTAAAGGCCAAACCTTGAATTGTTCAGAACAGAGGATGGAACCATGAAGCATCAATGGGGTGGGAACTGAACTCGACACAAGCGCATTTGCGGAGCAAGTCGAGAAGGCTTTGCTGAGTGATGTCACTGACAGAGTGGGGCTGGCAGCTCAGTGGTGTGTTGGCCACCAATGGGGTGTGTTAAGCCAGCTAAAAGGGACAAGGCTGACATGGATGAACTCATATTTTAAAGCTGACTTGAGTGGTCCTGGCATGCAGTTTCCCGAGTGTCTCTGCTCTTGGACTGAATCACCCTCATTGTTCATCTGAACTGGACCTCACTTGCATTATACTTGGAGTCAAGTCATTCTTCTCCTAGTGGTGCCAGATTCAGAACTGGAATCCTGCTTTGATCTCCACTTGCTGTTTCTATATTGCATCCTTTCTCATTCCCAGGTTTTCTCCAAAGCATGGAACCCTTTCTTGCTCTTAGATGCTTACCTTTATGGAGCCAGAATCCTGTTCTAATTCCTAACCCAGGGCTGTGGTCCCTGGAAGCAGAGCTTGTGGCCACCATTCTTTCCAGTACGCTTCCTTGGATTCTGCCTTTGTAGTCTTGATGCATTTATGGGCAGGGGAGCATCCTAATCCTTCATCATCTTCAACTTCACTTTCCTACTTCCACGTTTCCTGATGACCCCCTTGGAGATTGCTGTCAACTCTGGACAAACATGTATTGCCTCTTAGTCTGAGCTTCTGACATTAGCCCCAGAAGTGGGATTCCTTTCTAAGATGTGAGTTTGGTACTAGAGCCCAGCTTTGCTTTCCTGCTTCATCATGCTATCAGGCCCCCACTGTGGTCCCAGTCAGCACCCCCAAGCCTGCCCCCCACTGGAGAGAGCTGTCATGCCGTGGGCTCCCTCAGGATTGATGAGTGGCAAAAGTCCTTAGACTGATCCTCCTAAGGTAGGACTTCTTTAGAGGATTGTAGTCACTACATGGTGATGGGTTGTATTGTTATAAAGGGCCCCTTTCCTTTCATTCTCCCCTCTGTCAACTTCTTCCCTTAAAGGAAAAATGGAACATTTATTGACTCATATAGCCAGACTTTCCGAGGGATCAGCTGGCCTGCCACTCAGCTAGACCCCAGGGCTTTAAACAATGCCAGTAGCACTTCAGCACTGTGTCTCTCCCTAGCTCCAGCTCTGCTTAATTTCAAGGAAGACAGTAGAATTCATGGGCCTTTGAGTAGAGGAGACCAGAAAGAGGAAGAGTGATTCTCTTTCCTATGTTTATATTGAAAAGACTGTGTGTTAAGGGTAGGTGAGACACTGAGATATTTTTACTAGGATCATGTGGAGGAGGTGCGTTTTTTTCATGGAAAATGGAATACCAGATAAGGGAGATGAGAGTGGGCAAGATAAAAATAAACAGAAATAAAAATAAAGGGGATCTGGCAAGATGGCCAAATAGGAACAACTCTGATCTGCAGCTCCCAGGGAGATCAACGCAGAAGGCGGGTGATTTCTGTATTTCCAACTGAGGTACCCAGTTCATCTCACTGGGACTGGTTAGCTAGTGGGGGTGCAGCCCACGGAGGGCAAGCAGAAGCACCATGGGGTGTTGCAGCACCCAAAAAGTGCAAAGGCCAGGGAATTTTCTCATCTAGCCAAGAGAAGCCATGAGGGACTGTGCCCTGAGGGACAGTGTTATCCAGCCCAAATACTGTGCTTTTCCCATGGTTTCTGCAATCCACAGACCAGGAGATTCCCTCGGGTGCCTATACTACCAGGGCCCTGGGTTCCAAGCACAAAACTGGGCACCCTACTGTCAATATTAGACAGATGAATGAGACAGAAAATTGACAAGGACATTCCAGGGCTTAAACTCGGTTCTGGACCAAACAGACCTAATAGACATCTACAGAACACTCCACCCCAATTCGACAGAATATACATTCTTCTCAGTACCACATAGCACTTATTCTAAAACTGACCACATTATTGGGAGTAAAACACTCCTCAGCAAATGCAAAAGAATGAAAGCTATAGCAAACAGTCTCTCAGACCACAGTGGAACCAAATTAGAACTCAGGATTAAGAAACTCACTCAAAACTGCACAACTACATAGAAACTGAACAACCTGCTCCTGAATGACTACTTGTAAATAACGAAATTAGAGACAGAAATAAGTTCTTTGAGACCAATGAGAACAAAGACAAAATGTACCAGAATCTCCGGGACACAGCGAAAGCAGTGTTTAGAGGGAAATTTATAGCATTAAATGCCAACATCAGAAAGCGGGAAAGATCTAAAATCAACACCCTAACATCACAATTAAAAGAACTAGAGAAGCAAGAACTTCTCTAGGAGATTTTACTGGGGATATGTAGTCAAATTAACCAAGCAGAGCCCATTAATTTCCCATCTTGGAAAGTCCCTTGAGGAGCTCCTTGGTTAAAGTCTATGCAACTTTAAGTTACACAAATGTTTTGCTCAGTGAATGACTTATTTCCAGTGAATGCCTTCCTCTCACTCATTGCAGTGCTGTCCTCCCCCATCACCAATTCCTCTTCTCCCACCAACTTGAGAACACCAATTTGGGAATTCTTAAATAGAACAAGCTATCTTTTCTGGATTGTCTGGAAGTGAAAAATGGGGTGGGAGTGTGTGTGAGGGGAATTGGGGAGAGAGGAGTAAGTGAGGAAAAACTTTTAGCATGGTTAATAGGTCAGGAGAGCGGCACAAAGTGGGAACTAGGGATGCCCAATCTCTGCAGCAGGACAAATTGGCTCCTGGGCCCCAGTAGAGGTTCACTGAATGAGTAGAGGCAGTTTGGCCTCAGCAGCATTCAACATCCTCCCCCCACCGCACCATTTTTTCTCCAGTTTCAGATGACTATTTAATTCATAAATACTGTACAAATTTTAATAGTTTAAATTGTGTATACAGCCAAATAAAAACTTGCATGAATAATTGGTGAGGCTTATGTCACAGAATCAGAATATCAGGCTCCTTGCTGTGGCTGTAGACTTGAGAATGGCCTGGAATCTCCAGGAATGAGGTTTTCCATGTAAGCCATCACTATCCTTGGGGACACTGTTGACCATTAACTGATTAGGAGGATGTGCCTGTAACCGGGTGTTCCAGGTTCTTGGGACCCCTGTCCCAGGAATGGGGGAGGAGGCCCTGGAGGTGCAGTGGGCTCATTTAAATATATATTGGACCCAAAGAGTTTTGCAGAAAAGTGATGTATTAGGCAGAGAGAGAAGAGGAGAGAGAGAAGTAGGGAGAGAGAGAGAGGGGGAAACTTCCATGCTGTCATGGGAGGGGATCCCAGACATGGAAGTCCACAATGGTAAGGGACAAGGGAACTTTTAATCTGGGAGTTACTTCCACCCCATTCAAGTTCTTGTCCCATGAGAGGAGTTCTTTCAAACTTCTGCTGGAGTGATTGATCTTTGACTTTGATATTGGATTGGTTAGCCCTTTTACACTGGGCTTTCTAAACAATGGAAGCTCATCTG
The DNA here is from genome assembly GCA_036589455.1 of Ateles fusciceps. Taxonomy (NCBI): domain Eukaryota; kingdom Metazoa; phylum Chordata; class Mammalia; order Primates; family Atelidae; genus Ateles; species Ateles fusciceps. The sequence goes on along the minus strand of JAZHEH010002739.1, from coordinate 22,637 downwards.
GGCAGTCTACCTTCCCTCATGCAGGAAAGTTAGACAAAGAACTCTAGGCTCCCAGAGGGAGGGGGGCAGGTGGTTAGAGGTATGGCACCAGGAAGTTCTTGCATTGAAACCATGCCCCTTGTGGACCTGGGAAGAGAAGTTAACATAGTCCTTCAGTCCCCCCTCTGAAGAGGAAAGTCCAACTGCTATTGGGACACAGGTGTTAGATTGTTCTTTAGCTACTTCCTGCTGAATTGGGGCATAGAAGGAGCCCTGCAGTTAGAGGTTTCCTCCAGAGGGGGAGTCTTTTAGGGGTGCAGGTTGATCTAGAGGTCCGCGATAGAGCTTATGACCCAAGGACATCCGGGGTTGCAGTTGCAGGATTATTTGTGGCCTTATGGTTTTAATTCTAGAAGAAACGAATGTAACAAGGTTAAAGATGAGAAGCCCAGAGGCCAACAAATATGGAATGGTTATAAACAGGCCTAGGAGAGGACAGAGCCAGGACAGTCAGTGGTTAAACAAGCTCCACGATACTGTTTCTTGAAGGTTTTTATCCTTGTGTTCAATTGATCCCTGAGTTCTTTAACTTTGTTAACTTAATTGGTTTACAAAGTAGCAGCATTTCTCCCTAGAAAGAGACAGGTTCCCTCTCTCTCCCAGCTGTTAGCAGATTTAGGGCCCTTTTACTTTGAAGAAGTATGGCAGCTAAAGAGTTAAGCTGTTTTTGCAGAGTGAGCTCCCTTTGCAGAGAGAATTAACAACCTTCTGCATGTCATTATTTGGCTCCTGAGATAGCTTATATTAAAACTGAGAAGGGTAGTAACTTTTCTAATGCCAGTACCAAGTTTTTCTATTATTCTGGCTTTCTCCCCCAATATGAAAGTGATAATTGGAGTTTGAGAGATAGCAAAATTAAGAGTGATAGTCCTGTTAATGCCAGGATGTAAATTAGACTCATGAGTAGTTACTTTCCTGGGGGTCTGTTGGAAGAGCAAACGTATATCCTCTAATGGCTCGCCGGTGTACAAAGGGTCATCTCCTGGAACTTCAGGCTATGGAGTGGAGGGCCTGTGATTTTCTTGAGGAGGTGTCCAAGGCTTCAGTCGAGTGTGATGAATTCATAAGTTAATTTCCACCACCTTAACTGCCACTGGGGCAGACAGAATAACCAAAAATGGTCCTTCCCATGATGGGCCTAGAGAGGGGAGAGTCTGAGGGGGAGAGACTTAACAAGCACCAAGTCTCTAGGGTAGAACAAGTCTTTACCTTTTTTCCTAAGGTGTCCTTTAGGTAAGGTTCTAAAAGCCTATTGGTACTTAGCCAAGGAGGTTATATCTTATTAGATCTGCTGTTTTCTTGTCTAATACAAGATCATTAGTAAGAAAGGGCCATCCATAAAGCATCTCACAGGGGTTGAGTCCTATTTTCTGAGGAGAGTTTTGAACCCTTAAGAGTGCTATTGGTAATAGAGAAGGCCACAAGAGGTGAGTTTCCTGTGCCAGTTTCTTTAGGTGTCTCTTAAAAATTTTATTCATTTTTTCTACCTTTCCTGAGGACTGAGGCCTCCAAGCACAGCGGAGATGATCCTGTATTCCTAACACCCTGGAAATTCCTTAGGTTACTGCAGCTTTGAAGGCAGGGCTGTCATCACTTTGAAGACAGCAAGGGAGTACGAATCTAGGGATTATTTCATTGATTTAACTCTTGGGCTTTTTCTGTTCTACAGGGGAAAGCCTTAACCCAGTTTGTGTTGGTATCTATGCATACCAGCAGATATTAATATCCCAGAGACTTAGGCATATGGGTAAAGTCCATTTGCCCAGTCCTTACCTGGGTAATGACGGGCTCACTGTTCCCCAGGAGAAGCTTTGCAATGTGCCAAAGGATTATTTTTCTGGCATATTTTACATCCTTTGACTATTTGTTGGACAGACTTGAAGAGACCTTTTTCTGTAAATATAGATTTGGACATTCGATGTGTATTCTCTATACCCATATGGAAGGTTAGATGCAGGATTTTAAGTACTTTCCACCAGCTGGCAGCAGGTAGGAGCACTTTTCCTTCCTCAGTAGCTAGCCATTCTGAAGGAAGATTATGTCCCTGGGAGATTGCCCACTCTACCTCTTCTGATGAGTATTGAGGTTTAGTTCCCTGGAGAGGGTTTCCCCATGTTAAAGGTCCTTCTGTAAATTCTTGTCTGGCTGCCCTTTTTGCTTTTAGGTCAGCTTGGCGATTGCCCTCTGCTTCCTTCTCGTTTCCTTTCTGGTGACCCCAGCAATGTAAGGCTGCTACCTCTTTGGATCTTGAACAGCTTGTCATAAGTCTAAAATTTCCTTCTGATATTTAATGGGAGTTCCTGCCAAGGTTAAGAACTCTCTTTCCTTCCATATGGCAGCATGAGCATGCAGAACCAGGTAAGCGTATTTGGAGTCTGTGTATATGTTTACTCCCTTTCCTTTTCCTAATTTTAAAGCTTGTGTGAGGGCTACCAGTTTTGCCGAGTAGACACTAGTCCCAGGAGGAAGGGAATTACTTTCAAGCACTGTTTGATCACTGACTACTGCATGTCCTCTCTTCAAACTCCATTTTCCATAAAGGAACTTCCATCAGTGCATAGGTTAAGGCCAGGATTGGCTAGAGGGAGTATCTAAGAGATCTTCTCAAGCTGCATAATTCTAAGCTATAACCTGCTGACAGTCATGTTCTGTGTCTGCTTCTTCCTCAGGAAGAAAAGTAGCTGTGTTGAGGGCTGCACATGTGTGCAGCTGAAGTACAGGCCCTACGAGCATTAATGCCTAATATTTGAGTAAGCGTTTGTCAGACAGCCATAAGCCTCCTTTAGAGGCCAGAATTCCAGCTACATTATGTGATGTCCGTACAGTTAGATCTTTCCCCTGCACTATTTTAATGGTTTTTGAGACCAGTATAGCCACCGTGGCTACGACTCAAAGGAGTGTGGCCAGGCTTTTGCTACTGCATCAATTTCCTTACTTAGGTATGTCACTGGTTGTGGCGTGGTCCCCTAAGTCTGGGTGAGAACCCCCAGTGCCACTCCTGACTTTTCCATAATATATAGGGAGAAGTTGTTCCCCTGTAGGAAGGCTTAGAGCTGGAGCCTGTGGTAGTGCCTGCTTTAGAGTCCAAAAGGCTTCCTCAGCTATAGGATCCCATTGTATTAGATGGGTGTTGTTGGCTTTTTGGGTTTCCTTAATCAGAGTGTATAGGGGTTTTGCTATTTCACCATATCTGGGAATCTACAATCAGCGAAAACCAGTTATTCCCAAGAATCCCTGCAACTGTTTTAAGGTTTTTGGACGGGGGAAGGCCAGTATGGGTTGGAGATGTTCTTTGTCAAGGGTCTGAGTGCCCTTAGACAAGACAAGCCCTAGGTATTTTACCTTTTGCCTACAAAGTTGGGCTTTTGGTTTGGAAACCTTATATCCACAGGTGGCAAGAAAGTTTAGGAAGTCCTGGGTGGCCTGCTGACACTGGGTTTCCAAGTTTGCAGTTAAGTCATTCAGATACTGAAGAACCAGGATACCCAGATGTGAAACATTGCTAAGGTTCTGGGCAAGAGCCTGGCTTAACAGGTGGGGGGTTATCTCAAAAGCCCTGGGGTAACACTCTCCAGGTGAGCTGAGAACTCTGGTCTAAAGGGTCTTCAAAAGATGAAGAGAAACTGGGAGTCAGGATGTAACGGTACACAGAAAAAGGCATCCTTAAGGTCCAGGACTGTAAACCATTGTGCTTCTCCTGGTATTTGAGAGAGCAAGGTGTAAGAGTTAGGTACAGCTGGGTATAAAGGAATTACAGCTTTATTAATAAGCCTGAGATCTTGTACCAGCCTCCATTGTCCATTATGTTTTTGTCCATATGCATTTTGGCATTTTGGGGTTTAAATATACAGACAGTCCCTGACTTAAGATGGCTGAATGATTTTTTTGACTTTATAATGATGTAAAGCAATATTCAGTATTAATCATATCTCAAATGTCCCATACATTTTTTTGTTATACTTTAAGTTCTGGGGTACATGTGCAGATTGTGCAGGATTGTTACATCGGTATACACATGCCATGGTGGTTTGCTTCATTCATCCCCCCATCACCTACATTAGGTATTTCTCCTAATGTTATCCCCTCACCAATCTTCCCACTCCCTGCTATCCCCCAGCCCCCCACCCCCCAATAGAACACAGTGTGTGATGTTTCCCTCCCCTGTGTCCATGTGTTCTCACTGTTCAACACCCACTTATGAGTGAGAATATGTGGTGTTTGGTTTTCTGTTATTGTGCCAGTTTGCTGAGAATGATCGTTTCCAGATTTATCCATGTCCCTGCAAAGAACATGAACACATCATTTTTATGGCTGTATAGTAGTCCATGGTGTATTTGTGCCTCATTTTCTTTATTCAGTCTGTCATTGATGGGCATTTGGGTTGGTTCCAAGTCTTTGTATTGTAAACAGTGCTGCAATGAACATACATGTGCATGTGTCTTTATAATAGAACAATTTACAATCCTTTGGGTATATACCCAGTAATGGGACTGCTGGGTCAAATAGTATGTTCATTTCTAGATCCTTGAGAAATTGCCACAGTGTCTTCCACAATGGTCGAACTAATTTACACTCCCAACAGTGTAAAAGTGTTCCTATTTCACCACATCCTCTCCAGCATCTGTTGTCTCCAGACTTTTTAATGATCACCATTCTAACTGGCGTGAGGTGGTATCTCCATGTGGTTTTGATTTGCATTTCTCTAATGACCAGTGATGATGAGCATTTTTTTCATATGTTTGTTGGCTGCATAAATGTGTTCTTTTAAAAGTGTCTGTTCATATCACTTTTAAAAGTGTCTTCGCCCACTTTTTGAAGGGGTTGTTTGTTTTTCTTGTAAATTTGTTTTAGTTCTTTGTAGATTCTGGATATTAGCCCATTGTCAGTTGGGTAGATCGCAAAAAAATTTCCCATTTTGTTAGTTGCTGGTTCACTCTAATGATTGTTTCTTTTGTTGTGCAGAAGCTCTTAAGTTTAATTAGATCCCATTTTTCTATTTTGGCTTGTATTGCCATTGCTTTTGATGTTTTAGTGATGAAGTCCTTGCCTATGCCTATGTCCTGAATGGTATTGCCTAGGTTTTCTTCTAGAATTTTTATGGTGTTAGGTCTTCTGTTTAAATCTTTAATCCATCTGGACTTAATTTTTGTATAAGATGTAAGGGAGGGGTCCAGTTTCAGCTTTCTGCATACGGCTAGCCAGTTTTCCCAGTACCATTTATTAAATAGGGAAACTTTTCCCATTGCTTGTTTATGTCAGGTTTGTCAAAGATCAGATGGCTGTAGATGTGTGGTGTTGCTTCTGAGGCCCCTGTTCTGTTCCATTGGTGTATATCTCTGTTTTGGTACCAGTACCATGAATGTCTCTCAGAATAATAAGGCTATTTATGGCAAACCCACAGCCAATAGCATACTCAATGGGCAAAAACTGGAAGCATTCCCCTAAAAAACTGGCACTAGACAAGAGTGCCCTCTCTCACCACTCCTATTCAATATAGTATTGGTACTTCTGGTCAGAGCAATCAGGCAAGAAAAAGAAATAAAGGATATTCAATTAGGAAAAGAGGAAGTCAAATTGTCTCTATTTGCAGATGACATGATTGTATATTTGGAAGACCCCATCATCTCAGCCCAAAATCTCCTTAAGCTGATAAGCTACTTCAGCAAAGTCTTGGGATACAAAATCAATGTGCAAAAATAACAAGCATTCCTATACATCAATAACAGACAAACAGCCAAATCATGAGCAAACTCCCATTCACAATTGCTACAAAGAGAATAAGATAACTAGTAATACAACTAACAAAGGATGTGAAGGACCTCTTCAAGGAGAGATACGAACCACTGCTCATGGAAATAAGAGAGGACACAAACAGATGCAAAAGCATTTCATGCTCATAGTTAGGAAGAATCAATATCGTGAAAATGGCCATACTGCCCAAAGTAATTTATAGATTGAACGCTATCCTCATCAAGCTACCATTGACCTTCTTCACAGAACTGGAAAAAACCACCTTAAACTTCATGTGGAACCAAAAAAGAGCCCACATAACCAAGACTATCCTAAGCAAAAAGAACAAAGCTGGAGGCATCACGAAACCTGACTTCAAACTATACTACAAGGCTACAGTAATCAAAATAAACATTCTGTTTTTGACTTCAGTACAGCATTCAGTAAATTACATGAGATATTCAACACTTTATTATAAAATAGGCTTTGTGTTAGATTATCGCCCAACTACAGGCTAATATAAGTCAATTTCATCTATGTTATCTATTTTATTGGCATACAATTGTTCATAGCACTGTTTTGTAATGCTTTTGATTTCTGTTAGGATGGTAGTAAAGTCTCCACTTTAATTCTTGATTTTTTTTCCCCTCTCTTTCTCATTCTCTCTTTTTAATCAATCTAGCTAACAGTTTGTCTTCATTTTTTAAAGTAGGAATGGGGTCTCATCATGTTGCCTAGTCTGATGTCAAACTCCTGGCCTCAAGCAATTCTCCCACCTCAGCCTCCCAAAGCTCTGAGAATGCAGATGTGAGTCACCATGTTTTGCCAGCCAAATTTGCCTATTTATCAATTTTTCCAAGAATAAACATTTGGTTTTCGTTGATTCTGTCATTTTTCTGTCTTCTATTTAATTTATCTCTGCTCTAATCTTTATTATTTTTTTCCCTTCTGTTCTTTGGGTTTAATTGCTTTCCTTTTTCTATTTCCTTAAGGTTGAAGTTCAGTTTGTTTGAATCTTTTTTCTTTTCAATGTGAGCACTTACAGCCACACATTTCTCTCTGCCTTCTGCCTTTGTTGCATCTCATAGGTTTGGGTATGTAGTATTTTTCTCGAAGTATTTTCTAGAAAATTTCTCTCTAATTTCTCTTGTTATTTCTTTTTGATCCATTAGTTATTTAAGAGTGCACCATTTAATTTCCACATATTTCTAAATTTCCTTCTGTTAATGATTTCTAAGTTTATTCCACTGTGCCAAACAAGATACTTTGTAAGCCTTCATTTGTTTCACATTTACTAAGGCTCCTTTTGTGGATTAACCTATGGTCATCCTAGAAGTTGTTCCATTAGCACGTGAAAATAATGTATGTTTTGCTGTTTGGTGATATGCTGTGTATATGTCTGTTAGATTTAATTGGTTTAAAGTATTATTCAAGCCTTGTTTCCTTGTTTATCTTTTGTTTAGTTGTGTGGCATTTTTTTTTCAGACTGGGTGTCGTTCTGTCATCCAGGCTGGAGTGCAGTGGTGCAACCTCTGCCTCTGCTGTTCAAGCGATTCTCCTGCCTCAGCCTCATGAGTAGCTGGGGTTTCACCATGTTGTCCAGACTGGTCTCAAACTCCTGACATTAAGTGATCCACCCACCTCGGGCTTCGAAAGTGCTGGGATTATAGGGATGATCCACCATGACTGGCCATGTTTAGTTTTTCTATTGGTTGTTGAAAGGACGTTGTTGGATTTTTCAACTTTTTAAATTTAACTGTCTATTTCTCACTTCAATTCTATTAGTTTTTGCTTCATATATTTTGAGACTCTGTTATTGAGTGCATATGTTTATAACTGTCATATATCTTGTTAAATTGACCTTTTTATCATTATATAATGCCCTCTTTGCCTCTTGTAACAATTTTTGTCTTAAAGTCTACTTTGTCTGATGTTAGTGGCCACTCCAGCTCTGTTTGGGTTACTATTTTTGTGGAATATCTTTTGCTGTATTCTCATTTTCAACCTGTTTGTGACTTAAAACCAAAATGAGCATCTTGTCACTAGTGTGTAATTGGGAAATGTTCACTCATTCTGTCAATATCTGCTTCTAAATGAAGAGCTTAATCTATTTTTATTCAATGCAATTACTGATATTTACTTCTGTATTTTATTTTTGTTTTCTAAATGTCTTACATATTTTTTGTTCCTCAATTCCTCTGTTATTCCCTTTTCTTGTTTAGAAATGTATTTTATTTCTTTTTTTCCTGTTGTCTGGCAGTGTGCACAGAAAGGTAATTTTTCTTTCTTTTTTTTTTTTTGAGTCAGAATCTTGCTCTGTTGCCCAGGCCAGAGTGCAGTGGTGCAATCTCGGCTCACTGCAACCTCTGCCTCCCAGGTTCAGGCAATTCTCCTGGCTCAGCTTCCTGAGTAGCTAGGATTATAGGTGCCTGCCACCATGCCCAGTTAAGTTTTGCATTTTTGCTAGAGACGGGGTTTTACCCATCAGGTTGGTCTTGAAATCCTGACTTTGTGATCTGCCGGCCTCGGCCTCCCAAAGTGCTGGGATTACAGGTGTGAGCCACCACACCCAGCCCTGGAAAGATATTTTTTTACAGTACCATTTTGATTCCCTTCTCATTTCTTTTACCATGTATTTTTAGTTATTTTCTTAGTGTTTGCCCTGGGGATTACAACTAACATAATTTATAACAATCTAGCTGAAATTAATATCAATTTTTTCTTTAAAAAAAAATTTTGGGGGCATGTTCTTGACTGAAGTGCAGTGGCACAATCTTGGCTCACTCAAGCCACTGCTTCCTGGGTTCAAGCGATTCTCCCACCTCAGCTGGGCGAGTAGCTGGTACCACAAGGTGCATGTACCACCACGCTTGGCTAATTTTTGTATTTTTTGGTGGAGACAGGGTTTCACCATGTTGGCCAAACTGGTCTTGAACTCCAGACCTCAAGTGGCCTGCCTGACTCAGGCTCCCAAAGTTCTGGGATTACAGACATGAGCCACCACACTCAGCGTCAATTTATTCTTGATAGTGCATGAAGATTTTGCTCCTATATATCTTGGCTCCCTCCTTTATTTTGTTACTGTGGGAAGAGGTGAAATTGGGTTCCTTACCACTTTTATGTCTTCAAAATCACCAGTGATTACTAGCAGCACGTATACGTGATTGTCATTAAGATGTATAGAAGTGGGGAGGGAAATCAATAGGCTCTGGGAGTTAAAAGTTTCTGTGATTATTTACTCTAAAAGCAGCAAAGCTGTAACAAGATATTTGAGGTTATGGTCCATAGTATCTAGGATTGAGCTTCACTCCAAGTAATTGAAAATTTTACTTTTAAAATTAGGCAGGTTCTGGGGGCCTATGACTACTAACTGGTTCAGTAATTCATCAGAAGAACTTACATAACTCAGCATCAAATTATACTCACCGCTAAAGTTTATTCCAAAAGATACAGTGCCAGAACAGAAAAAAAAAAATACACATGCAGGTGAAGCCTAAAACACTTAGGAACAGGCTTTCATCTGTTACACGGACACATTTTTCTTTCCAGCTTTGAACAGCAGAGACATATGCAAAATATCTTTACCCAGAGAAGCTTGCTTGAGTCTCGGAATTTAAAGTTCTTAGAGATGATCACTCAGGCACACTTCTAGTTTAAACCTGCCATGCAAGCACTTCTGTTGTGAGCCTCAAACCAGGCACCAAGTATACATCATAAAGGTTCATATTTGCTTTAAATGATGCTGATGGTTTAGTACATCCTACCCCAATGGGCTGGGCACAGAATGACATCATTTGTGAACATTCCAAGGTTTAGTTCTTAGAGCCTGGCTCCAGATATACTCAGAGATAAACTAGAATTAAGCAAAACAGATTTGTTGCACTGACTCTTTCCCTGCAAGGGGTTACCATTCTGTGTGTCTTAGGGAAAGAGTATACAAATATAACTCAAACAAACATCCTTTGAAATTAAGAAAACTGAAAAATGAAGTAATATATATGTATAGATTTAGCAGATGAATTTTCCAGGCATCAGACAACTAACTCCAGTTGTCCATTATCAGAAAATAGCAAAATTCCTACTTCCCCTTCTTGCAGCTGGGCTTTCTGCCAATTTCTGACCCTCTGGGTAGAAATCCCTAAATAAGTGGGAAGACAAGGAAGCGCCTGAGCTCTAAAGGTATCTCCTGAGATTGTCTGAGTGGAATCTGGGCAGTAATGACAGTGGGAAGCCAATAGTCTTGGGTTCATTCTGAAGTCTGGCCCTTTCTGGGACTCTGCAGCTTGAACCTGGTGCAGCTGCCCTCATATTAAGGGAGTTGAGCAGTGTCCCTGGAGACGCTGCACACCTTAGGCCAGAGGAGCACAACATCACATTTTAGGTAGGCTTGGTCTCTGCCTTCCTGTCACAATGCTGCCCCTAATACCTTAGGCCAGATGCCTCCCTCCAGAGGGGAAGTCACCTCTCTCTGTTCTGTAGGAGGATCACTGCTGGGACTATTTTCCCTCCTCACCCTGCTGGTCTGGACAGGGTCCGTCACAGGGCTTCTGCCTCTGGCCTCCACTGGACCACAAGGAAAAAGTCAAAGCCCTCTACCTACCACGTGCAATTTGTTGCCACCACCTTCCCCCTTCTCCCTAGGAGGCCAGGCAGGAGCTGGGGAAGGTCTGTGTTTTCTCTTTCCTACCCCGGAAGCACTGTGCTCTTGTGGACTCTCGCTCTTCCCCTCTTAGACCTCTGTGTGTTGGTAACCAGCTTCCAAGCTGGGGCCCGCTAATCCCTCCTGATAATCCTGCCTGTGTGTAGTCCCCTCCACACTAAGTCATGGCTGGCTGTGTCACAGACAGAATCCTGAAGAAATGACACTGTGTGATTACTTAGGCTATATTATAAAAGATATAGATGTTTCTGCTATGTTGTCTTGGGATCGCTCACTTTGGGCGATGCCATCTGCCACATGATGAAGACACTGAAGCAGTCCTAGGGAGAGGTCTGGGTGGTAAGGAGCTGAGGCTTCCAGTCAACAGCCAGGATTAGTTTGCCAGCCACCTGCATAAGGCACTGTAGAAGCTGATCCTCCAGCCCCAGTCAAACCTCCAGATAACTGCAGCACCGTCTGATGTCTTTATTACCATCTCATGAGAGACTCCAGGCCAAAATCACTTAGCCAAACTGCCTCTGAATTTCTGATGCACAGAAACTGTGGGAGATAAAAGATATTTATTGTCTTTTAAGCTGCCAATTTTGGCTAATTTCACAGCAACAGGTGACTGATACTTTGCCTCATAACACATGTGCTATGGCTTCTGCCTCCTCCCTGGAGCTGCTCTGCTCCCCAGCCCCAGTCAGATGCCCAGTCTGCATCCCCCAGGGTGTTTCCTTTCTTGGTCACTTTCTCTAATGATCCTCTCCCGATCTTCTTCTTCATCCAACTCTCATAAAACCTTGGGAGTTCCTGTACAGTTTCTTCCGCCGTCCAAAGTTTCTCTTTGGAGTAGCTAAGAAATAAACAGTCTTAACTGAAACACTCCAATATTACCCTTCTCTTTATATGAAGGATCTAATAACATCTATTAAGTACTTGTTATGCTCCAGAATGTTTGCTACGTGTTTGCCAAGAATTGCCTTAATCAGTCCTTAAAACAATTCTGAGTATACCGTCTTTACCTTCAGTGTTTCATATAAGAATATAAAAGTTTGGGTAGATTAAATACCTTGAATCAGGTCACACAACCATACATTGTGGCTATGCCTCCTTCCTCATTAACTCTCCTTAGATCTGGTGTGTTCTGATGCACATCAGAAATGTCATCCTTTTGAAAGTATATTCTCTGCTTAATTTTCTTTGGGCTGGGTCTGCTGTCTATTCAATACTATTGACACCAATTCTCTAGCCTCATCTGTCTTGGAGTTGAGTCCATGGTGACCACAAAAAGATTCTCTGCCCCTTGAACAGAGAATTTTCCTCTGTGGGATGCAGGGCTCCTTAGCTAGTCTATCTTTGCCATACAGCAGAAGGACTGGTAAATGACTCACCTTGACTGCCACAAAGTCATATCACCTATCATCAGCAGACACACATCCCACCCCCAGGTGGGGACTTGTCAGATGGTGTGATCTTCAGAGGCTGGCTGTAATGTTTCTTGCATTTCCTGACTACTGTTTCATAGCATCACACAGGTATTGTGGGGGAGCTGCTGCCACTGACAACTTCAGACCTACTGAAGTAGCTTTTTTAAGCTGCAGATGGGTGTAGTCCCTGGAGTTCTTGCCCCCAATATCTATCTCAAAATAGGGGTCCACGGGTGAGTAGACCTTCTAGAGATGTGAATGAAATCAGTGTCATTGTTCCTGGTGTCATTGTGTCTATAGATTCAGGATGTTAGAGGATGGCTCTGCAGTCTTTTTAGTTTGAGGTAAAGCATAAACAGCAGGTCCTGGAGGGTCTAACTGCAGCTTGTCTTATGGGTGGTATGAACCATATTGGAATTTGGAAGCCTAATGGCCAGCCAAGCCCATGGACTGGACAGTCTCTTCCTATGCTATAATATTCAGATATGCCTACAGATTCTTCAGTGTCTTCCTGGCTCATGGCACTTAAGCACCCTTGTCAAAGGGATCCAGACTTTCCTAGGTGGAAGGAATAAAATCTACCCCATATAATCAGTTCCATAGAATGCTGAGGGGTAAATATGGAAGCAGAGAGAGCATATAGGATACCCATATTAGATCTAAGATCTGTGAGTGTTTTAAACCTGGTTGTGGTATATTTTCTTCATCCCTTTTTGTTTCCTTGTGTAGGGCCTAGGAAGATTGTCTTTCTAATGCCCTTTTGTGTCTGACTAGGATTTATGCAGCCTGGTATCCTGAAATCCCTTTCACTTTGTTCTGTTGTGATTTAGGGTGTAGTTCTTTCTGGAATTCTTTATCCTACTTGTTTTGAAGTTTTTATGTACTCTTGTTTGCTTTACTTCTCCTTACTGTAAGGATGCTAAAGTAAGAAAGAAGTTGAATTGTGGAGAAAGACTGAGATTTTGCAAGCTTTAAAAGGAGTTCACACCCTTATTGGGCTGAAACACTGCACCATTTACTCCTGTATCATCACTGATGTTAAATCAAGTGAAGCCTAAAGCTGCCTCCTTACATATTTTAAGTTTGGCCTAAAGGTTTATCTGTACAGCATGAATTGTAACCTAAATGTAGTTATAAATAAGACTGTAGCCTCCTTGTGTGCCATCCACCAAGTCTTGGCCAAAGGTGGCCAGCTGTTTAAACCACGTTCAAATAAGGCACAAGCCAAGCCATAACCGATCTGGTCGTTTCTGTACCTCACTTCCATTTGCTGTACTGTCTCTCTCCATTTTCTGTCCATAAACTTCTTCCACCACGTGGCTGCACTGGAGTCTCTGAGCCTACTCTGGCTCAGGAGGCTACCAGATTTGGAATCCTTCTTTGCTCAGTTAGACTCTGTAAAATTTGGCTAAAGTTTTTCTTTTAATGTTGGCCATCATGAAATCAATAAAATCTGCTGAGAACCTAACAACTAGATTTATTTTTGTCTTTTTCTGTTTTGTTTGTTTTTCTTTTTGATCTATTTTTTCTTTTCTCCATTTTCTGGTTCTTCTTTGTCTCCTGGCTTATATTTCTAGCATCATAAGGGGAAATATTTCTTTTTCTGGTAAGATATTAGAAATTTTGCCTGTTTAGTCCATATTCTCTGTGTTCTAAAATATCTTTCAGTTTTCAGTCACAATTTGAAAGCATTATTAGTCCTGGTTATACAGATGTGCCTAGGATGCGACTTAGGTAAGCCTTTCCATATTTGCTCGATTTCGCTTCTCAAGCATCTCACTGGTAATGTCCAGCCAGATCTAAAAACATCTTTCCCTGGGAAGTTCTTCCTGAAGACCCCTTTGGTTTTCAGAATTAGTAGCGTTAGCCTACCCAGTCAGCCATGTGCCAATTCTCATATTCAAAAGACGCCTGTTGCTGCTAAGGAATTTATCTCTTGGCAAAGTCTGATGAATTAGTTTCACAACCATCTCTCTCCAGAAGCTGTCTGGTGAAGTTTTCTATAATGTATGGTCCTGGTAACTCCTACACCCCTCCTGCCCCTCTCAGAGCCACAGCCTGGCTTATGAACAAAAGGCTGCAGCTCTCCTGCTAACCATCATGGATTTTAGTGGGTCTAGCTGGCATCTATTCCTGGTCTTCCTGAGAAGTAAGGTCAGGAGCGGCGAGGGCAGTTGGACTTAGGTTTAGGGCTCGTGTTTCTGGTCATCAGGGGAAGTGCTGTAGGATCCACCAGCTCAGGCTGCTAATCCGGCCCTATCATCTCTGGACTAAATGACATAATGCGGATGGGTGATGTTGGACAACTGGAAGGAGGACTCAGGTAGCCCCAGCCAAAACAAAAGAGTTGAAGCATAAAAATATGCTGTTTGGCTGACATTAATGGCCAATATTTTAAAAACTTACATATCCCCTTGCCAGTTTATAGCTCTTAGATTTTTAAATATTTATTTTTTCACATGCAAATATACTTAGTGTTGTTTATATTAAAAATTTGAAGAAGATCCTATATACAACATGTAAACAGACAAGAAGGAAATCTACTAAAATGTTAGTGATTAAAATCTCTAGGTGGTGAGAGTATAAATGATTTTATTCTTTACATTTTTCTTAGGTTTCCAAATATTCTCCCAAATGAATGTGATATTTTTAGATTCTGAAATGAAAATATAAACATAAAAATTTCCATTTTCATTGTGACTATGGTGAGTTTTTTTTTTTGTACTTATTCTGCATTCCTTGAAATTTTCTCTGAAGGGATTTATGTTCTTATTGAAACTGTAAATTTTATAAAAATAACTTTGTTTATGGTGTGTTTCATTGTACAGATATTTTTCCATACCATTCTATATGCTTACATTTTATACATATATATACATGTGTGTATCTTTCAGTTCTTTTTTTCAATATAAATACAAATCAATATACTTTATATCATTTTTCTTACATATTGGTGTTAAGATCTTTCCAGTCACTTTCAGGTCTTTAATCTTTCTGGACTTTTATTTTTTTATTTTTAAGAAAGAAAAGAAAAGAGAGAAAGAGAGAAAGAAAGAAAAAAAGAGAATAAAAAGAAAGAGAAAAGAAGAAGAAAAAGAGGGAGAGAGAATGGGAATCTTGCTCTCATTGCCCAGCCTAGAATGCAGTCTAAAAATGGGTATTGAAAAGCTCTTTTATACTAATAATTGTGTTATGCAATGGAGACAGGAGAGGAATAAGGGAGGAAAATAACAAACAAACAGCCAACCAATATTTCATTTAAACCTATGAAATGCTATGTAATTGCTGAGGAGTGATTTACTCCCAACCATGTGGTCACTTTTAGGATAAATGTGATGTGTTACTGAAAAAAAATGTATGTTTTGTGGATTTGGAGTAGAGAGTTCTGTAAATGTTTATTAAGTTTACTTGTTCGAGGTCTATGTTCAAGTCCCGGGTATCCTTGTTAACCTTCTGTCTCATTGATCTGTCCAATATTGACAATGTAGTGTTAAAGTCTCCCACTACTATTATTGTGTGGGGAGTCCAAGTCTCTTTGTAAGTCACCAAGAAGTTGCCCTATGTATCTAGGTGCTCCCATATTGGGTGTGCATAGACTTAGGATCATTAGCTCTTCCCATGACATTGATCCCTCTACCATTATACAATGTCCTTCTTATCTCTTTTGGTTTCTATTACTTTAAAGTCTATTTTATCAGAGACGAGAATTGCAACTCCTGCTTTTTTTTTTGTTTGTTTGTTTGCTCTCCATTTTGTTGGCAAATCTTCCTCCATCCCTTTGTTTTGAGTCTCTGTATATCCTTGCATGTGAGATGGGTCTGGATGCAGCTTACTGATGGATTTTTTGGAATGGCTGATACTGGTTGTTCCTTTCTGCATATAGTGCTTCTTTCAGAAGCTCTTGTAAAGCAGGCCTGGTGGTAATGAAATCTCTAAGTACTTGCTTGTTCGTAAAAAATTTTATTTTTCCTTCACTTATGAAACTTAGTTTGGCTGGATATGAAATTCTGGGTTGAAAGTTCTTTTCTTTAAGGATGTTGAATATTGGCCCCCACTCTCTTCTGGCTTGTAGGGTTTCTGCTGAGAGATCTGCTGTGAGTCTGATAGGCTTCCCCTTGTGGGTAACCTGACCTTTCTCTCTGGCTGCCCATAGTATTTTCTCCTTTGTTTCAACCCTAGATGAATCTAATGATTATGTGCCTTGGGGTTGCTCTTTTTGAGGAATATCTTTGTGGTGTTCTCTGTATTACCTGGAGTTGGGTATTGTTTTGCCTTGCTAGGTTAGGAAAGTTTTCCTGGATAATATCCTGAAAAATATTTTCCAGCTTGGATTCATTCTCTTCGTCACATTCAAGGTACACCTATCAAATGTAGATTAGGTCTTTTCACATAGTCCCATATTTCTTGGAGACTTTGCTCATTCCTTTTACCCTTTTTTCTCTAATCTTGTCTTCTTGTTTTATTTCATTAAGTTGGTCTTCAACCTCTGAAATCCTTTCTTCTGCTTGATCAATTCAACTGTTAAAACTTGGCATACTTCACGAAGTTCTCGTATTGTGTTTTCAGCTCCATTAATTCAATTATATTCCTTTCTAAATTGTCCATTCTTGTTAACATTTCGTCAAACCTTTTTCAAGGTTCTTAGTTTCCTTGCATTGGGCTAGAACATGTTCTTTTAGCTCACAGAAGTTTCTCATTATCCACCTTCTGAAGCCTGATTCTATTGATTCCTCACATTCATTCTCGATCAGGCCTTGTTCAATTGGTGATGAGGCACTGCAATCCTCTGTAGGAGGAAAGGCATTCTATTTCGGGTGTTTTCAGCCTTTTACGCTAGTTTCTTCCCATCTTTGTGGATTTATCCACCTGTCGTCTGTTTAATTGCTGACTTTCAGATTAGGTCTCTGAGTGGGCGTCCAGCTTGTTGGTAGTAAAGTTTTTTCTGTTTCTTAGTTTTCCTTCGGCGGACGCCCCTCCCCCACAAGCTAGACCTTCCCGGGTTCAACTGCACTTGCTGTGAAACTCTCAATCCTCAGCAGTTCCAACTGCTGTTTTTGTGTGTGTGTGTGTGTTGGGGGGGACCAGCCTTCCCCTCCGGCGACCCACTACGCTGGCTGAAACAGCGGCGTTAGATTCATGGCGCTTTTCTGCCCGGGAGGATCTCCGGTCTGGTGCCCCACTTCAGTCCGCTTTTCAATCAGCTGAGTGGGAGACTCTGCCTTCCCAGAGCTCCAAATGCCAACCAAAAGGGCATCCATCCCGTATACTCCGGACTCAGAATCGCTGCGCCGGGGTCGCTGCACAACGGCCGCGCCCGCCAAAAGAGTCGCGCTGGCGACCCGTGGGGCTCCTCTGCCAAGAATCTCTTGGTGCGTGGGCTATAAAAATTCGTCTGAAAATGTGGCGTCCACTCACTCTGTGCTTTCAGTGGGAGCTACAATCCTGAGCTGCTGCTAATCGGCCATCTTGGATCTTCTCCATCTTTCTGAAGTTTGAAAGAATGTGATGCTTTATAGATATGGCTTTATTGTCCAAATGGATAGCTAATCATGCCAACATCATAGATTGAAAATACCATATTTCTGCACATATGTGAAACCATTAATCGGCATAAATCTTTTTTGCCCATAAATACCTAAAGTATAGGGTAAAAATGAACAGATAGGCCACATACCTTTGGTATCAAACACATGACTACAGATTCACTTTTTTTTGTAGAAGAAAAAGGCCCTCACGTTTTTCACACTTTCACAGTCCTAATGGTTCATCTTTTCTCCTGATGACGGTATGTAGAGTCATCAAATGCCCTTGACCTTCCAAGCCACAGTATCCTCTGTGTTCTCCGAGGGGTCCCTCAACCTTCCCAAAGAAGATCCTCTTGTGAAATCATTAGAAATTTTACAAAGCTCATAAAATTACTACAGTGCTGACTCAATTTTTCCTAGAGTGTTCAGCATTATCTATTAATAAAATACTTATGCCCTGTTAGGTAAATGTCCACGATGGCACTAAAAAGGTTTATTCTTTGGGAAAATCATACTAGAACCACAAGCATTTTCCTTAATCTTTTTCTCTTTAGACACCCTAACTTGTGAATACAGTCTAACCAGATTTGTAACTGTAGACCTAAACTGCCTTGTCACTGATATAGCTGATGAAGAATTATGGGAAGAAAATATCCTGGAACCTTCAGTTTCCGTGGAGTGGGGTGTGGGGTGATGAGCAATAGAGAGCAGGTGGTGCATTCATTCCCTAACTGGCATGCAATCACATTGCATTCCAAACTGCATTTCTTACAGGTTCTGTTTTACAGCTGCATAATTGCTATGTAAAAACAAAATGTTTTATAATGCTCACCAAAATATTATTTAAAATTACAGTTACATGAGTTAAAAAGTAATGAAAAGGGAGTTCAAAAACATTTTGAACTGAATATGAGTAGTGAGAAAACAGCACATCAAAATTTGTAAGGGGCAGGTCAAGCAATGCTTAGAGGGTAATTTTATAGCTATAAAGAAAAAGAATTCTTGCCCTCAGGACTGGAAACTGCAGACATCAGCTCTGCCCTGGATCCCAGCCTGATGGCCTGACCTGAAACTTTTGGACTTGCCAGTCCCTGCAGTCATGTGAGCCAATTCCTTAATAAATCTCTTTACTATATATAGATGACTTGTTTGTTGTGGAGGCTTTGGCTGAGGTACTAGTAATATGTCAGACATAACATCCCCCTCTCTCTCTCTGGCTCCCCAGTGTGAACTTGATCATGTGGATGTTGGCAGAGCAGTGAGGGAGTGCCAGGTCACTTTGACTCCAATTTGCAATGGAGGAACATTTTAAAAAGGTAACTCATGGCTGGGTGCGATGGCTCATGCCTATAATCCCAGCATTTTGGGAGGCAGTGGTGGGAGGATTGCTTGAGTCCAGGAGGTCAAGGCTGCAGTGAGCCAGTGTTCACACCACTGCACTCCAGCTTGGGTGACAGAGTGAGACCCTCTCTTAAAAAAAAAAAAAAAGAAAGAAAAGAAAAGAAAAGCGATCCATTCTCCCATGCTGCTAAAGATCTGAATTGGTTCCGTCTCTCGTGTGTCCCCAAGGGAGATGAGGCTGTAGGAAGCAGGAGGGACATAAGGTTCTTATTTCTCAGGGATGTGGTCACTTGCTTTGCAGAAACGACCTGCACCTTTGGGCTGCTGAACAGAGACCATGAGTGCGAAGCCCAGTGGGTGTTTGCAGGGAACGCTGGCAGCCCAAAGCCAATGGAAAAGAGTTTGCCCCTGCAGGGTCATGAGGGGTACATATGTCTCATCCCAAGCAAATTGAGGCTTGTTACCCCTGCTTGGGAGGGGCTAGAAGAATGTGAGAACGCCAAGGCTCAGAGAGGCAAAACGCTGCCAGAAGTGGCAGAGTTGATATTAGCACTGAAGGATCAGACTTCTGAGCACAGTCTCTCCAAGACAGTTCT
This sequence comes from Ateles fusciceps, assembly GCA_036589455.1. NCBI lineage: Eukaryota > Metazoa > Chordata > Mammalia > Primates > Atelidae > Ateles > Ateles fusciceps. Next base: position 3,334 of record JAZHEH010002739.1, on the reverse strand, counting down.
CCAATTCGTTTGTCATAGAAAAACCCAGTCATTCTCAGTGTGCTTTGGCTGCATTTCCCTACAAGGAAGCCTTCTCGGCACTGGGGCCTCCAGGTGTGGCTGGCATTAGCAATACGTAACTGAACGTAATACCACAAAACATAACATTGCATCCGTTTTCCATCCTCCTCCTCTAAGTTGATCTGGGTAAAGGCATTTTTCTTATCTATGCCTAACCAAAGGTGAACATATTTCACTATAATATAAGCCCTAAAGACCATAGGGCTTACATGTCTTTATAAGTCGTATTAGTCTTTATTTGTTTCACGCCAACTGGCCCAGGGCTTTGCATGTTTAGGTGTCCAGTAATTGTTATTGACTTTACGTTTGGTCAGCCTGTGGTATGGGAAACAGGTGTGGGATGAAATGACTCTGTAAAACCTCTCTGACTACAAGTTCTCTCCGTCTAAGTTTTTGAGACTTACATTTTCAGAAGAAATTCTCAACTAACATCTATCATGCTGATTTAAAAACACGTTTGTCTTTCAAAAAATTTGAAAAAAGATAATTTTATTTAGAAAGAGAATGAAGAGAAAATGGAGAAAATTATTACTATGAGAAAGGTAAGGAACAGATGTTATTAACTGTTAAAATGACCCAAAATCTATGCCATTAATTCTGTTAATTATAGATTTATCCATGTTTAGAATATCAAATGCCTATTTGAGATATTATTCTTCATACGGTAGAACATCGAAATAAAACATAGCAATTTATATTTCACTGTGACTTTCATTCCCAAACTAATACCTCTACAATATCCTTCCAGAAACGTTCAACTACATTAAAGGTCTACTTCGGCGCACAAATTCAGCCAATGTAAAATGAAGGACTTATTTGTTCATCATATGTTAAATATTAACAACTTGCATAATAATGGTGCCAGATATAAAACTCACTGAAACACTTTTATATCTTCCAAGAACCTCTACACACTGCTTTGATTTCCCCTAATCTGTGAAGTGAACAGAAAAAGCATTGTTTGCCCCAGTTCCCAGGTAAGAGAAAACAGAGGCACATGTATTTTGAATAGACCTGCCCTGGATACACTCTTTTAAAGAGGCAGAGAGAGCAATGTCACCTATCAAATACTGATGGCAGACTGTCCTTTGACTTCTCTATTTGTATCACCAGAACGTACATTGCAGAGTGTTGAAGACATGTGCAACACTCAAATATTTCAATCATTCATGTATTCAAAGTGATTTACCAAATACTCATAACTGAGGAAGGAAGGAATAAAAGTCATCTGACTAAATGAGGGTCTTTATCCAAGCTGTACAAATAGGTAAATTTAGAATCAAGGTAGAAGATGCTGCCATATACCTCCTACACTACCCTTCAGGACTGAGGCATCTTCTCCCAACACACAGATTACAGCTATGTCTCTCCAGAAATTGCCCTTCCTCAACAAAAATTGCCCAAGTTTATGTTTTCTTTGGGGACAGCTTATATCCAGTGACTGGTCGACTAAGGTTACCAAGCCCTTTTCCACAATTTAGGACAACTTGCAGCATACACCAGCTTCAATATGCCCTTGCACCATCAGAGGCTGCTGACTATGAACACATTGTAAGTTAAATATTTCAGCTGCAAAATCACATGGCCCAGCAATACGTAACTGAACCGAAGAGGTACACAAAACATAACATTGCCAAGTAGGTTACATACATTGCACCGTAGAAGACCAACTTAGTCAAGGCGACATAACATTACCATTTGTGGTCACTGTGATTTTGCAGCTGAAGATGTTGACTTACAGTTAGTGTTCATAGTACAGCCTCTGATAATCTCACAGGGCATATTGAAGCGGCATGTGTTATCCGGTACGACCCTTGCCCCAAATTGTGGACAAGGGCTCTGTAAACCTTGCATTCCACCAGGCACGTGCACAGAAGCTGTCCCCCAAAGAAAACATAAACTTGGCAATTTTTGTCTGAGGAGGGGCAATTTCTGCGAGAGAGACATAGCTGTAATCTGCGTGTTGGGAGAAAGAATGCCTCAGCTCCTGAAGGGTAATCTGGAGGTATATGGCAGCATCTTCTCACCTTGATTCTAAATTTACTATTTGTACAGCTGGATAAAACTCTCCATTCAGCCAGATGACTTTTATCTCTTCCTTCCTTCATTACTGAGTATTTGGTAAATCGACTTCTGAATACATGAATGATTGAAGTATTTGAAGTGTCTGCACATGTCTTCACACTCTGCAATGTATGTTCTGGTGATACAAATAGAGAAGTCAAGGACAGTCTGCCATCATATTTGATAGGTGACATTGCTCTCTCTGCCTCTTTAAAAGGTGTATTCAGGCAAGTTATTTAAAATCATGTGCCTCTGTTTTCTTACCTGTGAACTGGGGCAAACAATGCTTTTTCTGTTCACTTCAAGATTAGGGAAATCAAAGCAGTCTGTAGAGGTTCTTGGAAGATATAAAAGTGTTTCATGAGTTTTATATCTAGCACCATTATTATACAAGTTGTTAATATTTAACATATAATGAACAAATAAGTCCTTCATTTTACATTGGCTGAATTTGTGCCCGAAGTAGACCTTTAATGTCATTTGACGTTTCTGGCAAAGGATGTTGTTAGAAGGTATTAGTTTGGGAACTGAAGTCACAGTGAAATATCCGGTTATTTGGATTTTACTACGTTTTATTTCGATGTTATTACCGTACTGAAACAAATGCATCACAATAGGCATTTGGATATTCTAAACATTTGGATAAAATATACAATTAAGACAATCTAATGGCATTACATTTTTGGCTCATTTTAACAGTTAATATCTGTTCCTTACCTTTCTCATAGTAATAATTTTCTCCATTTCTCTTCATTTCTCTTTCTAAATAAAATTATCTTTTTCAAATTTTTTGAAAGACAAACGTGTTTTTAAATCAGCATGATAAATGTTAGTTGACATTTCTTCTAACATGTAAGTCTCAAAACTTAGACGGAGAGAACTTGTAGTCAGAGAGGTTTTACAGAGTCATTTCATCCCACACCCTGTTCCCATACCACAGAAGCTCACCAAACGTAAAGTCAATAGCAATTACTGGACACCTAAACATGCAAAGCCCTGGGCCAGTTGGCGTGAAGACAAATAAAGACTAATACGACTTATAAAGACATGTAAGCCCTATGGTCTTTAGGGGCTTATATTATAGTGAAATATGTTCACCTTTGGTTAGGCATAGATAAGAAAAGTGCCTTTACCCAGATCAACTTAGAGGAGGGAGGATGGAAATAAAAACAATATGTACTGAACCAAGTACATAACACATTGCTTAAGA
>JAZHEH010002736.1:0-53756 GCA_036589455.1 Ateles fusciceps | reverse complement strand
TTCTAGGAGAAGGAAATGTCAGGAAAAATATTTAAAACTAAAAGCAAAGAAGCTAATGATAAAGGGGTGTGGAACGGGTAGAGTACTTGTGGTTGACTTTGTGTTTCTTTGTTTAGTCTGTACCCTCTTTTTAAGTGTGTGTATGTCTATCAGAAGACCACTTAGCTAATGATTGTTTTCTTTTTTCAGAGTAACTGCAGAATTTCTCTTATCACAAGTGTTCTTAGTGTTGTATCTGGCTGGAATGGCACCCGAGGTGTATTAAGTGCCTTAAGGAGAGGTGGCAAAATTTTAGCATTTGGGGGGTATGGAAGAGACGTTAAACATCTGACTTCCTTAATGTAGGAAGTACTGTTGGTCATCTGTCTAATACTGGATTTTTAAAACCAGGGGGAAAATGAAAAGTTACAACTTTATAAATTTGTAACTTTAAACATTTAATTAAATGTTGGAATTAGGTAAGCCCTCAAGCAAGTTTGCGGTTGTGGAGGGAGTTTACTCTTGTCATTCTTTTATCAGTTTGTAGACAGTGAAAGTAGGCAGTAATGAGGGTTTTTAAAACTCAAGCGTACGTTTATTCTCACTGAGGATATTAAGATCACACAATTTCTTTTGGACTCTTGGTAGGCCAGTAGTATATGTATGAGCGTAGCACATAATGATGTTTATAACAACTCAGTTTTAGTTGTTAATGCTAAAATAGAAAGTCTTGACCATCCCTGAGTGCGAGATTGTCTTAAAATAACTTTACGTGAATAGACGGAGAAACCTTGTTTTTAGGTAGTAGGATGTAATAGTGACTTAAGAAATGGGTTATGATGTTCAAATTTAGAGCTCTGTTAATGGGAAAATCTAATTTGCTGTATCTTTACTGTCCCATGCCTGAAGTTTTCAAAGAGTAATTAGAAATTCTGCGTATTTTTTTCTGATTATGTAGATCTCTTCTCTTAGTTCAAACTTTTCTCTAGGTAACCCACAGTCCCTCAGGTAATCTTGAGTTGGGCCTTCCCAAAATGTGTATTATACATAGCTTATGTTAAATGTTTAGGTTTAACACCTTTTGTGTTACGTTATTCAGGATTTGTCAAAGTTGGATCATGACTAGGAAACTAACATAATGGGCTTGCACTAGCTACCAGTTGAGCTTAAAAATTGGGGAGTTGCAATCCCTCCTGATCAGTCATAGCTTAAAAAAAGACGTCGTAAATAATTTCACTGGAGTAGGTTTACATTTTGGATACATCAAATTTACACTTTCAAGCTGAATGAAAACAATTGCTATTGTGGTGATGGTATAGTATTAGTATCATAGCTATGTTACATGCAAGCTACATTGTTCTCAGGTCATGAGATTACTTTGCCTCATTTAATCATCTCTGGTTGAAGAAAACATTAACGCTTGTAAAAATTGTGCTTATGGGACCTGTTGACGTGTGTTCCCACAAGCATAAGATAAAGGAAGGCTACATGTGAAGGACTTCATATTTGGGAAGATGCAAATCATGTAAAAGTCTCAACTTTTAATTTTTGCTTTTTTATTGAAGGATTCTCTGATAAAGACAGTTCAGGTTGGAGTTGCAGCAGAGATAAGGATGCATACAGCAGTTTTGGGTCTCAAGAATCAAGAGGAAGGTCTGGTTATTTCAGTGATCGTGGAAGTGGTTCAAGGGGAAGGTAAATCTCAGCTTATATGTTTATACAGCAGCGATTTAGGAATCTTAATTTGGCAAGTTCTCATTCTTCATACTTTTAACGTTCTTTGAGCGTGTGTTTAACAGACTACTAACGGATTTAAAGCAGAATGTTGGTTTACTCATTGTTCTGTTAGCAGTAAGAGGTCTTTACTAAAAGTAATTCATTAAATTAGACGAATACACTATTTGGCACAATGAAGTCTGTTTCAACTTAAATGATACAGTCTGTGACAGCTTTAAACACTTTGCGCGTGCACGTGTGTGTGTGTGTGTGTGTGTGTGTGTGTGTGTGTGTGTGTGTGTGTTTCGTGAGACGGAGTCTTGCTCTGCTGCCGAGGCTGGAGTGCAGTGGTGCGATCTGGGCTCATTGCAGCCTCCACATCCTGGGTTCAAGTGATTCTCCTGCGTCAGCCTCCCAGGTACCTAGGACTACGGGCGCCCACCACCTGGCCGGCTAATTATTCTTGTCTTAGTCGAGACGGGGCCGGGTGCGTTGGCTTATGCCTGTAATCACAGCAGTTCGGGAGGCCGAGGTGCCAGGATCACAAGGTCAGGAGTTCGAGACCAGCCTGAACAGCACGGTGAAACCCCATCTCTACTAAAAATAGAATGATTGGCTGGGTATGGTGGAACGTGCCTGTAGTCCCAGCTACTCAGGAGGCTGAGGTAGGAGAGTCACTTGAACCCAGGAGGCAAAGGCTGCACTGAGTTGAGACTGCACCACTGCACTCCAGCCTGGGCGGCAGAGCAAGACTCCATCTGAAAAACAAAACAAAACAAAACAAAAAACAACCCTAATAATTGAATTTAATCCCGTCTTCTATTTTTCACAAATAGGAATAAAACTCTAAAAAATGTTCTCTTGTCACATGTCTTCTACTTTATTGTATCTAAAAAATTTCTTGTGTTATTCCTGCTTTCCTACCAGTAAATACATTTAGATGATACTATTTTAAATGAAGATGTAAAGTATGCACTAGTTACAAGTATCTAAACCTAATTCTTAGCATGTGAGGTCTAAGCTGTGTAATTTTATAACAATTTTTATAATTTTCTTAAAAATGAAGACATAAATTACACATAAGCACTGGTTAATTAGAGGAGCTTATTTCACACGAGATAAACACCGAATTGCTGACATCGTTTAAGGGTGGTTGTGTTCGAGTAACTCAGCTGATACCCAAGGACATTTCTAGAGAGGTGATAATCCGATACCGGCTAAATTGTGTTATTTTTGATTGCTCGTGCCATTCAGATTTGATGATCGTGGACGGAGTGAGTATCATGGTATTGGCAATCGTGACAGAACTGGCTTTGGTAGATATGAACGGAGTGGACACAGTCGTTGGTGTGAGAAGTCAGATGAAGATGATTGGTCAAAACCGCTTCCACCAAGTGAACGCTTAGAGCAGTAAGTTTTTGAAAAACACGTTATACTAAGCCGTAAGTTTCATAACAATTAACATACATGTAATAATTGTGTGATTTCAGGGAACTGTTTTCTGGAGGAAACACGGGGATTAACTTTGAGAAATACGATGATATACCAGTAGAGGCAACCGGCAGTAACTGTCCTCCACATATTGAAAATGTAAGTTTTTGTTTGACTCTTAAAGTTCTTAATGCAAAGCCATTGGATTATGAACCAGTAATGTCACTATTAAGAATAGTCTCGGAATTGGCCGGGCACGGTGGCTGATGCCTGTAATCCCAGCACTTTGAGAGGCTGAGGCGGGCAGATCATGAGGTCAGGAGATACAGACCATGTTGGCCAACATGGTGAAACCCCGTCTTTACTAAAAACACACAAATTAGCGGGGCATGGTGCCACGCACCTGTAATCTCAGCTACGCAGGAGGCTGAGGCAGGAGAACCCCTTCAACCCAGGCATCGGCGGTTGCGGTGAGCCACGATTGCGCCGCTGCACTCCAGCCAGCCCACAGAGTGAGATTCTGTCTCAAAAGAGAAAACACTACAGGCATGAGCCACCATGCCTGCCTCTGAACACTTTTTTCAATTTTTTAAACCCAGGAGTCCCTTTTCTTAAAAAATGCCATGATTCTTTAACTGAAATCATAGCATCCGTAAACCGAATCACAGGCAGTTTGGTTACTTCCATTAATATGTTAGTGTAAAACAGAAATTGCAAAAGCTACAGCATTTTATATGTGCCATGTTTACTTCTATATTTACTTGTATTTGATTAACCCGGCTACATTTCCTGACAGTTCAGTGACATTGACATGGGAGAAATTATCATGGGGAACATTGAGCTTACTCGCTATACTCGTCCTACTCCAGTGCAGAAACATGCCATTCCTATCATTAAGGGAAAAAGAGACTTAATGGCTTGTGCCCAAACAGGTAAGCTTAGTTGATAAAAAGTAAAAGTTAAGAGTATCTAATTGGGCTTACTTTAAAAGTAGTATGTTCTGAAGGGATGTCTGAGTCCTGTGTTTAGCATTTGAGGTAGCTTGGGGATGTGCCTTTTTGTCTCTACCTTTGGATCCTTGGGATGAAACTAGTATTTGTATCTGGGCTTGTTGAGGAAGCGCATGGCAAATTGTCAGCTTGAGTACCTTCTTTCAGAAATAGAATTGCATCTTTTTCAGTTAACTCCCTGGGACTTAGCAGACTGCAGCCTCATGCCAAACCTAGCACGTGCTGATTTTTCAACAGCTGTATTCAAATATAAATACCCATTTGTTATGTCTGTGCTGTAGAGGTTAGCCCAGAGATTTGGCACAGATAAACCTTCTCTTGTAGAGACTGGCCTGCAAGAGCCGCGTAGTGTTAGCTCTTTACAGAAAGTTTACTGATTCCTGCTTTACATGCCAACACTATATAGCCACTACAAAGAAATGTTGAACTGAAAGTTGATGCCACTTTTCAGGCAAAATGGTTGTGTTTTGTACAAATTAAAATGTGCTGTTGAAAGATAGAGCACAGAAGTCACTTTACTTCTTAGGTTTGCCTTATAAATGTACTGTGCGTCCTAGAAAATTGGAAATAGGGTAAGAAAAATTTCCTTATAATTCGAGAGCATCGAGAACACTTAATCAACGATTAATATTCAGAAATGATAAGTCAGTGTTTTGTCTTCAGGTTCTGGAAAGACTGCAGCATTTCTTTTGCCCATACTGAGTCAGATATATGCAGATGGTCCAGGAGAAGCTTTGAAGGCTGTGAAGGTAAAGGTATTGTTGTAAAATAAGACATTTTTGTTTTAAAAAGGCTTTGTAAATGCCTGTCGACTTTTCCTGAACAACGCCAGCTACACCTTGTTTTTATTTTTTCACCCCGTTCCCCAATGAAAATAAGTTTGTAGATGTACTCTGCACATTGTGAAAGGAAACTGGTAAGTTTTTAAAAAGAATTAAAGTTTTTGGTCAGAACGTTTAAATTATTTTTATTTTTTAGGAAAATGAAAGGTACGGGCACCGCAAGCAATATCCAGTTTCCTTGGTTTTAGCCCCAACGAGAGAATTGGCTGTACAGATCTATGAGGAAGCCAGAAAAGTAAAATACCCATTTTAGCGACTATTGCTTTCCTCATTGATCAAATGATGTTTTTATGGCCACTGACGTGTTCTTTGCTTATAGTTTTCATACCGCTCTAGAGTTCGTCCTTGTGTAGTTTATGGTGGTGCTGATGTTGGTCAGCAGATTCGGGACTTAGAACGTGGATGCCACTTGTTAGTAGCCACTCCAGGACGTCTAGTGGATATGATGGAAAGAGGAAGGATTGCGTTAGACTTCTGCAAGTATGTCCGTTTTTACATGTGAGAGGCACCTATTTTTGTATTAGAGGTTGATGACTTCTGTAGTAGTTTACTAGGACTGCCTGAACTTCGATAATTTAATTTTCCACATAGTTTTGAAAATTGCAGTTAACCTTTTTGTTTTAAGAGTAAGTGAAATTTTAATTGAGGCTCTAAGTTTTGTTTTAACAATCAACATGTGGCTAATTTGGTTGTCACCTTGAGCCATTTTGTCTCCTGATTGTGTGTGTGTGTGTGTGCATGTGTGTGTGCGTGTGTGTGTGTCTGTGTATGCACGTGCGTGCGTGCATTTGTTGCGTGTGTATCAAATTGTGACACTGGAATATTTCCTTATCGAGGGACTGCATTAGTGTGATTAGTTACACAACTATACCGAGAAATTAGTTTCTCAGATCTAATGATCCAGGATCATCAACTGAGGGTTTTTCATAACAGATACTTAGTGTTGGATGAAGCTGATAGGATGTTGGACATGGGATTTGAACCTCAGATACGTCGTATAGTTGAACAAGATACTATGCCTCCAAAGGGTGTTCGTCACACCATGATGTTTAGTGCTACTTTTCCTAAAGAAATACAGGTATTGTTTGGTGTTTCCATTTTTGTTCAGAACATTTGTGTTTATTATCCTTAGATAATTTGTGTACTAAAGTAGGTAATTGAGTATTTTCCTCACTTTTTCAGATGCTTGCTCGTGACTTTTTGGATGAATATATCTTTTTGGCTGTAGGCAGAGTAGGCTCTACCTCTGAGAACATCACACAGAAAGTAGTTTGGGTGGAAGACTTAGATAAACGGTCGTTTCTGCTTGATCTGTTGGAGACAACAGGTAAAATTGTGACTACTAATAATAGCGTCAGTTACATGTAAGGAGGATCTCTTTACATCTCTTCTGTCCCTTCCCCCTGCCTTTTCTCCTCATTCTAAACATGCTTGGAACAATGTTTACACTAATTGGGTCTGTTTGCCTGGCCTCCAAGAATTTATTCTAGCACAAGGACTAGAATTAACCCAGTTAATATTTAGATTAACCAGCGATGCTAATTCATTATGAGTAAATGAAGCCTTCTGATTTTTCAGGGAGGGATTCACGGATTTTAGTGTTTGTAGAGACCAAAAGGGGGAGCGGATTCCCTGGAGGATTTCTTATACCATGAAGGATATGCTTGTACTTGTATTCATGGAGACCGATCACAGAGAGATCGAGAGGAGGCCCTTCACCAGTTTCGCTCGGGGGAGAAGCCCAATTCTTGTGGCTACAGCTGTATGTAAATTTTGCTTTTTAATTAATCATGTTTGTATAGTGCTTTTTTTTTTTAAAGAAAAGTTACTTTTCAGGTGGCAGCACGAGGACTAGACATTTCAAATGTGAGACACGTTATCAATTTTGATTTGCCAAGTGATATTGAAGAATATGTGCATCGTATTGGCCGTACAGGACGTGTAGGAAACCTGGGTAAGAATTTTGTTAGGAAGTGTTATTTTTATTTTTTTATTGTGATGCATCCAGCAAAGACTTGACAAAGAATCTTAAAAATAGAACGTTTATATCTGAGGAAAAAGTTTAGATTAATCAGCCAACTAAATTTTTCTTTCCGTCCCTTTGATTTGGTTGTACTGCAAATCACAATGTCATATTTTAGTTTTTGACTTACTATATTTTATATAGGAATGTCAGAACACCGTGCTACTTTATGGAAACTTCATGCACTTTTTCTGATCTCCGTAGGCCTTGCCACCTCATTCTTTAATGAAAAAAATGTGAATATTACAAAGGATTTGTTGGATCTTCTTGTAGAAGCTAAACAAGAAGTGCCTTCTTGGTTGGAAAATATGGCTTATGAACACCACTACAAGGGTGGCAATCGTGGACGATCTAAAAGGTACCCACTGTTGTGAGCCTTCACTCTTGTTACTACTTATTGGGGGCAGTAAGTTTTCAGAGTTAACCTTTCCCCGAGTAACGTGTTAAACAGATCTTTTCGACTATAATACAGAAGCATTTTGGGCAAGGGGTAATTATTAGAAAGGGTGACATGGAATTCAGTGTCAGTTCTTCACTGCTGAGTACTTTAGAAAGTCTGTTAGAACACATGGGACGTTAATGGTACAGTTCCCGCTAGAACATAATGGAATTGAACCGAAAAATTAAATGGGGACTTGTGAAGTTTAAGCAGGACTTTGCTGTTTAATCCAACTTAATACTTACAGTGCCACGCTATATTTTTTGCTTACAATAATAGGTTCAGCGGAGGATTTGGTGCTAGAGACTGTCGACAGAGTAGTGATTCCAGCAGTTCTGGCTTCAGTAGTAGTCGTGCAAGCAGCAGCCGCAGAGGTGGAGGTGGTTACGGCAACAGTAGAGGATTTGGTGGAGGTAATGTTAATTTTTCCTTGAGGAAGGCCTTTTTGTTTTTCTTGTGAGTCCTGTTTTTCAAAGCATAATTTATTGGGGAAATTTAGTTTCTGAGGGACACAAACTCTAACACTAGATTTCTTTTATTGGGTTTACGTTAAAGTACGTGAGGAAAAAAAAAGGAAAGGTATTAATGGGTGACTTAATGTTTCTCTCTAAACATTTTTCTTGATAGGTGGCTATGGAGGCCTCTACAGTAGTGATGGATATGGAGGAAATTATGACTTCCAGGGGGTTGACTGGTGGGGCAACTGAGTCTGCTTTGCAGCAAAGTCACCCTTACAAACAAGCTAATACGGAAACAGCAAAGTCACCCTTACACACAAGCTAATACGGAAAGCACATGTAACGTAGCCAGACTGTATCGTGTAGCTTCAAGAACTTGCAGTACATTACCAGCAGTGATTGTCCTGAAAATTCAAGGGAGCTCCAAGTCACAAGAAGAAAAACAAAAGGAAATAAAACAGCAGCCCTGTTCAGAAATCGGTTTGAAGACTTAATTGCTCTAGTTTGGATTTAACTCTCCTCTCCTGCTTTAGTCCCACCCCAAACTGCATTTATAAGTTTGTGGCTAAGGATCGTTTTGTTTGCTAACGTACTGTGACTTTAACTTTAGACAGCTTATTACTGTGATGTCCTGTTGGATCAGTAATGCTCACGATACCAACTGTTTTGACAAAATAAATTTACTAAACTTGGCCTAAAATCCAACCTTGGCACACAGGTGTGATCCACAAATATAAATGGGAAAGGAAAAACTTCAGACAGTAGCCTGCCTTTGGACTGTTTGATTCTTGCAGACTTGGGGGGTTGGGGGGGATCATCTTAAAGCATTAAAGCATAGTTTTTTATGTGGCCAACCTATACTAAGTTCTGATTTGCTCACTCTCTCCTGGATAGGCACGTAGAAAGTTACACTCTTTAAATAAGCCATTCCAGTCATGATGAGGTAGAATGTATCACCATACCCATTAATATTTTTGAAAGAGCTCTTAAAGTTAATTCAAGTAAATACAGCAGTTTCTCATTTAAAGTTTAGGATGTTTATTCTAAGCTAGGCAAATGTGGGCGTACTATCACAGGAAAGGTTTAAAGCTTTGATAAAATGTTTGGGGGACATATCATTTAATTAGTTTTTTTATGCCTGCTACAAAAATTTGAAACGTTAGAATGGCTGACCATGGCAATGACCAAGCCTCACGACAGGCCTGATTGGATTCTGATCTTCACCTGCATGCTAGTGTTGATGTTGTTTGGTCAAGAAGGGATTTAAACAGGAGGGATTATGCAGCAGGCTTTAATGTAAATGTAGATTTGTATTGCTCTGTTAAAGCTGCATTGAAATGCTAAAATGGCTTGCATTTGTAGACTTGGTAAATCTAAGGTTAACATATCCTTGAAATCACACATATGTGTGCTAAACTGCACAAGGTGTGCATTCTGTATGTGCAGCTGTAGTGTATTTTAGTTGCATAGGTTTCCATTGTATTTACAGTCTCTTGTGGTAAATTTGGCCAAAGATGTTTGTCCACCGCTAAAAATGCCTCTCCCACTTGGAATTCTGTACTGATTTTGTGGCCAGAATGTAATGATCTTCAAAAACAAATTTTTTCGGTAGCTTAAGAAGTTGGCAAAATTTCTTAACGTGCAATAGATTTTCAAGTGTATTGTGCCTTGTTCTAAAGTTTGTAAGTAGGTGCACTTCACAGTATTGAGGTCATTTGTTAAGGTGCTATTTCAATTAGTATAGGTTTAGTCTCTTGTACATTTTGCCCGTAACTTTTTACAAAGTACTTATTTTATTGCACATTCAGAGAATTTTATATATATATGTCTTGTGTGCGTGTCCTCAACCTCCCAGTTTTATTTGTCTCCCGGAGATGGTTGAATACAGCCAGTCAAGAAGTAGATTGTAAAATTTTATTTGGGACCATGGAATGATAGTTGAGAAGAAAACTATTTGCACACAACAGATTTTTAGATACTTTTTGCTGCTAGTTGTGTAATATTTATTGAACGTTTTGACAAATATTTATTTTTGTAAGCCTAAAAATGATTCTTTGAAAGTTTAAAGAAACTTGACCAAACCACAGTACAGAAAACACTGGCACTGGAATGTTGAATGTCGCCGTATGTGAAATAATATATTTCGGGGTCGTGTGAGCTTTTAATGTTAAGTCCTACTAAACTTGAGTCAAATTAAGCAGACCCGGCACTGGCAATGTAGCTATAACTTTCGGAGAAAATTTAAGACAAAATTGTCAACTTGAATTTAAAACATGCCAAGGTTTTGATATGCTTAAGATATTAATGAGACACATCTGAACGCTGATATGAAGTGTCTACATCCACAGATGTACTCCGAGTTTTGTTTTGATATTCGGTGATTGTCTGGCATATTTACGGTCCTCAAACATGTTATTTTTGTGTCTTGCCATAATCAGTGACTTACATTCAGTTTTATCAGCCAGCAGTATTTTCAGTAAAGAATGTACTTGCTGAATGTAACCATTGAACCTTGAGTCACTGTAAGTCTAGTAATTGCTTATTGTATTAGTTGCAGGTGCTGGCACTGCATGTGCTCTGTTATTCTGATTTTACTACAATAAAATGTTAAAAACCTGTTTTCTGCTATCACTGGTAGCTTAATGTTGAGTTGAAAATGAACTTGTACTCTTAACCTGAAGATTGGAAATGTGGTATCTTGGCTAACTACCAAAGCTGTTTGAGAAACAGGTCTGGAGGCTAGAAGTATTTACTTGCCTTACATATTGGAATACATGATGGTGGTGTAAGCTTTGGAGTACAGAGGCAGGATTTGTATTGTGGACTGATGGAAATCTAAAAGGCCTGTATATGCAGCATGTATTGCGTTTTGGTCTAAGCAACTTAATATGAGTGTGATTGTTACGGTAAGCATTTTTGATGTGAAGGATGGCTGAACTAAGAACGGATTGAGTAGAAAGTCAGTTGACCAACAAATTACTTTCTGACTGTAAGTAGTTAACCTACTTAAGGTCAAGAGTTAACTGGAGCCGGTTAGTGATAGCCCAGATGGGATAAACACCTGTTGTTGAACTTTTCTTTTTTTCTGGTGGCTGACAGTCCCATTTAACACGATGTAGCAGGCAGTTCGTACCAGTTAAACATGATAGGCGAGGCTGAGCGTGGTGGCTCACGTGTGTAACTCCAGCAATTTGGGAGGCCGAGGCAGTTGTGTCACGACGTCAGGAGTTGGAGACCAGCCTGGCCAACATGGTGAAACGCCATCTCTACTAAAAATACAAAGATTAGCCTGGCCATGCTGGTGTGTGCCTTTAATCCCAGCTACTTGGGAGGGTGAGGCAGAAGAATCTCTTGAACCCAGGAAGCGGAGGTTGCAGTGAGCCAAGATCACTGCACTCTACACACACAGCATAGGCACTGCACTGTAGCCTGGGTAACAGAGCAAGACTCCATCACACACACACACACACACACACACACACACACACACACACACACACACACACACACACACAAACGATAGGCACTGCACTGTTGCCTGGGCAACAGAGCAAGACTCCATCTCACACACACAACACAAGCACGCGCACACACACACAGCAAGACTCCATGTCTCACACACATACACACAATGATAGGCAAACTGTTCTATTATGCTAATGTCTGAAATACTTTTTTTTTTTTTAAGGAAGTCAAGAACCTCAGTGTCCCTTTGTGTCCCCTTTTTGCAACTGACCTCAAACTGCAAGGATAAGCACTTCCCTTTAACAGCACAGAGAAGCTTTTGTCTGTTCTTAAACTTTGTGTAAATGAAATCTGCAGCTTACATTTTTGTGACCGGTTTCCTGCAGTAAATGTTGTATTTGTGAGGTGAAATTATATTGTTAGAATTGTAACATTCTGATGGCTGTGTGGAATCCTACTGTGTAAATAGCACCTGATTTCTGGTTCGAAGCGGTAACATTTTCATATGATTATGGTAAATACGAATGCTCCTGCATGTTTTCAGCAGATGTTACTGATTTTCAGTGTAACATTTTACACTTTCTCTCAGAGTTGATGAGATTTCTGGTTGCTCTACTTTCTCACCATTACTTGGTTTCTTAAACGCTTTATATATTTATGTAGGCGTGTTATTATCCTGTTTTATCTTGTATTTCTCATCCTACGACTAATGATAATGCGCTTGAGGTGTGTTGAGGTTCATTCAGTTAAAAAGAGTTTGTCCTTATCAATTACAGGCATACTTAGTAAATGATCTGATTTTGGGGAACTGCTGTCCCCCGAAAAATGCTAGTGTAGGTAGAACTGGGTTAGCAATTATCAAGTTGTTCAGGTTGGTTGATGGTAATATAGTTCAGTAAACAATTTACTCCTGATGTTTGAAGTTTAGTAAATAATACTTGTAGAATGCATACTGTGTGGAAATTCTGCAGTAAACCAGCCAAGTAGTGACCAAGGTAACTTTCTACCCCCGGAAATGGTCTCCCATTTTCTTCCCCTCCTGCTCAGGCCATTTTTAGGTGTGATTTTTCACTGAATCATTGTATCTGTCTTCTCCAGGACTGAGGCTTAATATATTGAATGTGTGTGTGTGTGTTTGCACGCAAGTGTGTGTATTTGCCCTTTGAAGATCACAGTAGTCTCATGCCCATTTCTAGGAGTATGAGTTCTTTGGATTCAGAGAGTAACTGATCAGTTAGGATCTGAGTTCCATGTCGGGAAGTATAGCTGCAATGGTCTCGTTCCTGTTGGACAAACGAAGTGGATGCATCTCTACAGCAGTCAAGAGACCAGTTAGACAAGCCTGTCCCCGACAACAGATGTGAACTGGAAGTGGTACTGATGTGTGCTATGTAGCAGTTCTCTGTATGAAAAACATGAGCCCTTTTAGAACACTTTCTTAAGACAGTAACTGAGTATCTTTACCAAGATGAGCCTATTCACAGGGTTGCTCAGTTTAATAGCCACAAGGGGAATGAATAGATTTCTATAATGAGATACTATATATTTGAAACAGACGTTTCTGTATGCCCCTCACAGGGCGTGTGACAGGGGAGTGGGTCACTTCTTCAGTGTCCCACACGGTCCAGCCCCTAGGGGGAGCATGCAGACAGGCAGTTCATGGGGAGCATGGGCTGTGACCCCATGGCAGTGTCTAGGCTTGAGTGTGTACAGCTCTTGGAGCTGTGCTGGTGTGTGTTCTCTAGGTTTTGCTGTCTGCATGCAGCTTGTGTAGTTAATCAGTCCAGTTAGTCCCTCTGCCTTATTGCAGTGACAGAGGACTGTGTGGATCCCAGGTTCTTGCCCTAGTGCACCAAAAAATGAGATCACAGATCACACATGTGCTTGGAGAATGAATGCAAGGTTTAATTGAGTGGTGGCGGTAGCTCTCAGTAGATAGATGGGGAGCCAGAAAGGGGATGGAGTAGGAAGTTGGTCTTCCCCTGCAGTCGGGCTGCTCAGTGACTGGGCTCTCTCCTTTGACCACCCACCCTCTACCGCATTTTCCTCGGCATCGACACCATTCCACTGTCAATGGTCTGTCGCCATCTGTGTGTTCCGCCAGTGTGTTCCTCTTGATGTCCCGCTGTTTGTGTGTGGGCCCACGATGGTCTCGGGGTTTCTATAGGCACAGGGTGGGGGTTGTGGCAGGCCAGGGTGGTCTAGGAAAATGCAAGATTTGGGTGTGAAAACAGGAGTGCGTCTTCTCACCTAGGTCCACGGGCACGAGGGTGGAGCCCTCGCCGGGGACCCTGCCCTTCTCTACCCAGCACTTCCCTGCCCTCTTCTCGTATCATTTTTCTCCTCCTGAAGAGGTACAGCGATCTAACTGCCATCAAAATATGGAGGCAACCAAGTCTTAGCTGCTTCCTTCTGACAGGGGGCGTTGTTTTTGGGAAAACGGCAGTCAGATTCCTTCTAGAGCTCTATTTAGTTAAGGGTTCTTAGCAAAGGGGAACCAGTGTCTTGACGCTCTGGTTGCTTGCCTGTTTGGAGTTTGATGGCCACTGTGTCAGAGAAAAACAAAACAAGTTTTATAAGGTCATGTTGCATGGTTTACATGCGTATTATACAAGGAAAAAATTTAGTGCCAGAGATTGAGATAAGAAGTGAAAGATACTAACAAAAACGTTGTCTCCCGAGTTGTTTTGTATTGGTGAAAGAAATTAAATCTTGAATGGGATCACTTAAACTTTAGAGGAGAGGTACCTGTTGTAACCATATTTTTAGCAGTTAACAGGTGTGCCCTGCCTGGAAATTCTGGTGTTTCTGGGCTTACCTGGTGGTCATTAAAGCTTATGCCTCTTTCTTGGGTCTCCATTTCTCTATTGTAAAAGACTGAGGTTGCCACTTTTAGGAGGTCCTCTAATGTACTATCTGGCCCCCGGGGACCGTTTCTTCAACCTCCTCCTAAAATCAGGGGCCGCCTGAGTTATAAATTTATCCTTTAGGATGAGCTGTCTCTCAACTGAATCAGATGATAGAGAGGTGTGCTTGACCAAGACCTCTCAGCTTTTCCAAGAAGGTAGTGAGATTTTCATCAAATCTCTGGTCAGTCGTGGACAACTTAGTATAATTGGGACGCTTGGTCTTAGGCCCGTGTTAAGCCTTTCGTTACGCACACCTGAAAGTGTCTCCTCTTCCAGTCTACTATCCCATCACTGGTATCCCATTTAGGGTAATTCACTGATCCTGCTCCTCTTCCAGTTGGATGGTATTTGCTCCATTCCCTGATGGTGTGTGTGATGCAAAGCTCATCCCCAGATCTCTGCAAGCAGCAGTGTCCATCAGGGACTGATTCAGAAGTAACATATCCTTCCAGGAGAGTTCAAATATTTGGGTGAGATTCTGGAAATTTGCTTTAAGTTTTATAGGGAGAAGGGGACTTGGACCTTACTGGGCCCAGATTCACTGGGCATTTCGTGGTACCCGAGCGAGTTAGAGAAAGCACCACACTCTGAGACTGAATCAGGAGTCCTTTATTTGCTGGTGACCAAGACACGGCTAATGCTCAAAATTCTTGTCGGCCCCGAAGAAGGGGCTTTGTTTCTTTTCATGCCTTGCTTAAAGGAGGGGAGGGGGGAGCCTAGCTAAGGCAAGTTTTGCAGAAGCAGAACGAGCAAAAATTAAAAGGTAAACTGTTGCAGAAAGACACACAGTTGCAGATGTAGGGGCTTTTGGTTATCAGCGGGCACGTTCTGAGGGGCGGCTGATACTATCGGCAGACACATCCCTAGGAGCGGCTGGTACAGCCTAACTCGGTATCTTATCAGTAAGGACACTCCATTGTCTGCTTGTAGTCAGCTTAGCCCAGCTACGTGCTTAGGGGAAGGGAAGAAGTCGGGGGAGGGGCTGGGCAAGTGAAGAAGCTAACATGGAGTCTGTCCAGCTCAAGAAGGAATCATGGAGTCTGTCCAGCTCTCAACTAAGGAAGAGAGAATCAGTTAGGCTAACAAAGGGTAGGTTATCACATTCCCCACTTGTGTTTTTGGGGAATCGAATGGTTGATTCCTCAGCTACAACAAGGGGGTTATATTGAGTTCTGAGATACATAAGCTTGACAGAAGCTATGCGCTCTTTTATAAAATTAAGGAACCAATTTAGTATACAAGGCCCAAAGATCAACCCCAACAGGAGGGGCAGAGGTCCCGATAACCCAGTTATTAGAGTAGTTAGCCATGGATTCCAGTTAAACATGTCTTGGTACCACGGGGTGTTATTTTTCCGCTCTTAGTGGCATCTATCTAAATTTTCCCGAACTCTTCGAAGAGTGTCTTTTACCGCCCCAGACTGGTTAGCATAAAAACAACAGTTCTCTCCCAAAGCAGCACATAAACCTCCCTGGGAGGGGAACAGTAGATTCTAAGCCTCGGCGGTTTCGGAGGGCCACTTCAGCTAGGGGTTCTACCTGGGTGTGTAACATATTTCTGGCTCATTGGAGATGCCTTAAATCAGCATCTACTTGTTGAGATAGGGGCACTATTCCAGTTTCTCCTCGGACCAGAGAAGAAGTGCCAATTGCTGCTGTCCCAGCTACATTAAGGCCAGCCAGAAGGGGCACTGGGAGTGGGACACTTCGGCAGATCCTGGAGTGTGGTTCAGGAGGGGCGATGGGAAGTTGTCCTTCTGGTCCGCTGTACACGTAAACCTGGGGAAGCACATGAACTAACACGCACAGGAGAGGTCCAGGTTCAGTTCCACTGATGCAGCGGGTGAGGCCTGAGGTGCAGGCCAACCAGGTATTGTTGGGTGCCTGATAGGAGACTGATGGGTTTAGGGAAGTAAGCAGAGACTGGTTACAGGTATCCGTAGTACCAATGATCTAAATTGGGGTTGCGGACAGTTAAGACAATAGGATTGGCAGCTCCCTTATTACACCATTTGGGGTGAGAAAAGTGAGCCACGGAGGCAGTTGAGGACCGGGTTGGTCCTCCAGAATAAGTAGCCAGGGTTACGGAAGACCAGTAGGAGCAGAACCATCTGAATGGCTGCTGACGGTTAGAATTGGGATGGTCTCCTGGGCACAGGTAAAAGTCAACAGACTGAAGCGTTTCCCTCGGTCTCCGCATCTGACTTGACCTGTGGTGTGTCCAAATCCACTGGCAAGATCGGCGGCGCCTGCTCCCCATTGAATACCTTCCAAATCTCGATTAGGAGAGTAGGAATTCGGGAACAGGGCAGATAAGTCAAAGTCAAGATTGACCTTGTTGGAAACACCTGCTTCCCGGGAGGTGTTGGGAAGCACACGTTCTGTTTTTGAAGTCAGTGAGGAGAAAAGAATAGATAGGACCATGCCTTAAAGGGCATAACTGGGGGAGAACAGACAGAGAGAAAGAAGGGTAATGATAATTAATTGGGGGATTTCACCTGACTCAGGTGCAAGTTTAAGGGGCCAGGCCCGAGCCTGGGGGATCCCTGTCTCTTGATGGCTTTTGTTGGCCTTTTTGATGCGAGAGTGGTGAATCCAAGCAGGAATGCCGTCCACTTTCAGGACCGTGGGTGTGGTGAGGGTGACAGTCTGAGGTCTGTTTCAAGCAGGAGTGAGTCCTTCCTTTCGAAACTTCTTGACGTACACCAGGTCACCAGTCCGGAAGACGTGACAGGGCCCGGTCTGGTCAGGAACTGGACTACGGTGTGCTCCCCGAACAAGCGGCTGGATGATGTCTTGAACCTGTTGGAGGGACTGCAAGTACTATAACAAATTGGCTTGGGATATTTCTGCTAAATGGGTGTCCCTCAATTTAGGTAAGATTGGTGGGGCCCTCCCATACATGATTTCAGATGGAGAGATCCCCGCCTTGTAAGGGGCGCATCTAACTCTAAGAAGGGCTAAAGTGGGGGAGGTTTATCCAATTTTCAGCGGTCTCCAGGATTAATTTTGTAAGAGTACTTTTTAAGGTACAATTCATGTGTTCTGCCTGTCCAGAGCTCTGGGGTCGGTAGGCACAATGGAGTTTCCATTGGATATTTAATGCCTTGCTGACCGATTGAGCTATGGACGAGGTGAAGGCTGGCCCGTTATCAGACCCTATGGGAAATGGCAGTCCATGGCGAGGGATAATTTCACTGGGGAAGAATTTTACTACCGTGAAGGCAGTCTCGTTTTAGTGGCAGATGGCTCAGTCCATCCAGGAAAAGTGTCTACCATTAATGGAAGGTATTTGTATCCCGCCCAATGCGGCTTTACCTCTGCGAAGTCGATTTCCCACCTGTCTCCTGGGCTACATCCTCGGAGACGATGGCCCAGTTCCGGCTTTGGATCTCCTTTGGCGTTCACCTGTGCACAAGCCGTGTAGCGGGAAGCCACTTGGCTAGTTAAGTCCTGCAGGTGAGGAATTTTAAAATGGCTATTTAAAGGCTGGGCCAACTTTGTACCTCCCAGGTGGGTGGAAGAGTGGAGGTGGCTGAACTAAAGCTTCTCCTAGGGCTCAGGGCACGAAGATTCTGGAGTGTGGGAGGATCCACCATCCATCTTGGTTCTTACTGGCCTGAAGATCCAATGCTTGCTTTTCTTCCTCAGAGGAGTATGTGGGCTGGTCGGGTAGATCAGGCTGTGGGAAAGAGATGGCTGGAAGCAGAGTTAATGGGGTAACCGGGAGTGCAGCAGCTTCGCGAGCTGCTGAATCTGCCTTTTGGTTTCCCCCGGGCAATGGCCGTGTTCTCTTTCTGGTGCCCTTTGCAATGAATTCCAGCCACTTTCTGGGGAAGCCAAACAGCCTCGAGCAGGGCTAGAATTTCTTCCTTGTTTTTGATAGGTTTTCCAGCCGAGGTGCAAAGCCCACACTCTCGATAGGTGGCTCCGTGCCCATGTACTGTAAGCAAAAGCATATCGGCTGTCAGTGTATGTATTAATACGCTTGTCCTTACCCCATCGGAGGGCTTGGGTGACGGACACTAATTCAGCCTTTTGTGCAGAGGCACCGGATGGCAGAGCCAGGGCCCATAGTACATCTGTCTCCGTGGTGACGGCCGCACCAGCCTTTTGCACTCCTTGCTCGAGGAAACGGCTACCGTCCGGAAACACAGTGGCGTCCGCCTCTCCAGAGGAACATCCTGGAGGTCGGGGTCGGCCAGTTTCCCATAGTCGCCGGCACTTCTTGGCGATCATGGACAGGTGCGGTGAAGTCTGGATCCAGGAGTAGAGTAGCTGGATTTAAACACCTTGTGGGGGAGAAAGTTAAACAAGGCTGGTCTAACAGTAAGGTCTGATACTGCAGTATTCGGGTATTTGACATCCAATTGCCAGTGGCGCTGTGTAGCGGCGTTTCAATGGCATGGGGAGCCGTGAGGGTTAAGTTCTGGCCCAGGGTTAGCTTATCGGCTCCCTGGACCAGACTTGCTGTTGCTGCTATGGCTCGCACACAACTCGGCCATCCAGAGGCTACAGGGTCCAGTCTGTTAGGCAGATAGGCCACTGGGCATCACCATGGCCCTAAAGTCTGAGTGAGTACCCCCTTAGCAACTCCCTGCCTCTCATGAACAAACAGGTGAAATGGTTTTGAGATATTTGGGAGGGCTGGAGCAGGGGCCTCGGTCAGTGCTTTCTTTAGATTTTGAAAGGCTTGTTCTTCTGTGTCAGTCCAAACTAGCGAGCCATTTCCTCCTGTAGCTGCATACAGAGGCTTGGCGATTTCAGGGAACCCCAATATCCATAGACGGCAGTATCCCGCGGCCCCCAGAAATTCACGTACCTGTCTTTTGGTGGTGGGAGTTGGGATTTGCAAGACGGCTTCGTTCCGAGCACTGGCAAGTGCCCTTTTTCCCTTCTTCATCTCGTACCCTCGTGAGAAACTTTGGAGAGGCACAGCTGGGCCTTTTTTGGCTGAGACCCGATACCCGAGTCCCTGTAGGAGGTGAAGTAAGTGTCTAGTATGTTGCAGGCAGCTGTCAGTAGTTTCAGTGGCCAATAACAGATCGTCTACGTACTGGAGTAAAGTTCAGCTAGGATGGCTAGCTCGGAAAGGCCTAAGATCCTGTTGGAGGGCCTCTCCAAGAAGAGTAAGAGAGTTTTTAAAACCCTGGGGCAACCAAGTCCAAGTCAGTTGGTTGGTGTCACCTGAACTGGGGTCCGTCCACTCAAAAGCAAAAATTGGTTGGCTTTTGGGGCCAGAGGCATGGCAAAGAAAGCATCCTTTAAGTCCAGGACAGTGTCAACTGTATGTTCTGGTGGGAGCAGGCTAAGCACAGTAGAAGGGTTAGGGACAGTCGGATGGACTGTGCCTGTCCATTTGTTGACTTACCGCAGATCTTGTACAGGTCGGTAGTCATTTGTTCCAGGCTTCTGGGCTGGCAAAAATGGAGTATTCCAGGCAGACTGACAGGGCCTAAGTACACTGGCTTGTAATAGCCATTCAATGTGGGGGTTTATTCCCCTCTCATGCTCGTTGACTCATAGGATACTGTTTTACCAGGACTGGTAGAGCAGTAGCCAGGAGTTCTACAACCATGGGCGGGGGATGTTTTGCCAGACCTGGAGGATTTGCCTCTGTCCAGACGCGGGGAAAACGAGCTTGTAGATCCCGTAGAGAAGATCAGGATTTTCCCCTCCAGTGGTTGGGAGGATGAAACCAAGAGATACTCTTCTGACAGGGGGCAGTTACAAGGAGCTGAGCGGCAGGAGGTGCTGTGTCTCCCAACATAAGATAGGCTTGTTGGGCTGAGAAGGAGATGGATGCCTGCAGCTTATGGAGCAGGTCTTGTCCAAGGAGGGCGAAGGGGCGCTCTGGGACTACGAGAAATGAGTTGGCCAGTCTCTTTGCACCCAAATTCACCTCCCGTGAGTCGGTGACAGCGTATTCCTGAATCGCTCCAGTAGCCCCTTGCGCCACCACCTTTTTGTTAGAGACACTGCCCGAGGGTGTTTGCAGGACAGAGTGTTCTTCCCCTGTGTCGATTAGAAAGCGTACAGCCTGGCCCCGCCTCCCCCACAGTAGCAGTCACCATGGGCTCCCCGGGGGCCAAGTGAAAGGAAGCCCCGGTCCCATCAATCATCAGATTCCTCTGCTGTGGGGAGGGTGAGGACCTTTTTCTGTTGTGGCTTCTTTTCAGGCTTTAATGGACATTCATTTTTCCAGTGTCCAGTTTGTTTACAGTAGGTGCACTGGTCCCTTTGTAGGGGAGCCCGCTCACCTTTCTGGCCTTTCTGGTGGGGGTCCGGGGCCCTCCGGCTAGTGTTCTTCCTTTTTGGTTCCCTGGAGGGCAGACACTAAGATTTTTGCTTGTCTTTTTGATGCCCTGTCAGCTGCCCTGTCAGCTGCTTGAGCTGCCTCCTTTTGCTTTTCAACCTCTCGACTGTCAAAAATTTTCTGGGCTATTTGTAAACGCTGAGTGATGTTCATTCCAGCAAATCCCTCCACTTTTTATAACTTTATTTTTAATGTCAGGAGCTGCCGGGGCCACAAAATGCCAAATTAATAGCACGGCTATTTTCAGGAGCTGCTGGATCAAACGGGCTGTAAATTTGATAGGCCTCCCGGAGACACTCTGAGAACACTCCAGGTGACTCCTCGGGACCCTGGACAACTTTGGTTGTCTTAGACAGGTTCATGGGTTTCCGAGCGGCTCCTTCAATACCCACAAGGAGACACCGGTGGGAATCTTCCAAAGCCCTCCTTCCCCCCGAGTGTTGGGGTCCCACTCAGGTCGGGCAGAAGGAAAAACCTCCTCAAGGAGGTTTTGGGCTTCCACCTCTGGCCTACCAAGCTGAGGTAAGGAAATACTTTCTGGCTTCCCTTTGTATTCGGTCCCCGTCTTCGGAAGTGAAAAGGGTCAGAAGGAGTTGCTGGTAATCGTCCCAAGTGGGCCTATGGGTCCAGAGCACGGGCTCCATCAGTGACGTTAGGACCTGGGACTTTTCAGTAAAAGAAGGATTTGGGGCCCTCCAATTGTACAAGTTGGAAGTGGAAAAGGGGACATAGACTAAAAACGGAGCAGAGCACTCACTGCCTGACAGGGGTGGTGCCGCCCTCAAGGGGAGAATCGGGACAATTCCCTCAGTCTCGGGCCATAACCGGGAGGCGATAGGCGGAGAGTCCACAGAAGATGAGGACGAGGGGACGGAGGGAGATCCTAGCGGGGCAGGAGGATTGTAGGGTGCAGGCAAGAGGTGAAGAGAATTTTCCTCTTCTTTAGGGGGGAGGCAGAACAGGAGGAGCCGAAGGAGCTGGGGGTCGGGGCAAGGAAGAAGTGCAGCTCAAAAGGACCTCGGAAGTGGGATTGTGAACGGCGCCTGAGCAGAGCCATGGAGGAGGATTCCAGACCAAATCTACCCATTGATCAATGCAGGGAAATTGATCGGGGTGTCTGGACTTTCCAGTGATGACGTGCCACACAGCCTGAACTGTCGTGGGGTACAGTGACCCTTCTGGGGACCACACAGTTCCAAAATTAGCCATTCTGCTTCATAGAGAGTCCAGAGTTTTCCCCTTTTAAGGCAGACTCCGTAATTGTCTGAGAAGCCCAGAGAAAAGTTCTTTAACATACATTGGAGAGGGTCTTGCGGTTGTGGGTGGGAAGAGGAGTTTCCCATTTTGGAGGCAAATTGACAAGGTTTAAGCAGAAATATTAGAACCAGAACGGACAGAGATATTCACAGCCTGGGGGCCTGGAGAATCAGCAAGCTAGGAGTATTATAACCAGAAGAAGCAGGAAAAAGGTTATCGGCAACACTTTTCGCTACATAGGGTCTCCTTAAACTTCGAGTTATGGGGGAGAAGGCAAGAGGCCTGGGGTGCCGAGAGCCCCTGGCCAAGAGGATTTAGGGTGACCTCCTCCTCGACTTACAGCCGAGAAATTTTCGCTACCTCCACGAATGGAAGGCGAAATATTCAAATTCGGCCTTTCTGTTTAAGGGTTTGAGGAGGGAAATCAGAGCCAGGTCTTGGAGTTGCTGTGCCTGCTGGGACACAGGAATATGAAACGTTTGGGGAAAAGGATGGGGATGAGGAGGGAAGGTGCCACTTGAATCTTCCTGAAGATTCAAGAGAGCAGCCATGAGAGAATGTAATAAGAATGCAGGAGATGCAGGCCTTTGTAGGCGTAGGTCTCCCTGCACAGTGCCTTATTTAAGGGCACAGAGAAAGTTATAGGGTGACAAAAAAGATGGGTGAGGAGGTTGGCAGGATGGCTATTTTGGATGCACCACTGGTCGGAGGAGAAGTTAGACCAGTCGTTGGGGTGTGGAGGGTGACAACCCCGGCGCCAACAACCATTATGATGCCAGAAATTCCAAACTGGTTGATGTTTTTCACAACTTTCCCCATAACAACACTTAGTTTGCTTTTAACAGAAAAGGCAGGACTGAGATGGCCAGCCCAAACGGCCAATGAGGGTTTGGACCTCCTGAGATAGGGAGTCTGCACTGAGAACCTTAAAGAAGTTCTCTCCCAGTCGTCTTGGGCAGTAACAACGATGGGACATACAAATTCAGACATTAAGGAGAAACAGGAAAACAGACACTTAGGTATATAAACACTTATGGCGATTTCAAAGACAAACAAAGGAGGGGGATCCCGTATTGGGATCACTCAGGTGCCCACCTGGCTGCACTCCTTGCAGGGACTTAGGCACCTCTTGGCATCGGCAGCTCAGTTTAAATCCCAACTCGGATCGAGCTTGGCTCGATGCTGCCCTAAGCCTTATGAGGTCACCACGGAACCACAGGTTAGGGTGCACTCGCACTCTGTAGTTTTCCACCGTGGAGCCACAGATTGGAGATTCAAGTGCAAGCCCTTGAATTTCACATTCACTCAGTCACTCACACAGACTTTATCACAATTCCTTATACCCATTGTAAGATAGAGGCGTCTATAAAAATGAAGAAGACAGAGAGAACGAGAGAAAGAGAGATAAGACAGATATGCTCACTAACAGAAACTGGGACTCTGCCTTCCAGTGTCCTGGAGTGTTGGCAGAGTCTAGCAGAAATAGGGACACTGTTCTCCAGCATCCTGGAGTGTTGACAGAGTTGTGAGGGAGGACCCTTGTCAGGGCCGATTCCCTCCCAAAGAAACAGAAACAGAGTCAGATATGGCTTACCATCCCAGGATCAGAGACTGAGGACTCAGGAGCCGAATTCAGTGGGCAGCCGGCAGTCGAATTCGTTCCCCCTCCAGAAGGCGGTGGCCTATGGGGCCCTGGAACGTCTCAGGGGCGCATCCCCTATGGCCCGTCATTTGTCCGGGGGAGCACGGAATGAGTCCAGTCACGCCCGGTGGCAAAAGTGTCGCTGGGGCCTCCAAAATGTTGTATCCCAGAGAGTTAGAGAAAGCGCCACACCCTGAGATTGAATCAGAAGTCCTCTATTTGCCAACAAATGAGAGACAGCTAATGCTCAAAATTCTCTCGGCCCCGAAGAAGGGGCTTTGTTTTTATACCTTGCTTAAAGGAGGGAAGGGGGAGCCTAGCTAAAGCAAGTTTTGTGGAAGCAGAACAAGCAAAAATTAGAAGGTAAACTGTTGCAGAAAGACACACAGTTGCAGATGTAGGGGCTTTTGGTTATCAGCGGGCACATTCTGAGGGGCGGCTGATACTATCAGCAGACACATCCCTAGGAGCGGCTGGTACAGCTTAACTCGGTATCTTATCAAGTAGGGGACGCTCCATTGTCTGCTTGTAGTCACCTTAGCCCAGCTATGTGCTCAGGGGAAGGGAAGAAGTCAGGGGAGGGGCTGGGCAAGTGAAGAAGCTAGCATGGAGTCTGTCCAGCTCAAGAGGCTATCATGCAGTCTGTACAGCTCTCAGCTAAGAAAGAGAGAATCGGTTAGGCTAACAAAGGGTAAGTTATCAGAATTTGATGGAGAGGCAAGAGTGAGACTGGGGCTTGTGTAGGGCAAGGATTTCTAGGAGGGGACAAGTGAGAGGCTGAAGCTGGATATGGAGGTTTGGGTGGACCTGGAGGAGCAGAGCTGGAGGGAGCTGGCTCCTCTGCTGGGGGTGCCTCTGGGACTCAGATCCTTAATTTCCTAGGCTTGCCCCTTACAGCCTTCCCTGAGATGCCAAACAGGAGGGCTGGGATCAATCCTACACTCTTGGCAAAGTTCTGGATTGCCTTGCAAGGCATAGGAGGCCTGCATATATGGGAGCCAGACCACCTGTTCTCACATCTATGGAAAAGTTCCAACTGCCGGATGGTATAGAATTGAATTGAGTGGTTCCTTCTCAGGGCTAACCCAGTCCTTTATAATTTCTCCAAACCTTTGAGGGCCATCAGCGCTTTCCCCCAGATTCTGAGGGTCAAAGCAGTCTCAATGGTTCAGGACACACTGCAGAGGAATATAAGCTGGGAGTGGTGAAGAGCGCTGGTTGCCCATTCTGAAAGACAGGGAATAGAGGCATGGCTCATTTCCTTGACTTCAGTTTTGCTGAAGCAAAAACTGAGTCGTGATGGAGAAGGAAAGCTAGTATCCTCCCTTCCCTTCCACCTCTTATCCCTCAGTCTCAGTGACCTTGGCAGGTGTTGGCCATAGGTACCAATGCAGTGTGGACCCATGGAGCAGGGAAAACCTGGAGAATAGGAATTAACCACCCTCACGTGTGCCTCCTTTCTCCCTGCTGTTGGCAAACTTTGAGTTCTCTGGGCCTGTTTATGCCATGGAGTATGGCCTCCTTCCATGGTGTTGGGGGTTGAGGCAACAGGAATTAGTGCTGCCTATTTACATTGTGCCTGTTGCCTGGCTTTGGATCCCACTGACCTGGTCTTTCATTCTAAGGTCTCAGCCTGAGGCTTGCAATGAAGTTTGGGACCGAAAAGGTATTTCAGAGACTGCTTCTGTTTGGATAGTGTCTCAAATGAGCCTGCTGAATTTGCGGTTATCAGCCAGCAAGAGATGTTTCCTTGTTAACTTGCCTATCAGAAATAGAGTGTTGGGAAGTGGGAGTCCTCTCACTTAGAAAAGGAAAAAAACAGGAAAAAACAGGTTAAGCGTCAAAACAGGGAGGTTCTAGGGAAAGACCTCCTTGCCCTGTGCAGGGAGGTCCCTTTAATCCTTGTGTCCTTTCTCTGGTTCATACTTGGTTGAATTCCCTGGCCAGGGGAGGAAAGGTTCCAGTGGCGTGACAGGCAAGAAACCCTTGCTTGCCAGCCCTGTGAGGTCCTGGCTACCACCGTGGTTTTCTCTCACCTACCCCAGCTCATGGCTCTCAGACAGAGCCTTTGCATGCTGTGAACATGCCCGGGTCCCTGCGCCGGGAGGAAACAAGGTAAGGGGGACGCTCCCTGAGCTGTGTGTGTCTGCGTGTGTCAGGCTGGAGGCAGAGATGGCACCTCTAAGGACAGTTCATAAGATTTGCACTTTTGGCAGCTGAGTCATTTTACTTAATAGCATTGCTGCAGCCTGTAGCAAAACTCTTAACGTTATAAAGGAAGAGTTAACAGCCGTTTCAAACCATGAGGGAGAGAAAAGAGACAAAGTTGGGGTTTTGACCAGTCTGCTTAGGGCACTTAAAATATGGGGGTTTTGACCAGCCCGCTTAGGGCAGTTAAATCTCCTTGAAGGGAAACAGATCCTTTTGTCTGTAAGAAAGAGAGGGGGCGGGGTTTTGGAAAAGAGGCAGATCTGACAGTTTCACATTTGCACTCACCTTCTGGGATCCCAGATGAGTCCCCGGTTGAAACAGGAAAAGTTCCCCTATCCCCCCTGGCAGGGTGTTAGACAGGGGGAGTGGCACTCTTCTTCAGTGCCCTGCAGCTCACACCCATAGGGGGGAGCAAGCAGATGGGCAGATTGTGGAGAGTGTGGGCTCCAACCCCCTGGCAGTGGGTAAGGTTGAGTGTTTATGGCTCCTAAGCTCCAGTGGGCGTGTGTTACAGTGTGCTCTTTCAGCTTTGCCATATGCAGGTGGCTCCTGTTAATCAGCTCACTTAGACCCTTTGCCTTATCAGAAGGGCAGAGGGCTTTCTGTATCATGGGATTTTTTTTTCCTAGTGCACAGGAAAAAATCAGATCACACGTGGGCTTGGAGAATGAGTGCAAGGTTTTATTGAGCAGGGGAAGCAGCTCTCACTAGATGGATGGCGAGCCAGAAAAGAGATGGAGTGGGAAGGTGGTCTTCCCCCTGGAGTTGGGCCACTCAGCGGCCGGACTCTACTTTCACCACCCTTGGTTGAATTTCCGTTGGTGTGTGCATTGTTCTATTGTCCATGGCCTGTTGTGTGTTCTTCTGCCAGTGTGTTCTTCTTGACATCCAGCCACTTGTGAGTGTCCCTGCTACAGTCTAGGGATTTTTATAGGCACAGGATGGGGGTGCGTAGTGGGCCAGAGTGGTCTGGGCAAATGCAACATTTGAGTGTGAAAACAGGAGTGCCAGTCCTCACCTAGGTTTGTGGCCACAGGCCTGAGGGTGGAGCCCTCACCAGGGACCCCGCCTTTCTCTACGTAGCACTTCCCTGTCCCCCCTCCCATATCACATTCATGAGAATTGATACGTGGTTAAGTCTCAGCCTGATGAGCCAAGGAAGTCAGAGGCAAAATGGTACATAATGTATGATTCCATATAGAAAGTTTAAATGTTAAAACTATGGTTATAGATGCCTTGAAGGGATAGTAACAAAGAGGGCTTTTAGGATGTCAATAACTGGTGTTCTTTTTGAAGGTATAGTTCACAGATGCATGTTCATCTTATAATTCCTTGAGCTGTGCATTTACTATGCATGCATTTTCTCTCTACCGGATGTATTCTGTAGATCATTTTCCCCCCCAAAAGTACTATATTATAAAACGTTACATAAACAGCTCCATGGACTTTGGCAAATACACTGTTGTTACAAACTCACACTTAGATCAATATACAGAAAGTTTCTAGCATTCTTAAGATGTTGTATTTCATCTTAAACTTAGGAGATTAGTGCTATTAGTGCTCCATGTCACCACTGAGGAACACTGGCGCAGGAGGCTAAGAACCTGTCCCTTGGTGCTGCCAGCATTTCTCTAGATAATTTTCACCTGCCCGTTGTGTCAGAGGGATGGCAAAGATGACAGTGATATTCTCTGCCTTTCTTCCTGAGGTTAAATCTTCAACCATTGTGTTCTCCTGGAAGACAGTGTTCTCTTTCCATGTGACTGGGCCAGGAGCAATCTGGGTAAGGGGAGCATCAGTCATCCTTCCGAATCATTTCCCAATCATCATCATCCTTGATCATGCCATAGAGTCTCGAGAATTGTCGACGCCAGGTGCAGGGGTGCTAATAGGCTAGAAACTGCTCTCAGAGGGGATGTGATCATCATCTATCCAACTGGATGGTCAGTTTTTGTTTTTTAGTCGCAAACCAAAAGAACGAGGCTGAAGGTCTAGGAAGCTCATTGTAGGTACCTTTAAACTGTGAGGCTTTTATTGGACCTAGATAAAGGTTAGGTGTTGGCTGGGGTAAAAAACATGATATACCATGGGGTTTCCTATGGATTCTCCAGTTCAAATTATTTCTTAGTGCCCTCATGTACTGCCACCTTGGTCTTAGAATGACCCAAGGCTCTCATCTCAGAACTTTTTGCTCACCATTGCAAGATATTTCTAGCTTCTCTTAGGAAGTAAGAGCACTCACCTAGACTGAGCTCTCTAGTCATACTTTGACTAGCTGAAAGTGACATGAGAGGTCAGGGAAGTTATGTGCCTATTTCTGAAAAGCATAAGATTAGAAATTAAAACGGGTTTATTAATGATATCTGGCAAACACAGTGATGAGAGGCACTTATCAAAATGGAGCCAAGCTTTGAGGCAGCTTATGAGAAGCTTTTCCTCTTCCACATCTCAGGACAAAGAAATTTCCACGATATAAGAAAGAAAGAAAGAATCCATTCTCTGGTTTGAATACCTCTGACAGCAGGAGGATAGTTAAAGTCATGAAACAGTTTCTAAATTAATGTTGAAACGATTGTTCTCCTATGTCAAGGATAAAGCAAGAGGGAGGAGAAACCACTCTGGAAGTGACCCAAACTGTGTCATTTTAGATTATTTTGTTGTCCTGCCGACTGTTGTTCATTCCCTGTTCTTCTGTTAGTTAAAGAATCAGCAACAAATTCCAAAATCTTAAAGATTATTGGCTGGCAAAACTAGATGTATCCATAATAAAATGAAGGCTTCAGCTAGATTTAATTATCGAACACATGAGTAACTATATGTATTTTAAAACTGCTGAAACTGTCCTGCTACCTTAATTTTAAATTTGCATTGTTTAATAGATGCATCATTTGGAGTAATTCATTTGACAGCTAATGCCTAAACCGATTGGTGTTAAAGGGTCAAAAATCTGAGCTGGGTTCAGTAGCTTTTGCCTGCTGTCCTAGTTACTTGGGAGGCTGAAGAGGGAAGATTGCTTAAAGCCCAAGAAATTGAAGCTGCAGTGAAAAAAAAATTCGTTAAAAATCTGCATTTCTTTGCCTGATTGAAAGTTTCCTTTCAGATAATAAGTTCCAAAATGGTAAAATCTGGACGGGCGCAGTAGCTCATGCCTGTAATCCCAGCACTTTGGGAGGCTGAGGCGGGCGGATCACCTGAGGTTAGGAGGTCCCATCCAGCCTGGCCAACAGGATGAAACCCCCTTTCTACTAAAAATACAGAAGTTGGCTGGGCATGGTGGTATGCGCCTGAAATCCCAGCTCCTCGGGAGGCTGAGGCAGGAGAATCACTTGAACCCAGGAGGCGGAGGTTGCAGTGGGCTGAGATTGTGCCACTGCACTCTAGCATAGGCAACAGAGGGAGAGTTTGTCTCAAAACAAACAAACAAACAAAAGAAAACACAAAGGAAAATCTTTTAAAAACGAAATTGAGAAAAAATTACAAATATTTTTCACTATATAATTATTAATGTAAAACTCAGCTATTTAAAAAGTTTCCCCCAGTTTAAGAGGTATGTATGGTTTTACAGCTTAGTTATAGAACATTTTATTTCTTTTTCTTAAAAAAATAATTTATTTATTTTACTTCAGGTGCATACTCTATCTGGCATTTCTCCCCATGTTATCCCTCCCCACCTCCCCTCCCTCCCCTACCCCCTAGTGTCTCTCCCCCTACCCCCCACCCACTGTCCCCTGTGTGTGATGCTCCTCTCCCCCTGAGTCCACATGTTCTCGTTATTCAACACCCACCTATGAGTGAGAACATACGGTGCTTGGCTTTCTGTTCTTGGGTCAGTTTGCTGAGAATGATGGTTTCCAGATTCATCCAAGTCCCTACAAAGGACATGAACTCATCGTTTTTTTTTATGGCTGCGTAGTATTCCATGGTGTATATGTACCACATTTTCTTTGTCCAGTCTATCATTGATGGGCATTTGGGTTGGTTCCAGGTCTTTGCTATTGTACACAGGGCTGCAATGAACATACGTGTGCATGTGTCTTTATAGTAGAACGATTTATAGTTCTTTGGGTATATATCCAATAGTGGGATTGCTGGGTGAAATGGAATTTCTATTTGTAGATCCTTGAGAAATCGCCACACTGTCTTCCACAATGGTTGAACTGATTTACACTCCCCACCAACTGTGTAAGAGTGTTCCTATTTGTCCACATTCTCTCCAGCATCTGTTGTCTCCAGATTTTTTTAATGATTGCCATTCTAACTGGCGTGAGATGATATCTGAGTGTGGTTTTGATTTGCATTTCTCTAATGACCAGTGATGATGAGCATTTTTTTCATACGTTTGTTGGCCTCATATATGTCCTCTTTTGAAAAGTGTCTGTTCATATCCTCGCCCACTTTTGAATGGGGTAGTTTGTTTTTTTCTTGTATATCTGTTTTAGTTCTTTGTAGATTCTGGATATTAGCCCTTTGTCAGATGGGTAGATTGCCAAAGTTTTTTTTTTTTCCGGTCTGTGTCTTTTGATGGGGGCGTTTAGGCCATTGAGATTCAATGTTAATATTGTTATGTGTGAATTTGATCCTGCCATTTTGTTACTGTCTGGTTTTCTTTCTCATTAGTTCACTCATTTTCCTCATTGCATTTTCGGTCTTTGCCAACTGGTTTGCTTTTCGCAGTGACTGGTACTTGTTCCTCTTCCCCATGCTTAGTGTTTCTTTCAGGAGCTCTTGTAGGGCAGGTCTGGTGGTGACAAAATCTCTCAATAATTGCTTGTCTGGGAAAGGTATTTTATTTCTCCTTCACTTATGAAGCTTAGTTTGGCTGGATATGAGATCTCTGGGTTGAAAGTGCTTTTCTTTAAGGATGTTGAATATGGGCCCCCACTCTCTTCTGGCTTGTAAGGTTTCTGCCGAGAGATCTGCTGTGAGTCCGATTGGCTTCCCCTCTGTGGGTGACCTGACCTTTCTCTCTGGCTGCCCTTACCATTTTTTCCTTCATTTCCACCCTGGTGAATCTGACAATTATGTGCCTTGGGATTGCCCCTTCTTGAGGAATATCTTTGTGGAGTTCTCTGTCTTTCCTGAATTTGAAATTTGGACTGCCTTGCTAGGCTTGGGAAAGTTCTCGTGGATAATATCCTGGAGTGTGTTTTCCAGCTTGGATTCATTCTCCCCCGTCATATTCAGGTACAAGGTTTTTTCACATAATCCCATATTTCTTGGAGGCTTTGTTCGTTTCTTTTCACTGTTTTTTTTTCTCTGTATTGCCTTCTCTTTTTACTTAATTGAGTTGATCTTCAATCTCTGATATCCTTTCTTCTGCTTGGTCAATTCGGCTATTAAAACTTGTGTTTGCTTCACGTAGATCTCGTCCTGTGTTCTTCAACTCCATCAAGTCGTTTATGTTCTTCTCTAAGCTGGTTATTCTAGTTAGCATTTCGTCTAACCTTTTTTCAAGGTTTTTGGTTTCTTTGCATTGAGTTAGAACGTGTTCCTTTAGCTCTGAGAAGTTTGTTATTATCCACCTTCTGAATCCCATTTCCGTCGAGCTGTTCGCACTCCTTCTCAGTCAAGTCGTGATCCTGTGTTGTTGAGGAGTTGTGGTCCCTTGAAGGAGAAGAGGTGTTCTGGTCTTTGGTGGTTTCACCTTTTTTTCACCGTTTTTTCCCCATCATTGTGGATTTACCTGGCTGTGGTGTCAGAGAGCTGCTTGATGAGGTCGCTTGTCTGCCTGTGGGGTTTGCTACTGGGTTTCTAGGGGCTCCTTCATGTTACTAGGGAAGCTTCCTGTGTCTTTTTTTGTTTATGCTGGGAAATTAGGCCTGCCTCTTCCACTGACCTGTAGGCACTGCTGGGCTGTCGAGAAGGCCCGTCCCATTGCTATGTAGCGTTCCTGTGTTTTTTGTTAAAATATGTAGCCCGATCCCTCCCCCTCTAGTGGTGGGTTGTGCCCCTTCCTCCACTGGGCTGGATCATTCAGTGTTCATCTGAGACTGGTGGCACTGACTACGCAACCCACTAGAGTCAGAGCTTCAGCCCTCTGGGGTTTGTGGGGGAGGTTAGGGACCCACCCCACCGCACCCGGCAGTCTCTCCCTTTCAGCTTTCTCTCTCTCCTGGTCATGGGGTAGGGGCCACACAGCTGCTCCCCGCTTACAGCTCCCTCTCTCTCTCTGGGCAGTGGGAGGGGGTGATAACTCAGTCTGCAGACTCTTGCTCAACTCCGCATTTGTAATTTCCGGCACTTGACTGGCAAAGATCCCCCTGTTCTGTTTATTGCTGAGGCTTTGGGGGAAGCGCTGTATCTGGACTGGAGTACGAGAGATGGAGCCTCCAACTCACCAGTCAGATGCACTTTCTGGGTGAAGCAGCACCCCCTCCTTATCTCGGTCTGCCCTGAGGGGAATCATCTTAGTCCTTGGGCCTCTTTCTGACCTGGTAATTGCCATCAGCTAAGTTGCCTGACCATGGATTCAAGTTCTTTGGTATTTTGTCTCTTTTTACCTTCTTCCCATCTGGAAGGGAGGAGGAGGTAGAAGTTGGGGAAGAGAGAGCTGAGGAAGGTGATCTCTCCTCTCTACTGGTAAACATATATGGAGAAAACAGCAAAGCATGGCATGGCTGTTCTAAAGGGTAATCATGAATAGACTGTTATTCTCTTCTATATCTATGTATTCAATTTAGCATCAAGCTATGTAATCTAATTTGAGTAACTTCAGAAATAAAAGCAAGGTGAAAAAATATTATTACTTTTTACTTTTTTTAATTGCCTAGAAATTAGCCTAGAGGTCAGAAGAGCAAAGAAAAAATATTCTTGTATCTTAATTGATCCCATGTTCACAGGATTTATGAACCACAGAAGAAAAAAGTCTTGAACAAGTTATTGACAAAATAACTTTTGAAAAAAAAGTTTCCACTCTTCCCCTGTTTAATATTTGTCTAGGTATCTTAAGCATCTATCTATGTATCTATCTGTGTGTGTGTGTATGTATGTATGTATGTATGTATCTATCTATCTATCTATCTATCTATCTATCTATCTATCTGTCTGCCTAAATACTTACCTATCTAATCTATATAAGAGATGGCTAGAAAAGCAAATCTCACACAGTAGCCCTTAAGTACAAGTCTCAATTTAAAATTTAAAATAGAGATTATCTTTGGTATGTCCAGGCAAAACTCCTGATGAAATTTACACTTCTTGAACAAGGTGGATTACACGCAACTCCAGTGCACAACACCCAGTGAAAGAGATGCAGAAACCCAGAGATCTACTTAGCTACAACAGATATACCAGGTGCATCCAGTGGGGTCTGGTCCCAGGCTGAGCAAAGCCCACTCAGGGCAGACCGAGATAAGGAGGGGTGCTGCTTCACCCAGAAAGTGCATCTGACTGGTGAGTTGGAGGCTCCATCTCTCGTACTCCAGTCCAGATACAGCGCTTCCCCCAAAGCCTCAGCAATAAACAGAACAGGGGATCTTTGCCAGTCAAGTGCCGGAAATTACAAATGCGGAGTTGAGCAAGAGTCTGCAGACTGAGTTATCACCCCCTCCCACTGCCCAGAGAGAGAGGGAGCTGTAAGCGGGAGCAGCTGTGTGGCCCCTACCCCATGACCAGAGAGAGAGAAAAGCTGAAAGGGGAGAGACTGCCGGGGTGCGGTGGGGTGGGTCCCTAACCTCCCCCACAAACCCCAGAGGGGCTGAAGCTCTGACTCTAGTGGGTTGCGTAGTCAGTGCCACCAGTCTCAGATGAACACTGAATGATCCAGCCCAGTGGAGGAAGGGCACAACCCACCACTAGAGGGGAGGGATCGGGCTACATATTTTAACAAAAAACACAGGAACGCTACATAGCAATGGGACGGCCTTCTCGACAGCCCAGCAGTGCCTACAGGTCAGTGGAAGAGGCAGGCCTAATTTCCCCAGCATAAACAAAAAAGACACAGGAAGCTTCCCTAGTAACATGAAGGAGCCCCTAGAAACCCAGTAGCAAACCCACAGGCAGACAAGCGACCTCATCAAGCAGCTCTCTGACACCACAGCCAGGTAAATCCACAATGATGGGGAAAAAACGGTGCAAAAAAGGTGAAACCACCAAAGACCAGAACACCTCTTCTCCTTCAAGGGACCACAACTCCTCAACAACACAGGATCACGACTTGACTGAGAAGGAGTGCGAACAGCTGACGGAAATGGGATTCAGAAGGTGGATAATAACAAACTTCTCAGAGCTAAAGGAACACGTTCTAACTCAATGCAAAGAAACCAAAAACCTTGAAAAAAGGTTAGACGAAATGCTAACTAGAATAACCAGCTTAGAGAAGAACATAAACGACTTGATGGAGTTGAAGAACACAGGACGAGATCTACGTGAAGCAAACACAAGTTTTAATAGCCGAATTGACCAAGCAGAAGAAAGGATATCAGAGATTGAAGATCAACTCAATTAAGTAAAAAGAGAAGGCAATACAGAGAAAAAAAACAGTGAAAAGAAACGAACAAAGCCTCCAAGAAATATGGGATTATGTGAAAAAACCTTGTACCTGAATATGACGGGGAGAATGAATCCAAGCTGGAAAACACACTCCAGGATATTATCCACGAGAACTTCCCAAGCCTAGCAAGGCAGTCCAAATTTCAAATTCAGGAAAGACAGAGAACTCCACAAAGATATTCCTCAAGAAGGGCAATCCCAAGGCACATAATTGTCAGATTCACCAGGGGTGGAAATGAAGGAAAAAATGGTAAGGGCAGCCAGAGAGAAAGGTCAGGTCACCCACAAGAGGGGAAGCCAATCGGACTCACAGCAGATCTCTCGGCAGAAACCTTACAAGCCAGAAGAGAGTGGGGGCCCATATTCAACATCCTTAAAGAAAAGCACTTTCAACCCAGAATCTCATATCCAGCCAAACTAAGCTTCATAAGTGAAGGAGAAATAAAATCCTCTCCCAGACAAGCAATTATTAGAGATTTTGTCACCACCAGACGTGCCCTACAAGAGCTCCTGAAAGAAACACTAAGCATGGAAGGGAACAAGTACCAGTCACTGCAAAAGCAAACCAGTTGGCAAAGACCGAAAATGCAATGAGGAAAATGAGTGAACTAATGAGAAAGAAAACCAGACAGTAACAAAATGGCAGGATCAAATTCACACATAACAATATTAACATTGAATCTCAATGGCCTAAACGCCCCCATCAAAAGACACAGACCGGAAAAAAAAAAACTCTGGCAATCTACCCATCTGACAAAGGGCTAATATCCAGAATCTACAAAGAACTAAAACAGATATACAAGAAAAAAAACAAACTACCCCATTCAAAAGTGGGCGAAGGATATGAACAGACACTTTTCAAAAGAGGACATATATGAGGCCAACAAACGTATGAAAAAAATGCTCATCATCACTGGTCATTAGAGAAATGCAAATCAAAACCACACTCAGATATCATCTCACGCCAGTTAGAATGGCAATCATTAAAAAAATCTGGAGACAACAGATGCTGGAGAGAATGTGGACAAATAGGAACACTCTTACACAGTTGGTGGGAGTGTAAATCAGTTCAACCATTGTGGAAGACAGTGTGGCGATTTCTCTAAGGATCTACAAATAGAAATTCCATTTCACCCAGCAATCCCACTATTGGATATATACCCAAAGAACTATAAATCGTTCTACTATAAAGACACATGCACACGTATGTTCATTGCAGCCCTGTGTACAATAGCAAAGACCTGGAACCAACCCAAATGCCCATCAATGATAGACTGGACAAAGAAAATGTGGTACATATACACCATGGAATACTACGCAGCCATAAAAAAAACGATGAGTTCATGTCCTTTGTAGGGACTTGGATGAATCTGGAAACCATCATTCTCAGCAAACTGACCCAAGAACAGAAAGCCAAGCACCGTATGTTCTCACTCATAGGTGGGTGTTGAATAACGAGAACATGTGGACTCAGGGAGAGGAGCATCACACACAGGGGACAGTGGGTGGGGGGTAGGGGGAGAGACACTAGGGGGTAGGGAGGGAGGGGGAGGTGGGGAGGGATAACATGGGGAGAAATGCCAGATAGAGTATGCACCTGAAGTAAAATAAATAAATTATTTTTTTAAGAAAAAGAAATAAAATGTTCTATAACTAAGCTGTAAAACCATACATACCTCTTAAACTGGGGGAAACTTTTTAAATAGCTGAAGTTTTACATTAATAATTATATAGTGAAAAATATTTGTAATTTTTTCTCAATTTCGTTTTTAAAAGATTTTCCTTTGTGTTTTCTTTTTGTTTGTTTTTTTTTTTTGAGACAAACTCTCCCCTCTGTTGCCTATGCTAGAGTGCAGTGGCACAATCTCAGCCCACTGCAACCTCCGCCTCCTGGGTTCAAGTGATTCTCCTGCCTCAGCCTCCCGAGGAGCTGGGATTTCAGGCGCATACCACCATGCCCAGCCAACTTCTGTATTTTTAGTAGAAAGGGGGTTTCATCCTGTTGGCCAGGCTGGATGGGACCTCCTAACCTCAGGTGATCCGCCCGCCTCAGCCTCCCAAAGTGCTGGGATTACAGGCATGAGCTACTGCGCCCGTCCAGATTTTACCATTTTGGAACTTATTAACTGAAAGGAAACTTTCAATCAGGCAAAGAAATGCAGATTTTTTTTTTTTCTGTGTTTTTTGCTTTTTTTTTTTTTTGTTTTTCTTCGTTTCTTCCTTCGGTCTCTGCTGCCCCTCTATCTCCTGCTCTTAACGAATTTTTTTTTTCACTGCAGCTTCAATTTCTTGGGCTTTAAGCAATCTTCCCTCTTCAGCCTCCCAAGTAACTAGGACAGCAGGCAAAAGCTACTGAACCCAGCTCAGATTTTTGACCCTTTAACACCAATCGGTTTAGGCATTAGCTGTCAAATGAATTACTCCAAATGATGCATCTATTAAACAATGCAAATTTAAAATTAAGGTAGCAGGACAGTTTCAGCAGTTTTAAAATACATATAGTTACTCATGTGTTCGATAATTAAATCTAGCTGAAGCCTTCATTTTATTATGGATACATCTAGTTTTGCCAGCCAATAATCTTTAAGATTTTGGAATTTGTTGCTGATTCTTTAACTAACAGAAGAACAGGGAATGAACAACAGTCGGCAGGACAACAAAATAATCTAAAATGACACAGTTTGGGTCACTTCCAGAGTGGTTTCTCCCTCCCTCTTGCTTTATCCTTGACATAGGAGAACAATCGTTTCAACATTAATTTAGAAACTGTTTCATGACTTTAACTATCCTCCTGCTGTCAGAGGTATTCAAACCAGAGAATGGATTCTTTCTTTCTTTCTTATATCGTGGAAATTTCTTTGTCCTGAGATGTGGAAGAGGAAAAGCTTCTCATAAGCTGCCTCAAAGCTTGGCTCCATTTTGATAAGTGCCTCTCATCACTGTGTTTGCCAGATATCATTAATAAACCCGTTTTAATTTCTAATCTTATGCTTTTCAGAAATAGGCACATAACTTCCCTGACCTCTCATGTCACTTTCAGCTAGTCAAAGTATGACTAGAGAGCTCAGTCTAGGTGAGTGCTCTTACTTCCTAAGAGAAGCTAGAAATATCTTGCAATGGTGAGCAAAAAGTTCTGAGATGAGAGCCTTGGGTCATTCTAAGACCAAGGTGGCAGTACATGAGGGCACTAAGAAATAATTTGAACTGGAGAATCCATAGGAAACCCCATGGTATATCATGTTTTTTACCCCAGCCAACACCTAACCTTTATCTAGGTCCAATAAAAGCCTCACAGTTTAAAGGTACCTACAATGAGCTTCCTAGACCTTCAGCCTCGTTCCTTTGGTTTGCGACTAAAAAACAAAAACTGACCATCCAGTTGGATAGATGATGATCACATCCCCCTCTGAGAGCAGTTTCTAGCCCATTAGCACCCCTGCACCTGGCGTCGACAATTCTCGAGACTCTATGGCATGATCAAGGATGATGATGATTGGGAAATGATTCGGAAGGATGACTGATGCTCCCCTTACCCAGATTGCTCCTGGCCCAGTCACATGGAAAGAGAACACTGTCTTCCAGGAGAACACAATGGTTGAAGATTTAACCTCAGGAAGAAAGGCAGAGAATATCACTGTCATCTTTGCCATCCCTCTGACACAACGGGCAGGTGAAAATTATCTAGAGAAATGCTGGCAGCACCAAGGGACAGGTTCTTAGCCTCCTGCGCCAGTGTTCCTCAGTGGTGACATGGAGCACTAATAGCACTAATCTCCTAAGTTTAAGATGAAATACAACATCTTAAGAATGCTAGAAACTTTCTGTATATTGATCTAAGTGTGAGTTTGTAACAACAGTGTATTTGCCAAAGTCCATGGAGCTGTTTATGTAACGTTTTATAATATAGTACTTTTGGGGGGGAAAATGATCTACAGAATACATCCGGTAGAGAGAAAATGCATGCATAGTAAATGCACAGCTCAAGGAATTATAAGATGAACATGCATCTGTGAACTATACCTTCAAAAAGAACACCAGTTATTGACATCCTAAAAGCCCTCTTTGTTACTATCCCTTCAAGGCATCTATAACCATAGTTTTAACATTTAAACTTTCTATATGGAATCATACATTATGTACCATTTTGCCTCTGACTTCCTTGGCTCATCAGGCTGAGACTTAACCACGTATCAATTCTCATGAATGTGATATGGGAGGGGGACAGGGAAGTGCTACGTAGAGAAAGGCGGGGTCCCTGGTGAGGGCTCCACCCTCAGGCCTGTGGCCACAAACCTAGGTGAGGACTGGCACTCCTGTTTTCACACTCAAATGTTGCATTTGCCCAGACCACTCTGGCCCACTACGCACCCCCATCCTGTGCCTATAAAAATCCCTAGACTGTAGCAGGGACACTCACAAGTGGCTGGATGTCAAGAAGAACACACTGGCAGAAGAACACACAACAGGCCATGGACAATAGAACAATGCACACACCAACGGAAATTCAACCAAGGGTGGTGAAAGTAGAGTCCGGCCGCTGAGTGGCCCAACTCCAGGGGAAGACCACCTTCCCACTCCATCTCTTTCTGGCTCGCCATCCATCTAGTGAGAGCTGCTTCCCCTGCTCAATAAAACCTTGCACTCATTCTCCCAAGCCCACGTGTGATCTGATTTTTTCCTGTGCACTAGGAAAAAAAAATCCCATGATACAGAAAGCCCTCTGCCCTTCTGATAAGGCAAAGGGTCTAAGTGAGCTGATTAACAGGAGCCACCTGCATATGGCAAAGCTGAAAGAGCACACTGTAACACACGCCCACTGGAGCTTCAGGAGCCATAAACACTCAACCTTACCCACTGCCAGGGGGTTGGAGCCCACACTCTCCACAATCTGCCCATCTGCTTGCTCCCCCCTATGGGTGTGAGCTGCAGGGCACTGAAGAAGAGTGCCACTCCCCCCTGTCTAACACCCTGCCAGGGGGATAGGGGAACTTTTCCTGTTTCAACCGGGGACTCATCTGGGATCCCAGAAGGTGAGTGCAAATGTGAAACTGTCAGATCTGCCTCTTTTCCAAAACCCCGCCCCCTCTCTTTCTTACAGACAAAAGTGATCTGTTTCCCTTCAAGGAGATTTAACTGCCCTAAGCGGGCTGGTCAAAACCCCCATATTTTAAGTGCCCTAAGCAGACTGGTCAAAACCCCAACTTTGTCTCTTTTCTCTCCCTCATGGTTTGAAACGGCTGTTAACTCTTCCTTTATAACGTTAAGAGTTTTGCTACAGGCTGCAGCAATGCTATTAAGTAAAATGACTCAGCTGCCAAAAGTGCAAATCTTATGAACTGTCCTTAGAGGTGCCATCTCTGCCTCCAGCCTGACACACGCAGACACACACAGCTCAGGGAGCGTCCCCTTACCTTGTTTCCTCCCGGCGCAGGGACCCGGGCATGTTCACAGCATGCAAAGGCTCTGTCTGAGAGCCATGAGCTGGGGTAGGTGAGAGAAAACCACGGTGGTAGCCAGGACCTCACAGGGCTGGCAAGCAAGGGTTTCTTGCCTGTCACGCCACTGGAACCTTTCCTCCCCTGGCCAGGGAATTCAACCAAGTATGAACCAGAGAAAGGACACAAGGATTAAAGGGACCTCCCTGCACAGGGCAAGGAGGTCTTTCCCTAGAACCTCCCTGTTTTGACGCTTAACCTGTTTTTTCCTGTTTTTTTCCTTTTCTAAGTGAGAGGACTCCCCACTTCCCAACACTCTATTTCTGATAGGCAAGTTAACAAGGAAACATCTCTTGCTGGCTCATAACCGCAAATTCAGCAGGCTCATTTGAGACACTATCCAAACAGAAGCAGTCTCTGAAATACCTTTTCGGTCCCAAACTTCATTGCAAGCCTCAGGCTGAGACCTTAGAATGAAAGACCAGGTCAGTGGGATCCAAAGCCAGGCAACAGGCACAATGTAAATAGGCAGCACTAATTCCTGTTGCCTCAACCCCCAACACCATGGAAGGAGGCCATACTCCATGGCATAAACAGGCCCAGAGAACTCAAAGTTTGCCAACAGCAGGGAGAAAGGAGGCACACGTGAGGGTGGTTAATTCCTATTCTCCAGGTTTTCCCCTGCTCCATGGGTCCACACTGCATTGGTACCTATGGCCAACACCTGCCAAGGTCACTGAGACTGAGGGATAAGAGGTGGAAGGGAAGGGAGGATACTAGCTTTCCTTCTCCATCACGACTCAGTTTTTGCTTCAGCAAAACTGAAGTCAAGGAAATGAGCCATGCCT
Source organism: Ateles fusciceps (assembly GCA_036589455.1). Taxonomy (NCBI): domain Eukaryota; kingdom Metazoa; phylum Chordata; class Mammalia; order Primates; family Atelidae; genus Ateles; species Ateles fusciceps. Next base: position 13,286 of record JAZHEH010002736.1, on the reverse strand, counting down.
CTATTCCCTGTCTTTCAGAATGGGCAACCAGCGCTCTTCACCACTCCCCAGCTTATATTCCTCTGCAGTGTGTCCTGAACCATTGAGACTGCTTTGACCCTCAGAATCTGGGGAAAACGCCTGATGGCCCTCAAAGGTTTGGAGAAATTATAAAGGACTGGGTTAGCCCTGAGAAGGAACCACTCAATTCAATTCTATACCATCCGGCAGTTGGAACTTTTCCATAGATGTGAGAACAGGTGGTCTGGCTCCCATATATGCAGGCCTCCTATGCCTTGCAAGGCAATCCAGAACTTTGCCAAGAGTGTAGGATTGATCCAGCCCTCCTGTTTGGCATCTCAGGGAAGGCTGTAAGGGGCAAGCCTAGGAAATTAAGGATCTGAGTCCCAGAGGCACCCCCAGCAGAGGAGCCAGCTCCCTCCAGCTCTGCTCCTCCCAGGTCCACCCAAACCTCCATATCCAGCTTCAGCCTCTCACTTGTCCCCCTCCTAGAAATCCTTGCCCTACACAAGCCCCAGTCTCACTCTTGCCTCTCCATCAAATTCTGATAACTTACCCTTTGTTAGCCTAACCGATTCTCTCTTTCTTAGCTGAGAGCTGTACAGACTGCATGATAGCCTCTTGAGCTGGACAGACTCCATGCTAGCTTCTTCACTTGCCCAGCCCCTCCCCTGACTCTTCCCTTCCCCCTGAGCACATAGCTGGGCTAAGGTGACTACAAGCAGACAATGGAGCGTCCCCTACTATAAGATACCGAGTTAAGCTGTACCAGCCGCTCCTAGGGATGTGTCTGCTGATAGTATCAGCCGCCCCTCAGAATGTGCCCGCTGATAACCAAAAGCCCCTACATCTGCAACTGTGTGTCTTTCTGCAACAGTTTACCTTCTAATTTTTGCTTGTTCTGCTTCCACAAAACTTGCTTTAGCTAGGCTCCCCCTCTCCCTCCTTTAAGCAAGGTATAAAACAAAGCCCCTTCTTCGGGGCCGAGAGAATTTTGAGCATTAGCTGTCTCTCATTTGTTGGCAAATAGAGGACTTCTGATCAATCTCAGGGTGTGGCGCTTTCTCTAACTCTCTGGGATACAACATTTTGGAGGCCCCAGCGACACTTTTGCCACCGGGCGTGACTGGACTCATTCCGTGCTCCCCCGGACAAATGACGGGCCATAGGGGATGCGCCCCTGAGACGTTCCAGGGCCCCATAGGCCACCGCCTTCTGGAGGGGAACGAATTGACTGCCGGCTGCCCACTGAATTCGGCTCCTGAGTCCTCAGTCTCTCATCCTGGGATGGTAAGCCATATCTGACTCTGTTTCTGTTTCTTTGGGAGGGAATCGGCCCTGACAAGGGTCCTCCCTCACAACTCTGTCAACACTCCAGGATGCTGGAGAACAGTGTCCCTATTTCTGCTAGACTCTGCCAACACTCCAGGACACTGGAAGGCAGAGTCCCAGTTTCTGTTAGTGAGCATATCTGTCTTATCTCTCTCTCTCTCGTTCTCTCTGTCTTCTTCATTTTTATAGACGCCTCTATCTTACAATGGGTATAAGGAATTGTGATAAAGTCTGTGTGAGTGACTGAGTGAATGTGAAATTCAAGGGCTTGCACTTGAATCTCCAATCTGTGGCTCCACGGTGAAAACTACAGAGTGCGAGTGCACCCTAACCTGTGGTTCCGTGGTGACCTCATAAGGCTTAGGGCAGCATCGAGCCAAGCTCGATCCGAGTTGGGATTTAAACTGAGCTGCCGATGCCAAGAGGTGCCTAAGTCCCTGCAAGGAGTGCAGCCAGGTGGGCACCTGAGTGATCCCAATACGGGATCCCCCCTCCTTTGTTTGTCTTTGAAATCGCCATAAGTGTTTATATACCTAAGTGTCTGTTTTCCTGTTTCTCCTTAATGTCTGAATTTGTATGTCCCATCGTTGTTACTGCCCAAGACGACTGGGAGAGAACTTCTTTAAGGTTCTCAGTGCAGACTCCCTATCTCTAGGAGGTCCAAACCCCTCATTGGCCGTTTGGGCTGGCCATCTCAGTCCTGCCTTTTCTGTTAAAAGCAAACTAAGTGTTGTTATGGGGAAAGTTGTGAAAAACATCAACCAGTTTGGAATTTCTGGCATCATAATGGTTGTTGGCGCCGGGGTTGTCACCCTCCACACCCCAACGACTGGTCTAACTTCTCCTCCGACCAGTGGTGCATCCAAAATAGCCATCCTGCCAACCTCCTCACCCATCTTTTTTTGTCACCCTATAACTTTCTCTGTGCCCTTAAATAAGGCACTGTGCAGGGAGACCTACGCCTACAAAGGCCTGCATCTCCTGCATTCTTATTACATTCTCTCATGGCTGCTCTCTTGAATCTTCAGGAAGATTCAAGTGGCACCTTCCCCTCCTCATCCCCATCCTTTTCCCCAAACGTTTCATATTCCTGTGTCCCAGCAGGCACAGCAACTCCAAGACCTGGCTCTGATTTCCCCTCCTCAAACCCTTAAACAGAAAGGCCGAATTTGAATATTTCGCCTTCCATTCGTGGAGGTAGCGAAAATTTCTCGGCTGTAAGTCGAGGAGGAGGTCACCCTAAATCCTCTTGGCCTAGGGGCTCTCGGCACCCCAGGCCTCTTGCCTTCTCCCCCATAACTCGAAGTTTAAGGAGACCCTATGTAGCGAAAAGTGTTGCCGATAACCTTTTTCCTGCTTCTTCTGGTTATAATACTCCTAGCTTGCTTATTCTCCAGGCCCCCAGGCTGTGAATATCTCTGTCCGTTCTGGTTCTAATATTTCTGCTTAAACCTTGTCAATTTGCCTCCAAAATGGGAAACTCCTCTTCCCCACCCACAACCTCAAGACCCTCTCCAATGTATGTTAAAGAACTTTTCTCTGGGCTTCTCAGACAATTACGGAGTCTGCCTTAAAAGGGGAAAACTCTGGACTCTCTATGAAGCAGAATGGCTAATTTTGGAACTGTGTGGTCCCCAGAAGGGTCACTGTACCCCACGACAGTTCAGGCTGTGTGGCACGTCATCACTGGAAAGTCCACACACCCCGATCAATTTCCCTGCATTGATCAATGGGTAGATTTGGTCTGGAATCCTCCTCCATGGCTCTGCTCAGCGCCGTTGACAATCCCACTTCCGAGGTCCTTTTGAGCTGCACTTCTTGCTTGCCCCCGACCCCCAGCTCCTTCGGCTCCTCCTGTTCTGCCTCCCCCTTAAGAAGAGGAAAATTCTCTTCACCTCTTGCCTGCACCCTACAATCCTCCTGCCCCGCTAGGATCTCCCCTCCGTCCCCTCGTCCTCATCTTTGTGGACTCTCCGCCTATCGCCTCCCGGTTATGGCCCGAGACTGAGGGAATTGTCCCGATTCTCCCCTTTAGGGCGGCACCACCCCTGTCAGGCAGTGAGTGCTCTGCTCCGTTTTTAGTCTATGTCCCCTTTTCCACTTCCAACTTGTACAATTGGAGGGCCCCAAATCCTTCTTTTACTGAAAAGTCCCTAGGTCCTAACGTCACCTAATGGAGCCCGTGCTTGGACCCATAGGCCCACTTGGACGATTACCAGCAACTCCTTCTGACCCTTTTCACTTCCGAAGACGGGTACCGAATACAAAGGGAAGCCAGAAAGTATTTCCTTACCTCAGCTTGGTAGGCCAGAGGTGGAAGCCAAAAACCTCCTCTGAGGAGGTTTTTCCTTCTGCCCCGACCTTAGTGGGACCCCAACACTCGGGGGGAAGGAGGGCTTTGGAAGATTCCCCACCGGTGTCTCCTTGTGGGTATTGAAGGAGCCGCTCGGAAACCCATGAACCTGTCTAAGACAACCAAAGTTGTCCAGGGTCCCGAGGAGTCACCTGGAGTGTTCTCAGAGTGTCTCCGGGAGGCCTATCAAATTTACAGCCCGTTTGATCTAGCAGCTCCCTTAAAATAGCCGTGCTATTAATTTGGCATTTTGTGGCCCCGGCAGCTCCTGACATTAAAAATAAAGTTATAAAAAGTGGAGGGATTTGCTGGAATGAACATCACTCAGCGTTACAAATAGCCCAGAAAATTTTTGACAGTCGAGAGGTTGAAAAGCAAAAGGAGGCAGCTCAAGCAGCTGACAGGGCAGCTGACAGGGCATCAAAAAGACAAGCAAAAATCTTAGTGTCTGCCCTCCAGGGAACCAAAAAGGAAGAACACTAGCCGGAGGGCCCCGGACCCCCCACCAGAAAGGCCAGAAAGGTGAGCGGGCTCCCCCTACAAAGGGACCAGTGCACCTACTGTAAACAAACTGGACACTGGAAAAATGAATGTCCATTAAAGCCTGAAAAGAAGCCACAACAGAAAAAGGTCCTCACCCTCCCCCACAGCAGAGGAATCTGATGATTGATGGGACCGGGGCTTCCTTTCACTTGGCCCCCCGGGAGCCCATGGTGACTGCTACTGTGGGGGAGGCGGGGCCAGGCTGTACGCTTTCTAATCGACACAGGGGAAGAACACTCTGTCCTGCAAACACCCTCGGGCAGTGTCTCTAACAAAAAGGTGGTGGCGCAAGGGGCTACTGGAGCGATTCAGGAATACGCTGTCACCGACTCACGGGAGGTGAATTTGGGTGCAAAGAGACTGGCCAACTCATTTCGTAGTCCCAGAGCGCCCCTTCGCCCTCCTTGGACAAGACCTGCTCCATAAGCTGCAGGCATCCATCTCCTTCTCAGCCCAACAAGCCTATCTTATGTTGGGAGACACAGCACCTCCTGCCGCTCAGCTCCTTGTAACTGCCCCCTGTCAGAAGAGTATCTCTTGGTTTCATCCTCCCAACCACTGGAGGGAAAATCCTGATCTTCTCTACGGGATCTACAAGCTCGTTTTCCCCGCGTCTGGACAGAGGCAAATCCTCCAGGTCTGGCAAAACATCCCCCCGCCCATGGTTGTAGAACTCCTGGCTACTGCTCTACCAGTCCTGGTAAAACAGTATCCTATGAGTCAACGAGCATGAGAGGGAAGAAACCCCCCACACTGAATGGCTATTACAAGCCAGTGTACTTAGGCCCTGTCAGTCTGCCTGGAATACTCCATTTTTGCCAGCCCAGAAGCCTGGAACAAATGACTACCGACCTGTACAAGATCTGCGGTAAGTCAACAAATGGACAGGCACAGTCCATCCGACTGTCCCTAACCCTTCTACTGTGCTTAGCCTGCTCCCACCAGAACATACAGTTGACACTGTCCTGGACTTAAAGGATGCTTTCTTTGCCATGCCTCTGGCCCCAAAAGCCAACCAATTTTTGCTTTTGAGTGGACGGACCCCAGTTCAGGTGACACCAACCAACTGACTTGGACTTGGTTGCCCCAGGGTTTTAAAAAATCTCTTACTCTTCTTGGAGAGGCCCTCCAACAGGATCTTAGGCCTTTCCGAGCTAGCCATCCTAGCTGAACTTTACTCCAGTACGTAGACGATCTGTTATTGGCCACTGAAACTACTGACAGCTGCCTGCAACATACTAGACACTTACTTCACCTCCTACAGGGACTCAGGTATCGGGTCTCAGCCAAAAAAGGCCCAGCTGTGCCTCTCCAAAGTTTCTCACGAGGGTACGAGATGAAGAAGGGAAAAAGGGCACTTGCCAGTGCTCGGAACGAAGCCGTCTTGCGAATCCCAACTCCCACCACCAAAAGACAGGTACATGAATTTCTGGGGGCCGCGGGATACTGCCGTCTATGGATATTGGGGTTCCCCTGAAATCGCCAAGCCTCTGTATGCAGCTACAGGAGGAAATGGCTCGCTAGTTTGGACTGACACAGAAGAACAGGCCTTTCAAAATCTAAAGAAAGCACTGACCGAGGCCCCTGCTCTAGCCCTTCCAAATATCTCAAAACCATTTCACCTGTTTGTTCATGAGAGGCAGGGAGTTGCTAAGGGGGTACTCACTCAGACTTTAGGGCCATGGTGATGCCCAGTGGCCTATCTGCCTAACAGACTGGACCCTGTAGCCTCTGGATGGCCGAGTTGTCTGCGAGCCATAGCAGCAACAGCAAGTCTGGTCCAGGGAGCTGATAAGCTAACCCTGGGCCAGAACTTAACCCTCACGGCTCCCCATGCCATTGAAACGCCGCTACACAGCGCCACTGGCAATTGGATGTCAAATACCCGAATACTGCAGTATCAGACCTTACTGTTAGACCAGCCTTGTTTAACTTTCTCCCCCCCCCACAAGGTGTTTAAAATCCAGCTACTCTACTCCTGGATCCAGACTTCACCGCACCTGTCCATGATCGCCAAGAAGTGCCGGCGACTATGGAAACTGGCCGACCCGACCTCCAGGATGTTCCTCTGAGAGAGGCGGACGCCACTGTGTTTCCGGACGGTAGCCGTTTCCTCGAGCAAGGAGTGCAAAAGGCTGGTGCGGCCGTCACCACGGAGACAGATGTACTATGGGCCCTGGCTCTGCCATCCGGTGCCTCTGCACAAAAGGCTGAATTAGTGTCCGTCACCCAAGCCCTCCGATGGGGTAAGGACAAGCGTATTAATACATACACTGACAGCCGATATGCTTTTGCTTACAGTACATGGGCACGGAGCCACCTATCGAGAGTGTGGGCTTTGCACCCTCGGCTGGAAAACCTATCAAAAACAAGGAAGAAATTCTAGCCCTGCTCGAGGCTGTTTGGCTTCCCCCAGAAAGTGGCTGGAATTCATTGCAAAGGGCACCAGAAAGAGAACACGGCCATTGCCCGGGGAAACCAAAGGCAGATTCAGCAGCTCGCGAAGCTGCTGCACTCCCCGGTTACCCCATTAACTCTGCTTCCAGCCATCTCTTTCCCACAGCCTGATCTACCCGACCAGCCCACATACTCCTCTGAGGAAGAAAAGCAAGCATTGGATCTTCAGGCCAGTAAGAACCAAGATGGATGGTGGATCCTCCCACACTCCAGAATCTTCGTGCCCTGAGCCCTAGGAGAAGCTTTTTAGTTTAGCCACCTCCACTCTTCCACCCACCTGGGAGGTACAAAGTTGGCCCAGCCTTTAAATAGCCATTTTAAAATTCCTCACCTGCAGGACTTAACTAGCCAAGTGGCTTCCCCGCTACACGGCTTGTGCACAGGTGAACGCCAAAGAAGATCCAAAGCCGGAACTGGGCCATCGTCTCCGAGGATGTAGCCCAGGAGACAGGTGGGAAATCGACTTCACAGAGGTAAAGCCGCATTGGGCGGGATACAAATACCTTCCATTAATGGTAGACACTTTTCCTGGATGGACTGAGCCATCTGCCACTAAAACGAGACTGCCTTCACGGTAGTAAAATTCTTCCCCAGTGAAATTATCCCTCGCCATGGACTGCCATTTCCCATAGGGTCTGATAACGGGCCAGCCTTCACCTCGTCCATAGCTCAATCGGTCAGCAAGGCATTAAATATCCAATGGAAACTCCATTGTGCCTACCGACCCCAGAGCTCTGGACAGGCAGAACACATGAATTGTACCTTAAAAAGTACTCTTACAAAATTAATCCTGGAGACCGCTGAAAATTGGATAAACCTCCCCCACTTTAGCCCTTCTTAGAGTTAGATGCGCCCCTTTACAAGGCGGGGATCTCTCCATCTGAAATCATGTATGGGAGGGCCCCACCAATCTTACCTAAATTGAGGGACACCCATTTAGCAGAAATATCCCAAGCCAATTTGTTATAGTACTTGCAGTCCCTCCAACAGGTTCAAGACATCATCCAGCCGCTTGTTCGGGGGAGCACACCGTAGTCCAGTTCCTGACCAGACCGGGCCCTGTCACGTCTTCCGGACTGGTGACCTGGTGTACGTCAAGAAGTTTCGAAAGGAAGGACTCACTCCTGCTCGAAACAGACCTCAGACTGTCACCCTCACCACACCCACGGTCCTGAAAGTGGACGGCATTCCTGCTTGGATTCACCACTCTCGCATCAAAAAGGCCAACAAAAGCCATCAAGAGACAGGGATCCCCCAGGCTCGGGCCTGGCCCCTTAAACTTGCACCCTGAGTCAGGTGAAATCCCCCCAATTAATTATCATTACCCTTCTTCTCTCTGTCTGTTCTCCCCAGTTATGCCCTTTAAGGCATGGTCCTATCTATTCTTTTCTCCTCACTGACTTCAAAAAACAGAACGTGTGCTTCCCCAACACCTCCCGGGAAGCAGGTGTTTCCAACAAGGTCAATCTTGACTTTGACTTATCTGCCCTGTTCCCCAATTCCTACTCTCCTAATCGAGATTTGGAAGGTATTCAATGGGGAGCAGGCGCCGCCGATCTTGCCAGTGGATTTGGACACACCACAGGTCAAGTCAGATGCGGAGACCGAGGAAACGCTTCAGTCTGTTGACTTTTACCTGTGCCCAGGAGACCATCCCAATTCTTAACCGTCAGCAGCCATTCAGATGGTTCTGCTCCTACTGGTCTTCCGTAACCCTGGCTACTTATTCTGGAGGACCAACCCGGTCCTCAACTGCCTCCGTGGCCCACTCTTCTCACCCCAAATGGTGTAATAAGGGAGCTGCCAATCCTATTGTCTTAACTGTCCGCAACCCCCAATTTAGATCATTGGTACTACGGATACCTGTAACCAGTCTCTGCTTACTTCCCTAAACCCATCAGTCTCCTATCAGGCACCCAACAATACCTGGTTGGCCTGCACCTCAGGCCTCACCCGCTGCATCAGTGGAACTGAACCTGGACCTCTCCTGTGCGTGTTAGTTCATGTGCTTCCCCAGGTTTACGTGTACAGCGGACCAGAAGGACAACTTCCCATCGCCCCCTCCTTAACCACACTCCAGGATCTGCCGAAGTGTCCCACTCCCAGTGCCCCTTCTGGCTGGCCTTAATGTAGCTGGGACAGCAGCAATTGGCACTTCTTCTCTGGTCCGAGGAGAAACTGGAATAGTGCCCCTATCTCAACAAGTAGATGCTGATTTAAGGCATCTCCAATCAGCCAGAAATATGTTACACACCCAGGTAGAACCCCTAGCTGAAGTGGCCCTCCGAAACCGCCGAGGCTTAGAATCTACTGTTCCCCTCCCAGGGAGGTTTATGTGCTGCTTTGGGAGAGAACTGTTGTTTTTATGCTAACCAGTCTGGGGCGGTAAAAGACACTCTTCGAAGAGTTCGGGAAAATTTAGATAGATGCCACTAAGAGCGGAAAAATAACACCCCGTGGTACCAAGACATGTTTAACTGGAATCCATGGCTAACTACTCTAATAACTGGGTTATCGGGACCTCTGCCCCCTCCTGTTGGGGTTGATCCTTGGGCCTTGTATACTAAATTGGTTCCTTAATTTTATAAAAGAGCGCATAGCTTCTGTCAAGCTTATGTATCTCAGAACTCAATATAACCCCCTTGTTGTAGCTTAGGAATCAACTATTCTATTCCCCAAAACACAAGTGGGGAATGTGATAACCTACCCTTTGTTAGCCTAACTGATTCTCTCTTCCTTAGTTGAGAGCTGGACAGACTCCATGATCTCCTTCTTGAGCTGGACAGACTCCATGTTAGCTTCTTCACTTGCCCAGCCCCTCCCCCGACTTCTTCCCTTCCCCTAAGCACGTAGCCTGGGCTAAGCTGACTACAAGCAGACAATGGAGTGTCCTTACTTATAAGATACCGAGTTAGGCTGTACCAGCCGCTCCTAGGGATGTGTCTGCCGATAGCATCAGCCGCCCCTCAGAACGTGCCCGCTCATAACCAAAAGCCCCTACATCTGCAACTGTGTGTCTCTTCTGCAACAGTTTACCTTTTAATTTTTGCTCGCTCTGCTTCTGCAAAACTTGCCTTAGCTAGGCTCCCCCCTCCCCCTCCTTTAAGCAAGGCATGAAAAGAAACAAAGCCCCTTCTTGGGGCCGACAGAATTTTGAGCATTAGCCGTGTCTTGGTCACCAGCAAATAAAGGACTCCCTGATTCAGTCTCAGAGTGTGGTGCTTTCTCTAACTCGCTCGGGTACCACGAAATGCCCAGTGAATCTGGGCCCAGCAAGGTCCAAGTCCCCCTTCTCCCTATAAAACTTAAAGCAAATTTCCAGAATCTCACCCAAATATTTGAACTCTCCCTGGAAGGATATGTTACTTCTGAATCAGCCCCCTGATGGACACTGCTGCTTGCAGAGATCTGGGGATGAGCTTTGCATCACACACACCATCAGGGAATGGAGCAAATACCATCCAACTGGAAGAGGAGCAGGATCAGTGAATTACCCTAAATGGGATACCAGTGATGGGATAGTAGACTGGAAGAGGAGACACTTTCAGGTGTGCGTAACGAAAGGCTTAACACGGGCCTAAGACCAAGCGTCCCAATTATACTAAGTTGTCCACGACTCACCAGAGATTTGATGAAAATCTCACTACCTTCTTGGAAAAGCTGAGAGGTCTTGGTCAAGCACACCTCTCTATCATCTGATTCAGTTGAGAGACAGCTCATCCTAAAGGATAAATTTATAACTCAGGCGGCCCCCTGATTTTAGGAGGAGGTTGAGAAACGGTCTCCGGGGCCAGATAGTACATTAGAGGACCTCCTAAAAGTGGCAACCTCAGTCTTTTACAATAGAGAAATGGATACCCAAGAAAGAGGCATAAGCTTTAATGACCACCAGGTAAGCCCAGAAACACCAGAATTTCCAGGCAGGGCACACCTGTTAACTGCTAAAAATATGGTTACAACAGGTACCTCTCCTCTAAAGTTTAAGTGATCCCATTCAAGATTTAATTTCTTTCACCAATACAAAACAACTCGGGAGACAACGTTTTTGTTAGTATCTTTCACTTCTTATCTCAATCTCTGGCACTAAATTTTTTCCTTGTATAATACGCATGTAAACCATGCAACATGACCTTATAAAACTTGTTTTGTTTTTCTCTACACAGTGGCCATCAAACTCCAAACAGGCAAGCAACCAGAGCGTCAAGACACTGGTTCCCCCTTTGCTAAGAACCTTTAACTAAATAGAGCTCTAGAAGGAATCTGACCGCCGCTTTCCCAAAAACAACGCCCCCTGTCAGAAGGAAGCAGCTAAGACTGGTTGCCTCCATATTTTGATGGCAGTTAGATCGCTGTACCTCTTCAGAGGAGAAAAATGATACGAGAAGAGGGCAGGGAAGTGCTGGGTAGAGAAGGGCAGGGTCCCCCGGCGAGGGCTCCACCCCTCGTGCCCGTGGACCTAGGTGAGAAGACGCACTCCTGTTTTCACACCCAAATCTTGCATTTTCCTAGACCACCCTGGCCTGCCACAACCCCCACCCTGTGCCTATAGAAACCCCGAGACCATCGTGGGCCCACACACAAACAGCGGGACATCAAGAGGAACACACTGGCGGAACACACACATGGCGACAGACCATTGACAGTGGAATGGTGTCGATGCCGAGGAAAATGCGGTAGAGGGTGGGTGGTCAAGGAGAGAGCCCAGTCACTGAGCAGCCCGACTGCAGGGGAAGACCAACTTCCTACTCCATCCCCTTTCTGGCTCCCCCACTCTATCTACTGAGAGCTACCGCCACCACTCAATTAAACCTTGCATTCATTCTCCAAGCACATGTGTGATCTGTGATCTCATTTTTTGGTGCACTAGGGCAAGAACCTGGGATCCACACAGTCCTCTGTCACTGCAATAAGGCAGAGGGACTAACTGGACTGATTAACTACACAAGCTGCATGCAGACAGCAAAACCTAGAGAACACACACCAGCACAGCTCCAAGAGCTGTACACACTCAAGCCTAGACACTGCCATGGGGTCACAGCCCATGCTCCCCATGAACTGCCTGTCTGCATGCTCCCCCCTAGGGGCTGGACCGTGTGGGACACTTAGAAGTGACCCACTCCCCTGTCACACGCCCTGTGAGGGGCATACAGAAACGTCTGTTTCAAATATATAGTATCTCATTATAGAAATCTATTCATTCCCCTTGTGGCTATTAAACTGAGCAACCCTGTGAATAGGCTCATCTTGGTAAAGATACTCAGTTACTGTCTTAAGAAAGTGTTCTAAAAGGGCTCATGTTTTTCATACAGAGAACTGCTACATAGCACACATCAGTACCACTTCCAGTTCACATCTGTTGTCGGGACAGGCTTGTCTAACTGGTCTCTTGACTGCTGTAGAGATGCATCCACTTCGTTTGTCCAACAGGAACGAGACCTATTGCAGCTATACTTCCGACATGGAACTCAGATCCTAACTGATCAGTTACTCTCTGAATCCAAAGAACTCATACTCCCAGAAATGGGCATGAGACTACTGTGATCTTCAAAGGGCAAATACACACACTTGCGTGCAAACACACACACACACATTCAATATATTAAGCCTCAGTCCTGGAGAAGACAGATACAATGATTCAGTGAAAAATCACACCTAAAAATGGCCTGAGCAGGAGGGAAGAAAATGGGAGACCATTTCCGGGGGTAGAAAGTTACCTTGGTCACTACTTGGCTGGTTTACTGCAGAATTCCCACACAGTATGCATTCTACAAGTATTATTTACTAAACTTCAAACATTAGGAGTAAATTGTTTACTGAACTATATTACCATCAACCAACCTGAACAACTTGATAATTGCTAACCCAGTCTACCTACACTAGCATTTTTCGGGGGACAGCAGTTCCCCCAAATCAGATCATTTACTAAGTATGCCTGTAATTGATAAGGACAAACTCTTTTTAACTGAATGAACCTCAACACACCTCAAGCGCATTATCATTAAGTCGTTGAGGATGAGAAGTACAAGATAAAACAGGATAATAACACGCCTACATAAATATATAAAGCGTTTAAGAAACCAAGTAATGGTGAGAAGTAGAGCAACCAGAAATCTCATCAACTCTGAGAGAAAGTGTAAAATGTTACACTGAAAATCAGTAACATCTGCTGAAAACATGCAGGAGCATTCGCATCTACCATAATCATATGAAAATGTTACCACTTCGAACCAGAAATCAGGTGCTATTTACACAGTAGGATTCCACACAGCCATCAGAATGTTACAATTCTAACAATATAATTTCACCTCACAATTACAACATTTACTGCAGGAACCGGTCACAAAAATGTAAGCTGCAGATTTCATTTACACAAAAGTTTAAAGAACAGACAAAAGCTCTCTGTGCTGTTAAGGGAGTGCTTATCCTTGCAGTTTGAGGTCAGTTGCAAAAGGGGACACAAAGGGACACTGAGGCTCTTGACTTCTTAAAAAAAAAAAGTATTTCAGACATTAGCATAATAGAACAGTTTGCCTATCATTGTGTGTATGTGTGTGAGACATGGAGTCTTGCTGTGTGTGTGTGCGCGTGCTTGTGTTGTGTG